>JANAVB010023995.1:7229369-7816643 GCA_029216955.1 Iris pallida | reverse complement strand
GAACTGTGTACAACAAGTCCATTTCAGGACTGCTATAATTCGTGGCAGTCCTAAAGTCAAAAATTTTGAATTAAAAAACATATGTTAGGGTTTATTTCCATCTTGATAATGGAGTATAATATACATTTTAGGGTTTACTTCCATGCATTCTTTGTAAGGAAAGAAATATTAGGATTTGTATATTATTTGTGAGGAGACTTTGGTGTCATCGAAATAGGGAATGAGAAGGAAACTAGGGTTTTGATGTAGATGGTGGGGATGAAAATGGTGGAGAAAAGAATAAGAAGATGAGAAGAAAACTAGTGTGTTAATGGAGATGGGAGGATGGAAATGGTGGAGAAGAAGAAGAAGAATATGAGATGAAAACTAGTGTTTTGGAAGAGAGAGTAAAAAGTTAAAATGAAGCTCAAATTTTGGGTTTGGGAGGTGTGGGGTTGGGACAACACAAATAGCAAAAAATTAGGTTGTCCTGAGTAATTTTCCCTCAAATTAGGGCTAGCCCTAATCCTGGCTAGCATTGAACAAGTTTGGGTGTGCCCTTATAAATAGCCTATATATAGGAGTTCGTGGGACCACGACTGCAGAAGTTGGAGCCGGATCCATAATCTACAGTCTCGCGACAATTCCAGGCAAAATACTGTGCCACTATGATCTTATTTTATTTTCAGTTATACATGGAAGTATTATGGTGTGTTAGGATTAGATGTGTTAGGAGAGCATCCAAGTATGACTTGGGTGCCATAGTGGGGGTATGTGTGACCTAGCGTGCTAGTAGACTACCTCGTATTGAAGTTGTTTTTCAATGACTTATACGACTGGACACATCTCATGACACGGCACTTGAGTGAGTTACATTGTGTTGGCACGGGCTTACACACTTGACTAATCATCAGTACGAGCGGTTCGTGTCGGTTCATATAGATTTAGTGTGAGTCTAGCTAGTGACTTGTATTGAAATATTCATTGTTCGAGTCATGGATATAACTGGTACAAAACATGGGCGGAGAAGACTATTAGTAGGCGTATGAGATAGCCACCTTTAGCCACATAGTTGTCCGGTTATGGATTAATGGTTTCCCTGTTATGGGTGTATTGCTAGAGGATAAATCCGGCAGCGGCTGCTGACCCCACGTCAGAACACGGTCGGAAGGTATGCTAGTATATACATAAGCCTCTAAAGAATGCTATGCTTTATTCCTTCACCTACTCATACGTACCAAAGTAGTCTTTAATTGCATACACTTAGATGGATAGTTTACCTTGTTAGTTATATTCATGTTCATGTATATTACTTTTACTGTTCATATTATGGCCATTTGTTGTATTTTGTTACATCCTTCTGAGGACCTGGTGATCTCTCCAGGTGTTAGTTGGACTTTCGGCTGCAGGATTCAGGTATTGTTGGTAGTATTTCTTGTTACCATTTATGCGTCCTTTGTATTATTTATTTCGGTCTTTCCTGTCATAGCCTAACTTTATTGGATCTCTATTATTCTTCGGGTCCATTCCAAACATATATGCTAATGGGCTGCAGACCATGACATAGATTATTTGTTCTTGATTATGTTCATTATTGTGGATTGAGACATAATTGAGATAAAGATTAGATAGCATATGTTAGTTTACCTTACAACGTACTACGATTAGGATAAGTCCATTAAATTGGGAATACATATTCTAGCCTTACAGTTGGCATAATCATGTCCTGGTTCCTATATATTTTGGAACTGGAGCTTGACATAAAATTTCAAAGATCGAGGATGGTTAAAGACCTTGGCAGATTATATTATCAAGCAATTTAATATCATGTTACTGGAAGTTATATTTAAGGAAGCTAGGCCAAAGAATGGTGTGAATTGGTGGAAAAGGGAATAAAAAGTTTTCAAATGATTTGGGTTAGGTTCGTCTTAAGATCAAATTATATTTTAAGAATCATATGTTATCCTAAGGGAATCAAATAGATAGACAATACCTTTGTATGGATTAGTGTGATTTTTTCAGCCAGTTTGATTATCAGATTATTCTTGGTGACCAGAAGTTGTGGTTTTAGATCGTCCCAATAACCTTTCATTTTATAAATTCCTATTATATGCTCGCAATCATAGTTTCTGATTTGTCAATACAAATCATTCTAAGTATGTGATTGCGAAAGACCCTATTCCAACCCTAGGGGTGCCATAAATTCAAAATCTCATTGTGCCTAATATTATATTACCTTAGGTACCAAATTTTTCTCCTTCAAACTTTCTTATCCAGTCTCTATGAATTGAATCCTAGGTGACTACCTAAATCATGCCTTCTGCTTGTGCAAAATCACTCCTTGAACATGTTATAATTTTTCCTTTTCATGATCTACAAACTTCTTCCTCCATGAACTGCTTGGATTTGTTTCTTATCATCCATGCCATGTAATAATCGAACTCCTCTGTACACCCACCCAGTTATGACAGATTAAGTAAATTTCTTCTATCTTGATAAAGACTTGGCCTATATAGGAATAATGTTGAATTAGCAATAATATTTCTTATATATTTATTGACCAATAACACCATGATGGAACTTAGGACTCCTTAGAAAGCCCTTGATTTTAAGTCCCCAATACCTAAATTTTATATTCCTTCTAGAAAATTGTACCTTTCCAAAAATCTCATTGGAAGGTTCCTCACCTTGATTTTTGTGCTGTCATCCTATAAGTTAGGATGGATCTAGAATTGAGGATAGCTTATTTCTTGGTAGGTTATGTGAACTTAGAATCCTATTAGTAGTAGCGTCATGTTTCTTTTATGCCATATTTCATGTAATTTTGAGGACAACATGGAAGACCAATCAGACGTCTAGGAATACATTTTCAGCAGAGGGTCACCTTGTACCAGACAAATAAGCTCCCGACTCGACACTTTTATGGCAAGAAGGAACAAGTTCAAAGGATTGCAAGAAGAAGTTAGAACATTGTCATTGAATATTGGTTGTTATTAATATTATGTGTTGTTATATTATTGAATGTCTAATTTCGAGGACGAAATTTCCTAGGGTGGGTAGGTTAAAAACCCCCTGTATTTTTAAGGTTAATTTTTTATTTATTTTATTTTTGTATTATTTAATGTATTTATTAATAGCTGTTTTTCACCATTATTTTTTATTATTAAATACTCTTTTTCCTAGCTTGGAATTTTGGAGCACAAGAATTGCTAATCTCTAGAAACGTCCTTCATGTGTTTTGACCTAAATAAGTTTACCTTCATGATATATCATGTTCCACTCAAACATGTTTCTTTGTATTCTATTTTTGTCGCACAACTTTTGGTCAAATTAGGCCAACTCACTATCTACTGTAAAACTTGTCATACTTTCAAATTTAATTTTGGGACTCGACATCAATCAAAGCTAAACGATCCAATATATGATTTTGACCTATTTTGAGCCTACTACAAACATTTCAATGGTGTCCTACTTAATTGATTTCCCATTTGCTACTTATTTTCAAATAGCACATGAGATCCATTTATAGCATTTTCGGTGTTTAACTCAATTCGAATAATTGTTTGGACCATAACCTAGTCAACCCAACTTAGTGGAGCCTACCTAGAATTGCCAAAATTAATTAGAGACATTTAATTAATTTTTGGGCATTTAATAGCAGTCACATGCAAAAAATCTTGCATCTTTGACTCCACCAATCAACCCATCCAAATATGGAAACCCACTACATTACCTTGCCATATTAGTTGGTTGGATGACCAAATCTCCACCAAATTAATTTAAACCAAACACAAACAAACCCTAACACATAGGAGAACCAAACCTTATATATATAGTCACCTTTGCCGCCCATCTCTTCCCAAATCCTAAAAACCCGACAGCCCTATTATTCTTGGCCGACAGCTACGATACCCTTGTAGCTGACCATTTCAATAAAATCCCCATCAACTTCTAGACCTCCGTTTGGCTAGCCACCACCTCCATGATGGCATTAAGAGACCCCTCTTCAACCTTATCAAGCCCCAGAGGAGCCAGATCATTGAGTTAGCATTTATTTTAGTTTACTTTACTATTTTAGGATTTTGTGATCATTTTACTGGGGTTGGAGCCAGATCATTGCTTTACTCTCTTGTCGATTATCTATGCAAGATACCTTGCCATCTTTCTGCTGTTTTAAATTTATGATATTGTTGAACTATTTTTTAGTGTATTTCTCTAGTAGGTGCGTCCAAGTGAGACTTGTGTGCCATCAATGTTGTTATCGATGTTTGTGTACGTGTGCTTGAATTATGTGTATAGGAGACGTACCTAGAATGTGTGAAGTTGTTTCTAAATAACTTTTATTCCTTGTCACGTATCATACACGCACAATACGTGAGTTACATGGTGCTGGCACGGGCTTACGTACTTGACTGATCATCAGTGCGAGCGGTTCGTACGTCGGTCAATATATTGTTTAGAAGGGTCTAGCTAGTGACTTGCATAGAGATATGTGTTATCCAAGTCATGGATATGATTTGTGCAAGTCCATAGGTAGGAAATGTGGGATCGATGGCACATCTAGAGGGGGGTGAATAGAGTATAGCGGAAGTAATATCCCCAATTAAAATTAATGCAGGTAAAGGCAGGTAATTAATGCAATAACGAGAAAATAGTAATTGAGTAGTGAGATAGAAACAATACACAAACACAAAGATTTTATCCTAGTTTTCCTCTGAGAGGACTAGTCCAAGCTTGAGTACTCTTGCTCGATGTTAAATCCACTATCTTGAAAACACAAGCTTTTATCCGAAGGCTTATGGCTTCTTATAATGTCGTATTTTTATCCGAAGTCCACAAACAAATTTCAACACTAACTGAATAGCTTTGATATGCGAAGCTTGTATAACTCGAATACTTCTAATCGAAACACACCGTCACTTAGAAGAATTGGAATTGTCTTGGAAATGTGATGATTGAAAGCTCTCTGGTGAAAAAAGGCCTATATTGGATAGAGAAGAAGAAGAGTGAGTTGAGTGAGTAAAGTGAAAAACTCTTCTCTATTTATAGGAATTTTTGAACCAGAGTTTGGCCATAACTCGGTTGTGGTAACGTTCAAATTTTTGAACGTTTGGGATCCAAAAGAATAGGTATTCATTTTGACCATGAGGGAATTTAGGATGACCGAGTTCGAGGCGAACTCGTACCGAGTTCGGGTACTTTGTTTTCAAAATTTCTTTTGGATATGAGGTATGAGTAGGTTTTGTTTGAGTGAGGATGTTCAACTAAATGCCAGTGATAGCCGACTTACAAAAACCAAGACTCAAAGAAAAGAAAATTACAGAATGATTTATCAAAAACTCTTGCTAACGAATAGTTGTGGACTTCTATAGTATTTGTACTTTACGTATCAGATTCGGAGTTTTAAATCAATTATCGAAATCAGCTTGATCATGACCATATGGGCCAACAATCTCCCCCATTTTGATAATTTGACAAAAATATGATTGATACTTAATATATACTCATCTGGTACGGAAGTAACTTGGTATAGTAGCTTGGTACATTAGCTTGCTCTCCCATAATAATTGACCAAGTCTTCAAAGCAATTGAAATGTAGCTAAATTTCTCAAAATAAAGTCTTCATAGCAATAATATTTCAAGTAGCATTTGAAGAAGCATAATTTATTCATGCAAAAATTATTCAATTTGGTCAAGTAATCAAGAATTCTCCCCCGTTTGTCATGATATCAAAATGACGTAAAAAATTTAATAACTCAGCAAAGATCATATAGCTAATGGCATAAATTAGAAAGGCTTTAAAATAAGAATATAACATGAATGTCATACATAGTATGCTTTAAAGAAGCAGATATAAATAAGACATAAAAGTAAAATGTAGTAGTGGTCACTGTATCACTAGACATCATCCTCGTCATCATCAGCACCAACAGCCCCAGAAGGATTCTCGGACTCAGCAGATCGTTGGGGACCATAACGAGTTGTGGTAGGGTCAAAGTAACGCTGAGCCTCTGGATCAACAATACGATAACCAACCACGAAGGGATCACGAAGCATGGGATTGGGACAGCCTGGGTTGTTGACAAAACTATAGTTGAAATCCCACATAATGTTGGTCATAGCCTGGAACTGCAAGGTGGTTCGAAAGTCTATAGACCGAAACTGATCAAAAACCAATGCTTGAAAAGCCTCAAGGGTTACGCGTGAGGAAGGATGTGAAGGATGGTGACTATCAGATGGGTCAGCAATAGGAGGAGGAGGAGCAGGGATAGCTAGAGTAGGAGCTACTCGATGATGCATGTTAAGATAAGTTGGAGGAGGATCAAGAGGGCAGTCATCTAAGATGATATTAAAGTATGCAAAAATATACGGTAGATACATCGCATATAGAAGGTTTCGTGGTTTCTTACGACACCGTTCCATAGCGGAGATAATAGTCTTTGGTAAGCTAAAAGGAATTTAAAAATGGAGATGATACATGGCAAAAAGTTCTAAATAAGTGATTTCATCTGTGGATGTTTGTTTTGGAATGATAACAAAGAATACCATCCAATACAAACCATAGAAATAGTCATTCATATGTTTTGGTCAAAGACGACCTTCAGGACGAGGATTGGGTATACATAGAGAGTCACGGAACCAGTCTAAAGTCATATAAGCTAGAAATTAAATTTTTGTGATGTCCACAAGTGCTTCCCCATCATTGGGAATATGAAGCATAAGAGCTAAATTCTCAGCATCAAATTCAATTTCTATGCTACCAAGTCTAGACTGAACAATATCGTTTATGACCGAGAGATTTCACTAAAACATATGTATCGCATTCATGTAAATATGATAGCTCGATTGCACTACCTCATCAAATCTAAAGTGCTAAAATACTGATAAATAGTTTTAAAATAAGTTAAAATTGATAGGGCTTTCCGGACAAATTGTCCATTCGATAAAATCAGTGAACCATTCATTGAAGCATGTAAGAAGACAAATATGATTTTATTGAAATTGTCACCATCAGGTATAGATGGACTGAAAAGGGAGAACAAAACTTCTTCTTAAATATTCGAAGAAGAACCATCCCAACTTTTTGTTTCTTTTTAGAGAAATTAAGTCTAAACAAAAAGTAGAAAAAGTGATGAAAGAAAATTGATGAGAACCATGAAATCACCCTGGATCCAAGTTTTTAGAATTTGAGAGACTAGGAGGTTGAATACGAATTCCAGGGTTAGGTTTTTCGGTGGAGTCTGCTGTGATGAAGATGGAGGAGATGAATAGTTGTAGGGTTTTAGTAAAAACCCGATCTGGCCATACCTTTCTTCTAGAAAAAACCTGCCCAACTTCGGCCCAATTTTGCACAGAGCTCGGTACGAGCTCAATTCCTTGGTATCCTAAATAGAATTGAACAAGTTTGATACAGTTTTTTTGACATATATACGAAATAGAAATTTAAAATATATGTATTGAAGAAAAATAATTTATATTAATTAACCGTAATATAAAAATTATATCAAATATTTTGGTTTAGCTGTAGGGGCCGGATCCCAGCTAGCGATAGTCCAAAAACACTTGGGACCGTGTTGCTTAGGCTTTTATGCCTTATTGTTAAAAGGGCCCTTTCAGCTTATAACCAAAATACTCTTTACGATTTATGAATTTAAGTCAAGTTATATAGAAATATAAAACCTGAACGTCCGTAATTCCTAATTCTCTTCGTACAAAGTTAAAGCAATCTTCTGCTAAAGGTTTGATGAAAATATCAACTAATTGATATACTTTGTCCACATATTCTAGACAAATGTTACTTTGTAGAATATGATCTCTAAGGAAATGATGTCTAATTTCTATATGCTTAGTGCGAAAGTGACAAATAGGATTCTTTGTGAGATTTATAGAACTAGTGTTATCACAGAAAATATGGATGTGGATGTAGGATAAATGATAGTCTTCTAAGGTTTGCTTCATCCACAAAATCTGGACACAACAACGTCCTGCGGCTATATATTCAGTCTCGGTTGTTGATAGTGCAACAAAGTTTTGCTTTTTAGAAAACTAGAAGACTAAGGATTTTCCTAGGAGATGACATGTGCCGCTGGTACTTTTACGATCGACCTTGCATCCAGCGAAATCCGCGTCCGTATGACCTATCAGGTCAAACGAATCAATTATTGGGTACCATAGACCGGTTGTTAAAGTTCCTTTAAGGTATCATAGGACACGCTTAACGATTCTCACATGTGATTCCTTAGGACAAGTCTGATATCTAGCAAATAGGCATAATGAGAACATAATATCAGGATGACCAACAGTCAAATAAAGTAAACTACCAATCATACCTTACAAACTTCAGTTGGTTTCTAACTTTCATCCATATCAAGTTTTGTTGACGTTTTCATAGGAGTTTTTGTTGGCCCATTGGTCATATGGTCAAACTGATTTTAATAATTGATCAAACTCTATCTGGATATATGAAGCTAGTCAGGATGTATCGGACTCTTGGACATGATCAAGAACAGCAATCTACTCAGTTCAAGACCGAAGCGATGTTTGCCTGTTCGAGTCTGTATTTCTTTGAGCAATGTATTTTTTATTTTATTGAGTCTAGGAATACGTTGTACACCGAGTCGTACTGGCAAATAGGCTATTCCAAAATGATTTCAAAATATTTTTAAAATGTCCTCAGTTTTGAAAAACATTCTTATTAACAAAAGCTTCAAAAAGGTTTTCAAAAAGATTTTCAAAAATCCCCAAAAACTAATTTTAAAAACCTAACCTAACCCTGACAGAACTCGGCCAGAGTTCGGCCAGAGTTCGGTTAGTGGCCGTTTTGATTTTTGAATTCTCTAGAACTTTATCCTCCTGCAGTTGCGGATTTGACCGAGATTTCCTCATCGAGTTCTGCCCGAATTCTGCCAGAATTCTGTCTTTAGAATTCCTATAAATAGAGAAGGATTTCGATCATTTCAACTCACTCATTCACTTTTAACCTTCTCTCAATCTAAAGCTTTCAGTTTTTCAAAGAGTTTTCTTGAGCTTTAAATTTCAGATCCTAAGCCAATTACAATCCTCTAGTCGATTTGCCAGTACGGTGCGGTCTAGATGTTTATGAGAGATTGTAATCAGAAGGCTTGATTGAAGAATACCTCTTCAAAATTGAAGTTGGACGAGTTTTTCGTATCAAAGCTCGCGTTGTAGAAGTTGCAAGGACTTCGTAAGAAAACTTACGGTTTTGCCAATAGTGGATTCAACTGGTAGCAAAAGTTCTACCGACTGGATTAGTCCTCAACAGAGGGAAACCAGTATACATCGCTGTCTTTGCGTTTGCTCTCTTATCTCTGCCTTTACATTATTTAGTTGTGATTATTATTCTGTGATCTTGCTGCTAACATTTTTAATTAGCATATTTCTGCTGCCAACTCTATTCACCCCCCCTCTTGAGTATTGTGCTTTATGATTTCGTTCCTACAATTGGTATCAGAGTGGGTGTTACAGGTAAAGCAAGGTAACATTGCAATTATTTATTCATTTAATTAATTGTTATATAGATTACAGCACAACACATGGCAACTGTGAAATTCACAAGTGAAGGCCAGGCCACAAACAGACCTCCACTGTTTGATGGTACGAACTATACCTATTGGAAAACACGGATGAGTTTCTTCTTGAAATCTCTTGACTTTGATTTATGGTCTATTATTATTGATGGCTATCAAAAGCCACCTCGTATAAATGTTGATAGAGTTCTAGTTGAAAAACCCCATAACAGATATACAGAGGAGGAAAAGAAAAAGGCCAGTCTTGACGCACGTGCTATTAACGCTCTATTTTGTGCTTTAGACAGAACTGAATTTAACACGGTGTCTATCTGCACAACAACTAATAAAGTGTGGAAGCTACTTGAAGTTACACATGAAGGCACGACTCAAGTCAAAGAATCAAAGGTCAGCAGACTTACTCAAGAGTATGAGGTGTTCAAGATGAAGCCCAACGAAACAGTTACTCAGATGTTCGAAAGATTCCTAGATATTGTAAATCCTTTGTCCTCCCTTGGCAAAAAATATAGTAACCATGAAAAGATTTGCAAACTCCTGCGAGCACTTACCAAGAACTGGATTCCAAAGGCTACTGCAATCATTGAAGGGAACGACCTCACAACCATGTCCCTCGAAGTACTCATGGGTAAGCTACTCACTCATGAACTGGAGCTACAAGATTTTGAATAGCCTGCACCAAAGGAGAAGACGATCGCTTTCAAGGCTCAGCACAGAAAAGCTGCTGAAGGTAATTCAGACAGCAGTGAATCTGATGCTAAAGATCAAGCACTCCTAGCAAGGAAATTCAAAAGATTCATGAGATATGAGAAGAGAGCCAAAGAAAACAACAGCAGTAACAACTGGTATCAAGATGATGTTGTCTGCTATGGCTGCAAGAAGAAGGGACACATGAAGAAGGATTGTCCTACAAACTCATCATCAAACAAGAAGAGCAACAGGTATGAAAAAGGAAACCTGAAGAGATCAACATCTCGGAGATATGCTAACACCAGCATATGGCATGAAAGTGAATCCAGCGACTCAGAAGACGAACAATCAGAAGATGCTGCAAACGTATGCTTTATGGCATCCGATCAGGTGGAACACCCTTCACATGCTAAAAGCAAATGGATCCTCGACAGCGGTTGTTCACGGCATATGACCGGTGATGCTATATTATTTGCAACACTGTCGAAGAAGAAAAAGGAAGGTTATGTTTCCTTCGGTAATAACTTGGAAGGGTATATTATTGGTATCGGTGATGTTGGTAAGTCTCCATATCCTGTAATTAAGGATGTCTGTCTGGTTACCGAGTTGAAACATAATCTACTCAGTATAAGTCATTTAGCTGATCATGGTTATGGCATCAACTTTGGCAAAGACAAATGTACTATAGTTGATAGCTCAACTGGTAGTACTATCTTTGAAGGTATCAGGGAAGACAACATATATGTTTTCTATTTGTTGGAAGAAACTAACATTTCAGGTAGATGCTTAATGGCTAAAAGTGATGAGAGTCATCTGTGGCATATGAGACTCGGTCACGCAAATATGGACACAATCTCAAGATTATCCCCAAAGAAGCTAGTACGCGGTTTACCGGACATTACATTCAAGAAGGATTCGGTATGCAGTCAATGTGAAAAGAACAAAGCTACCAGATCCACATTCAAGTCAGTAAACGCAGTATATACTACTAGACCTCTACAATTGCTTCATATGGACTTATTTGTTCCTAGCAGAGTTGCTAGCCTCGGAGGTAAGCTTTATGCTTTTGTAATTGTAGATGATTTCTCTAGATACACGTGGGTATACTTCTTGACATGCAAGAATGATACATTATCCGAATTTGTCGCCTTTTGCAAGAAAGTACAGAATGAAAAAGGTTATATGATCACTCGTATTAGAAGCGATCATGGAGGCAAATTCGAGAATGCAGAGTTTGAACAATTTTATGACACACACAATTTTGTACACGAGTTCTCCTGTCCTAGGACTCCACAACAAAATGGAGTTGTGGAACGTAAGAATAGAACTCTATCCAAAATGGCCAGAGTAATGTTAAACCAGTTTAGTCTACCCAAATATTTCTGGGCTGAAGCTGTCAATACAGCTTATTTTGTTCTCAATAGAGTTCTAATTCGACCCAAATCGAAGAAGACCCCATTTGAGTTATGGTTTGATAGAATTCCATCAGTTTCATATTTTAGAATATTTGGTTGTAAGTACTTTATTCTTAATACAAAAGACAATTTGGAAAAGTTTGATGAAAAGGACGATGAAGGTATATTTTTAGGTTATGCGGCCAAGAGCAAATGATACAGAGTCTTCAACAAACGAACCATAATCATCGAAGAGTCAATCAACGGCACTTTTGATGAACTGAATCAAATGACTATCGATGACAATGACGAAGATCCAACTGTACCAAGCTCAACAACAGCTGATTCTCAACAAGCTCGGCACTAGCTGATCCTCCTAGAGAAGATCCAGAAACCAGCTACCTTCAGAGTCTGCCGAAAAGATTAAAATTTACGGCTGATTATCCAAAGGATTTGGTAATTGGTGACATTACCAAATGTGTAAGTACTCGTACATTCAGTAGAGATATTGTTTCTAGTGTTGCATTCTTTTCACAGCTAGAACCCAAAACTATTGATGAAGCATGTAGTGATAGTTTTTGGATAGATGCTAAGCAAGAGGAATTAAACCAATTTGAACGGAATCAATTTGGGAACTTGTTCCCAAGCCTATTGATCATCCGGTCATTGGCACCCGTTGGGTATTCCGAAATAAACTAAATGAGAATGGTTTAGTGACTCGTAATAAGGCTCGACTCGTAGCTCAAGGATACAATCAGGAAGAAGGTATCGACTACAATGAGACTTATGCCCCAGTTGCGAGATTAGAATCCATTCGCATGTTATGTGCATTTGTATGTTTTCATAATTTCAAATTATTTCAAATGGATGTCAAGAGTGTATTTTTAAATGGTTTTATAAAAGAAGAAGTTTTTGTAGCACAACCTCCATGTTTCACAAATTTTAAAAACCCTGATCATATTGTCAAGTTGAAAAAAGCTTTATACGGTTTGAAACAAGCCCCTCGTGCTTGGTATGATCGTCTAAGCTATTTTCTACTTGACAACGGTTTTTTCAAAAGGCAAGGTTGACACTACACTTTTTATTAAGTCCTTTAATGGTAAGCTTCTTTTAATACAAGTCTATGTTGATGATATCATATTTGGATCTACTGATGAATCTCTGTGTCAAGAATTTTCTAAGTGTATGCAGAATGAGTTTGAGATGAGCATGATGGGAGAGCTGAAATTCTTTCTCGGACTGCAAATCAAACAAACTGATAATGGGACGTTCATAAATTAAGCCAAGTACACGAAAGATTTGCTAAAGAAGTTTGATCTGGACAATGTCAAACCTATTGGCACTCCGATGGCAACTTCAACAAAGCTTGATATTGATGAACAAGGCAAGCCGGTCGACACACGTAAGTATCGAGGTATGATCGGTAGTTTACTTTATTTAACTGCTAGTCGTCCAGATATTATGTTTAGTGTTTGCCTGTGTGCACGTTTTCAAGCTAATCCAAAGGAATCATATCTGTGCGCAGTTAAGCGTATCTTTCGATACCTTAAGGGCACTTTTTTTGTTGGCTTATGGTATTCCAAAACTAAGTCCTTTGACCTTATTGGTTATTCGGATGCAGATTTTACTGGATGCAAAGTTGATAGAAAAAGTACCAGCGGTACATGTCATTTCATAGGCAAGGCTTTAGTCTCATGGTTTAGTAAAATGCAAAATTCTGTAGCCCTATCAACAACAGAAGCTGAGTATATCGCCGCAGGACGTTGTTGTGCTCAGATTTTGTGGATGAAACAAATCTTGGAAGACTATAATTTATTTTATACACATATTCCCATTTTCTGTGATAACACGAGCACTAATAATTTGACTAAGAATCCTGTATGTCATTCTCGTACAAACCATATCGAGATTCGATATTATTTTCTTAGAGATCATCATAAAAATGGAGATATTGACCTTGTATACATAGATACTGAGAATCAATTAGCTGACATTTTCACAAAAACTCTAGCAGAAGATCGTTTCAATTATTTACGTCGAGAATTAGGAATTTTGGACGTCAATAATGTTAATTGATTTATTTTATGATTTTATTTCAATATGCAAAAACTGTGTTAGAGACAAGCCAATAAAGATTCTGTCTGTCACCACAACTACGGTTGAAGCGAAGCGGTACTTAAGAGTTCCCCGGTGAACCTCCGCCAGCTGGGACAGTACTCCTACAACTAATCTGAAACAGTCGCTGTGTAACAAAATTTAATTTATAAAATAACATTAATTATATTATTTTAATGTCAAAATTACTAATCTTTGAATTAAATATTTGAAATGAGCCAATGAAAAAGAAAGTATTTCAAACCAACCCCAGGCGAATTCGGCCAGACTTCGGACCAAATTCGGCCCGAGTTCGATTGAAGGTATCAGGTTATATAACCAGAACCCGAGAGCCTTTCTTCTTCATTGCTTCCAAACTTCATCAAACAGCAACAGCAGCCGCGCGAGAGAACCCCCTAACCCTAGTTCTTCACCACCTCTTATCTTCCAATCCAAGTGGTAAAATCAATCCAAACTTTGGATTCGTGCGGAGTTCTTTGTTCTCTACAACATGTTCAAATTTTGGGAGGTATAACTTCGTATTTCCCCACCTTTTAATTTTGTGCTATTTACTTATTTTGTACAAATGGCACCTAAGGGATTTAACCCCTTCAAGAGGAAGAAGACAACCAACCCAAGTGAGGAAGGTTCATCTTCGAATCCACCCACGGATTCCCTCTTTTCGCCAGTCCAATCTAGCGATGGCGCATTCGACGGGTTTTACTTTCAAACCCTAGACCAAGCCCTACTGTGGTATGGAGACTTCTCCATGAGATCCATATGCACAGGCGCTCCCATCAAGTGGACTGTGTTTCCAGAACACCGACCTTTCTTTGAGGCATTAGGGTTACAATATTTTGTTAAACTTTGTTTCCCAATAGCAACTAATGCCATTAGACTGTTCTACTGCAATATCATATTAAACACATTTGATGTAAGCACTCGTGTTGGAGGATTAGATATCAATTTCAATGATGTTATCTTAGCGAAAATCCTTGGTATTCCCAATGAAGGTGAACCGCTTGTTGATATCACTGAATTTGATTTCCCCGACGGCACGACACTTACTAGTTTCAAAGAGGAACTCTGTGCACCTGATCGAGTTCGCTCTGGAAAGTTTAAGGCAAACAACATGAACTTTTTTAATTATGAATTGCACCGTATCATTTACTCCACTCTCCTTCCGAAGTCTACTTCGAAGGATGATGTCACGTCTCTTGAATTATCTGCTATGTATCACATTCTTAAGGGGATTCCATTTTCTGCCCCTAAGACCATTATTCAGATGATGGGACGTTGTCGTACAAGAGATAGAAATCTCTCTTATGCGATGATTCTCCCACGCATCTTCCAGCATTTCGACATTGATTTATCTACTTGTACTCAAGACCCTGAGCCCAAGTTTTTCAAGTTATCTCGTCGCAATATGACTGCTGCTGCTCCTCCTACTGCCCCTGCTACTGCTCTACCTCCTCCACCTACTCGGCAGTATGATATGACATTTGAGGGCATACACCAGCACCTTTCGGATATGCACGTCTCAATGACGGATATGGCTCGCGAACGTGAGTTCTGCGACGTCGCCCGTTATCTGGCGATTGCAAATTCTTTAGCTGATCTTCGATTCGCCCAGACTGGACATTCTGCCGGTTCCATTCCTAGAGATCCAGCTTTCTCTGGTTACCGCTGTGAGGATGAGGCTGTTCATGCCTACTTTCAGCCCGGTAACGCATATGATTGGTACCGTTCTGACCATGCTCCTCGAGATTATGTTGGTAAGTTTTACACTGGCGCTCCTCCTCACCCTTCTGGTGCGGGTACCTCTGCAGCTGGTCCTTCTGGACATGCTGGTCATGCTGATGATTATGATGATGATGATGAGTTGTGATATGTTATCTAATTTTTAAGGCTTAGACATTATCTACTGTATACTTGGAAATGCTCCGACATTCCAAGTTTTTCTGTCTTTAGACTTTATTATCAGTATTTCTTTTGAGGACTTGTACTGGATATTTTTTATATCTCTTGGACATCATTTCATTTTTATGGATTTCGTAGTTTATCTTTCACATCAGTTTACTTATTTACTTAGCATCTTTATCTGCTTCTTTATTATAACTGCCTGTGAAATAATTCTTTGTTTATTATAAACTGCCTGAGACAAATACATGCCTGTGATGTCATTCAAATTTTCTTTACTATTTCTATCATGATTTTTTTCTTGTGTTTCTTCACTATTTGTAATTTATGCATTGATTGCGGGAGAGTTTTTCTCTTTTGTAATTATTTTGCTAAATGACAACGGGGGAGAAAAATAAAGATCTAACATTCTTTTGAGAAAATGCAGGACATGAACAATTTTTTCAATTTATTTTCAAGCTTAAATGTTATATCGTTCATAGTTTGTCAATTATCAAAATGGGGGAGATTGTTGGCCCATTGGTCATATGGTCAAACTGATTTTAATAATTGATCAAACTCTGTCTGGATATATAAAGCTAGTCAGGTTGTATCGGACTCTTGGACATGATCAAGAATAGCTATCAACTCAGTTCAAGACCGAAGCGATGTTTGCCTGTTCGAGTCTGTATTTCTTTGAGCAAGGTATTTTTCATTTTATTGAGTCTAGATATACGTTGTACACCGAGTCGTACTGGCAAATAGGCTATTCCAAAATGATTTCAAAATGTTTTTAAAATGTCCTTAGTTTTGAAAAATATTCTTATTAACAAAAGCTTCAAAAAGGTTTTCAAAAAGATTTTCAAAAATCCCCAAAAACTAATTTTAAAAATCTAACCTAACCCTGACAGAACTCGGCAAGAGTTCGGCCAGAGTTCGGCCAGAGTTCGGCTAGTGGCCGTTTTGATTTTTGAATTCTCTAGAACTTGGTCCTCCTGCAGTTGCGGATTTGACCAAGATTTTCTCATCGAGTTCTGCCCGACTTCTGCCCGAATTCTGCCAGAATTCTGTCTTTGGAATTCCTATAAATAGAGAAGGATTTCGATCATTTCAACTCACTCATTCACTTTCAATCTTCTCTCTATCTAAAGCTTTCAGTCTTTCAAAGAGTTTTCTTGAGCTTTAAATTTCAGATCCTAAGCCAATTACAATCCTCTAGTCAATTTGCCAGTGCGGTACGGTCTAGAAGTTTCTGAGAGATTGTAATCAGAAGGCTTGATTGAAGAATACGTCTTCACAATTGAAGTTGGACGAGTTCTTCGTATCAAATCTCGCGTTGTAGAAGTTGCAAGGACTTCGTAAGAAAACTTGCGATTTTGCCAATAGTGGATTCAACTGGTAGCAAGAGTTCTACCGACTGGATTAGTCCTCAACAGAGGGAAACCAGTATACATCGTTGTCTTTGCGTTTGCTCTCTTATCTCTGCCTTTACATTATTTAGTTGTGATTATTATTTTATGATCTTGCTGCTAACATTTTTAATTAGCATATTTCCGCTGCCAACTCTATTCACCCCCCTCTAGAGTATTGTGCTTTACGATTTTGTTCCTATAGTTTTGATTGGTTTGATATTGTCCATATCAAACTTTTTCAGCAGGTCTTTTGTGTATTTGACTTGACTGATAAAAATCTGTGAATTTAGTTTGATTTATAACCCAAGGAAGAAAATTCTTCCACCATGCACATCTTAAATTCACTACCTTTAGATACATTACATATTACCAACTCTTCTGGATGCTTTGTGAAAAATTTGATCTCGTTGGCAAACTATCCAAGTATGTGGTTGGTGTATCTTCGGGTGTTTTACTTGAAAGAATTCTGTCATCTTCATTATCACTGTCGTTTGCACATTGACTGTTCAGCTCGTCAAAAGTAACGTTTATTGATTCTTCAACTACTAGTGATCTTTTGTTGAATACTCTGAATCCTTTGTACTTTGCAGCATATCCGAGAAATATTCCTTCATCAGCTTTCTCACCAAATTTGCCTAAACTGTCTTTGGTGTTTAGAATAAAACATCTTCATCCAAACACTTTAAAGTAGCTGATATTAGTGTCACGTCCCGCTCCCAGGGGAGTGATTGTCCTTGCTAAGGCATGGTGCTGCGTGAGCCTAGGTTGCGCTCACGCAAGGTGGGTTCCATAACGGCCGATTACAAGAGCTTGTGACAGGGTCGTCGTACAGAAGTTCCAAACAGAAAAGTTGAATAACAAGGCAACATGAATACACAAACAAAATCCAGTCTTTTTATTGATAATGAATAATATTACAAAAGGCACAAAGTCAGACTACAAGTCGCTTAAGCTCACTTTTCTCTTAGAATACAATCACTCATCTCTCTCTCATCTCTCAATACAACATAACAAACTAGCGGATGCTTTAGAAGGCGATGTCCATACATTACGTCCTATATAAGTCCATACTCCATGCGGCCGCACACCTCGAGATGCTAAGAAACTCCGTGCCTCGACGCATCCAAGAGAGCTCCGCGCCGAATGAGCTTCTACCTGTGCCTGCACATGAAAACTGTGTAGGTGTTAGTACACAACCGTACTGGTGGAGTGAACTCCTCGCCCACCTATACAAAACCAACACGTTCATTTAGTTTATGCAACATATCATTTCGATTGTCTTTCTAATCTGGCCTTAGGATCAGTTTTAGGACATAGACGCCTGGCCTATTTTGTGTATCGAGACCATCACCGTGCCTCGCACCGATAACTTACTTATCGCTGCGCCTATAGACCATTTTCATGCTTGCAGCATCAAAGTACCCACTCGTTCTTGCCTTTCATGCCATATATTGAGACGCAATAACAGGGTCGTGCCATAACTTTGTTTGTGCTTCAAACATCGAGGCTGTGCCTTACAACTCAATGTAACTTAACCAAACTTGCCCTTACGGCCCTTCCAGACTTAGCTCGAAAGGACCAATCCAACTTGTGGGACTTGTGTTGATGACTCAAATACGACACCATATTTCGTGCCGGAGCATGTGTCCTTGATATAGCCAATAGGCTCCATAATGGTGTTACAACCGTGCACACCTTCTTAACTCAATTCATGCCGTGCTTCTACTTACTTTAATTTTACTGACACCGTACACAAGGGAATCATATTTTCTTGAGGCGCCAAGTTTAACAGCTTGGCTACTAAAATCGTATGATAGGTTAAAAGGGTTGGTCGAGCTTCTAATTTAGGTTGGAACGGTCAACGGTAGCTCGAGAGTGGGTAAGGTTGAGGCCCTATCCCCGAATGTTGTGCCTTAAAAATAGTGCATGTGGAGACGTTTGAGTGGCACATGATAGGCATAATTTACGGTGGACTCGTCTAGGTCATGTACATAAAATTTGTTTGAATATAACAGCTAGTCTTGCGCTCTAAATATCAAAGTCACGATAGCGGACACCAAATAGTCTAATTAGAAAGTGGGTATCATAAATTAATGACTTATTAGCTTATTTGGAGAGCAGGTTCTCCCAATCACTCATAATTATAGGGAAACCCTAAAATTTATGAGGCCCTACAATCTACCTATTATGCAACCCTAGGTTATTGGAACTAAATGGTAGCATTATATAAGAGGACAAGGAAGTCATTCTTGGAAGAAGTCAAGATGACTATACATAAGGAGCATTAAGTCATAGTGACTTGATCAAGAAAATTATAGTAGGTAAGGGTGAGTACTTATAGTGATGTGAATGTTATATTTATGGAGGTACAAAGGAGTAAAGATTTATCCTTAGTGTGGCTCGACTTAGGATAGGAATATTGACTATACCCATTAACGTAAATGAGATGACTAGTTATAAAAAAAATATTGGGACAAAATTTTGCATACGTATTCGTAATTGAAGGGGTAGTCACATGATCAAATAGGAACCCTATCTGAGCACTACTAAAACAAGCCAAACTAGTGGCATCCAGATACGTCGCTAATTAAGGAAAATACGTCGCTAAAGATAATTTAGCGACGACTTTAGCGACAAAAAATGAAGGTCGCGAAAAAGCTAGTCGCAGATGACAAATTCGTTGCCCTACGTCGCTGTTTGCACGTTACCACAATGTCGCTGGGTCGTCGCAAATTTGGCGACGTAGGGCGACGAACAGGAACGTTGCCATATTAGCGACGTTGTGCGACTACATAGCGACGTCGTTCCTTTTTATGTGCTGATATGTCATGCATGCCACCTCAGCAGTTTAGCGATGTATGGCGACCAAATTAGCGATGTTATGTCTATGACACGTCAGCAACTGAGCGACAGATTGCGACGGATAGCGATGTGACGGCGCTAATTAGCGACGTCTGTTTACGTCGCAGAACGTCGCTATACGTCGCAGATATTATGAAAAAAATTTAAAAAAAATATGTTTGGTATTTTTGTTATGCTGTGTGTCTGTGTTTACACAGACACACATCATCACAAAAATACCAAACATATTTTTTAAAAAATTGGGCAGCAACTCCTTTGTATATCAGATCATCGCTTATAACCCAGCGTAGGTATATTTGTCATCCCCGTCACAGATATCATAAAGTAAATATCACAATAAAAATACCAACAAAGTAAATATCACAAAGTAATATCCAATAAACATACATGTCCATAATGGAGGGCAAATAAGAATGAAAATCAGTGTACAGAACGGTCAATGGGCCCATAGGGCCAATACATACAAAGATGATAAAAAAATCTACTGGATCACTGAGGACCCCTGCCGCGCATCTGGGATAGCTTGTACTCATACTGCTCCTGTGTGAGCTGCACCGTAGGGGCAGTAGGAGGCAGTGCAATGTCTGGAGTCGGCACCGTCGATAGACCGGAAGGACGTATCTGCTCCAAATCTTGCAGTCGCTCACCATGCACAGCAAGGGTACTCACCATCCTCTGAGTACTCTCCTCAATCGAAGTTTGTAACTGAGTGAGTGAGGCAGACATGGTCCTCTGCGATCCCTTCATCTCAACCTGTCTACGCTCTGTGCGCTGCGTAGACTCGGTGAGCGTGTGCAAGCTAGCAGCTGTAGCCTGCTGCAGACTCATCATCTCCTGTATACTGTGCTCGACCGCATCAAATCGTCCGGTGATCATCGGATCGTCGGATCGTCGCTCTGCGGTATGGTGATCAGAAATTTGCTGTTGCAACTCGCGACGCAGCTTGTCGATCTGATGACCAATATCTTGAGCTCGTGATGACGCCTGCGAAGCTGGAGACTGCACAATGACAGTGGGGGCCCGTGATGACTCTGAAGCCAAATAGGTGCCGTAGGATCCCGTACCGTAGTACGTACCCATCTGATGACTGCCAACGGTGGTCATCCAGAGGTCGTCCTGCGATTGAACTGTAGGCAGCTGGGAGGAAGTACCAGCCCCTCCCTCTGCTGGCGTACTAGCAGCAGCAGCCGCCTCCTCTTGTAGCCGAAAAAACTCGGCCTAGAACAATGTTTGCTAACGTGTAAGTGTTTGCTAAAGTCTATATTGATATCGATTTTTCTATTTTCTAAATTATAGTAAATTAATATAAAGAATAGAACGTAGATATGCCCGCGTCGCCCTCTCGTCAATGAACTCCCGAGCCCTCCGATGGGTGACCAGGAAGACGGTCACCATGTTCGGGTCCTCACCATTTTTTACCTATTAAAATATATTATCTATTATTAGTATTAAACATTATATCCAACTATATATAAAATGATGTTCGTTATAGGAAACATACCAGACGACGAAAATGAGGAACTTCCGTCGTGTACACTTCTATAATATTTGTTACAAGAGGTAGTTCATCCTCCTGATAAGCTATATCGTCAACCTCAAAGGTATTTCTAACTTTGGTCTTGCATACTTTCCACCAGTCCGACCTTGTTGTTCCCCGTTTAGGATAACTTATGAAGTACACAAGCTGAGCCTGACTTGATAGGACAAATGGTTCATTGGCTTGATATCGACGCCGATAGTTTATATCCACAAGACCGTGCTTGTCTACTTTCCAACCTTGACCTTCAATCGGATCGAACCAATCACACCTGAATAACACAATCTTAGCAGGCTCTATTCCATAACTATATGTCAGCTCCACAATCTCCCGTAGGACGCCATAGAAATCGTTGTCCGCATCAACATCTTTGTAGTTCGAAGATCTGATACACAAACAGCTGTTTTTGGTGGAATCGAGATCCACAAATTTGTCTCTGATCGGGCAAGTTGTTGACTTGAACCTAAACCCATTAACACGGTAGGTTGGCCATATTTTTGTACCATAAATTGGTCCCTTGGCTGTTGTTCTAATAGACTCATTCTCATGTCTTGCGTATGGACGATCGACCTAAATACCACAAAAAAAATTAAGCTCATTCTCAAGTGCATATACAGAAAGGTAATTACAGAGTTCTCAAGTCTTAGATATGCACTCAATCATGATGGAAAATAATGCCTCATTTCTTGTTGTAGTTCTTCTTCTGTTATGTGTGGCCTACATGACCTCACATTATCATTAAATATGCTGAAAACAACATCGTTCAATTAATGTAATAGTATAATAATCAACAATATTAAAATAATATAGACGTATTAATTACTTACCCCTCCAGCTTCTCTACTTCATCATCGTCGCAGTTGAGTAATACATACACCTGAGCAGCCCTTAGCTCATCATCGTTCAGATATCTCTTCTTCATTTTACCCGATGGCTTTCCTGGGGCATTGAATATCTTCAGTATTGGATCATTACATTCATGATATCCGTCGTCATTTCTGGAAGCTCTCGTTCAATTAGTTGCAACATGAGGCTTGAAATACATCGAACAAAATTTTGTAATCTCCTCGAGAACATAGGCTTCACAAATAGAACCCTTGACCTGTGCCTTATTTTTCACCTTTCTTTTTAGGTGATTCAAATGTCGCTCGAACGGGTACATCCATCGATATTCGATGGGTCCACCAACATGTGCCTCATAGGATAGATGAATCGGCAAATGCTCTATAGAGTCGAAGAATCCAGGAGGAAACACCCTCTCTAGCTTGTACAGTGTTACTACAATGTCCTTCTCTTGCTTTTCTAGACGATCAATGAGCAATTTCTCAGAACAAAGATCCCTGAAGAATATGCTAAGCTCCGTCAATAGATCCCAAACTTCCTGCGGTAAGAATTCCCGAAATGCAACTGGAATTAACCTCTCCATGAATACGTGACAATCATGGCTCTTCATACCCGTCAATTTGTTTTCCTTCGGATCGACACATCTTCTCAGATTTGACACATATCCGTCTGGAAATTTTAGGCCCTGGATCCACCAACAAAGCCTCACTTTATCCTCCTTGTCCAGTAAGAAAATTGACTTCGGCAGGAACTGTTTTCCATTCTCCTCTATCAAATGCAACGCAGGGCATTTGCATAATTCTTCTAAGTCTAACCTGGCCTTGGGATTGTCTTTCATTTTTTCCTTTACGTCCATCACAGTATTAATTATGTTATCAAACACATTCTTCTCAATATACATGACATCAAGATTATGTCTGATCAGACTGGTACTCCAATATGGCAGATCCTAAAATATGCTTCTCTTTATCTAGTTATAATCTCTACCAAATCTATCGCACTTGTACCCAGTTGTAGGATCTTCGTTAGCACATGAAAAATCTCTAACCTCCTCCTATATCGTGGCTCCACACCACCTTGGCGATGGAACACCCTTCTCTACAACGCCGGCACGGAATGCATTCCTGTTCCTTCTGAACGGATGATCTTTTGGCAGAAATTGTCGATGATAATCAAAAAAGCACAGTTTTCCTTCGTGTTTCAAGCGGAAAGCCTTAGTACGGTCCATACAATACGGATATGAGAGACGGCCATGAGTGCTCCATCCAGATAACATTCCATAGGCCAGAAAGTCGTTGATGGTCCACATAAGGGTCGCCTTCATCTGAAAATTCTGCTTCCTGGAAACATCATACGTGTTAGCGCCTACTTCACATAACTGATTCAACTCGTCTATCAAAGGCTGTAAGTAAACATCAATGTTCCTCTTGGGATTGTTCGGACCAGAAAATATAACGGTTAGAAACATATACAGAGTCTTCATGCACATCCAAGGCGGTAGGTTCCACGGAGTGACAATCACAGGCCAGCACGAATACTGGGATCCCGAAAGACCAAAAGGAGTAAAACCGTAAGAAGATAGCCCCAACCTGACATTACGCGGATCTGAAGCAAAATTAGGATACACTCGATCAAAGTGCTTCCACGCTTCTCCATCGGATGGGTGATCCAACACTCCTTCAATCTGTTTTCGTATGTGCCAACTTATATTTTCGGCCGTCTCTTTCACCATAAATAATATTTGCAACCGCGGCGTTAAAGGCAAGTAGTGCATTGAATCGATCGATCTTCTTGCACCGGTAGACCTTCCTGTACTAGTTGTCATATAGCGATCAGCACCACAAAATCTGCACACAACCGCGTCCTTGTCGTCTTTGTAGTACAGCATGCACCCATTGCGACAAGAATCGATTTTCTCGTATCCCATCCAGAGCGATCTCACCATCCTCTTAGACCGATAGAAGTCTTTAGGTAACTTAGCACCTGCTGGCAAGATCTCTATAATCAACTCCAACACTTGATTGTAGCATTCTTGCGACATGTTAAAATTTGACTTAATACTCAACAGTCTTGTAACCACCTCCAATGGTGAATGATCCTCACAACCAGGATACAATAGAGTCCTTGCATTCTCCAGCAACTCCATGAACTTTGCAGCATCGACATTCGGTGCTTCCTTAGCTGCATCATGAACGAAACTAGGCCCCGCAGCGTCGAAAACCATGTTCACGCACCCGTCGTCGTATGCATGATTATCAAAAACAAAATTAGGTCCCGCATGCATATACGGCTCAACATAAGGCTCCGGCTCTGATGCTAAAGAGACAAGTTCTCCGTGTGCAGTCCACTGATAGTAATTAGGCGTGAAATCCCTCGAGTACAAATAATATGTCACTTTTACTTCTGGATAATATTTCACGTTATGACATTTCACACACGAACACTTAATTTTGGTGTCGTCCATGTACTAAGGGAACGCCTTAGCAAACTGTAGGAACTGCTCTACTCCGGCTATGTATTCATCCCGCACACCACACATATCATCAGGACGATGATTGAACATCCATGAACGATTTCGCAAGTAGTAATTCATATCCATTTGGAAATAATTCTGCAAAGATGGACACACATTATCCAATAGGCACAAATTCGTATATTATGTCTTATTATGGGACACACATTAGTAGCGGACAATTACTAATAACCATGCTATATCGTACATAAGTTCTTGTGCATCCAACGTGTACACATACGCTATCGATTCTTACTGATGCCAATCTCATTCAGACACACTAGATTCGTTTCGTTATCGCCTGGGTCAAGAAAATTGTCTTAACATCAATTTTCAAGACTTGAATATAATGTCACCTACAACCGATATATAAAACCCCATGACAAAGTCAAAGACACCATGAATATAATGTCACCTACAACCGATATCTTATTCAGACACACTAGATTCGTTTCGATATCGCCAGACCATATATATATAATGTCACCTACAACCGATATCTGAGACCACATGACAAAGTCAAAGACATTATTGACAAGACTTGAATATAATATCAACTAAGTACAACCACAACTAGTACTAAATAAGTCTCCTAGTATGATATAGAGGTAAATAAATAGTATACTAGATTGACTGACACTCGACTGAACACCCTCTGGACACATACTCAAGCCTATACTACACACTCACACACCACTCTACTATGCTCACATAGACACACATAATTGTTACCTTATTTTATATACATATATATATATATATATATATAAATATATATATATATATATTTTTATATATATATATACCTTAATATTACACACACTAACACACTCTCGAACACTACACAAACATATAGCTAATGCATACACACACTAATATCTATATTCCCATATACATTTAGTATCACACACTAATCAATTACTCTCAACTCTACACACACATACACACACACACATATATATGTGTGTAGCTATATTTACCTTATAACTTAGTATCTTGAGATACCCAATCCTTACCTACACTAGGCAATTACAATAATTCTCTCTATAATACTAGCTAATGATCTAACAATGTACTCCATCCCCGATCGGGTTTAAATTTTTATCCCCGTCCCCGTTTAATAATGTACTCCTCGTCCCCGTCCCCGCAACCTGCCCCATTAACACTTTTGGGAGTGGATTTTTTTTTCCCCGTCCCTGTTAATAATTTTTTCTTTATAGTATAAACTATTTCATTCCAAAAAAATTTATAAGACAATGTTCATAAACATTCACACACAAGACCAACAAGAAATTTTGATTTATATCATCTAACTCTCTATCTCGATTCCCTTGTAATTACTCGTATTGTTCAATGCATCTCTCTTATTTCTCAAATACTATATACATTATCATCACTATCCTCCTTAGCTCTCTCTCCCTCTTATGTCCTTTTTAAACATTCATGTGCACCACATTCACACAAACAGCCACTAGATTCCCCAAGGCCTTTGTTGCCTCTAATGAGTTCAATCACAACTCTTCCCCTTCTCATCATATTCATTTCATTCTTATACACCAAAGAACGTATTTATTATCAATATATTTTATATTCACTAAAACTTTAGCCCTTCACCCATTTTATACTAACGATCACATCACCACAGGAGGTATAAAAAGGAGGGTAACCGCACCTGATGGTGATTAACTACAAA
This sequence comes from Iris pallida, assembly GCA_029216955.1. Taxonomy (NCBI): domain Eukaryota; kingdom Viridiplantae; phylum Streptophyta; class Magnoliopsida; order Asparagales; family Iridaceae; genus Iris; species Iris pallida. The sequence continues at coordinate 7,790,183 of JANAVB010023995.1, read as the reverse complement.
ACTATATATAATCATTTCACACAAACTTTCCAGTTCTTCCTCCTTATTCTTCACTCTCTCAAACACACAGAGCAAGAGAATATGATCCTCTCTTCCGTTCCCGCATACCCCTACATACCCATCACCTATATTAGAGAGACAACTATTTTCTATACTATCGGAGGTTGACTGTATTGGACGCGACACGGAGGAGTCCAAACATTACCGGTGTGTGTATGTGTGTGTCCGTGTGTCCATGTGTGTCTGTGTGTGTGTGTCCGTGTGTGTGTGTGTTCGTGGAAGGAGGAGGAGGAGGAGGAGGTACAGGAGTTAGGTTAGGGTTTACCTGAGGAAGAGGAGGAGTAGCTCGAATTGTGGGAGGAGGAGCTCGAGGAGGAGGAAGTCGACGGGGGGGAGGGGGGTAGGGGTTGCCGGGGGTGGAGGGAGTCGCCGGGGGGGAGGAGGGAGTCGCCGGGGGGGGGGGGAATTTGTCGCCGGGGGGAAGAGCTCGAAATTTCTAATTTTTGAGTGAGGGGAAAAAAGGAAGCAGCGTGCCCTAAGTAAAAAAGTAAGCGACGTCAAGAGTAGACATCGCTAAACGTCGCAAACATTTTAATATATGGCGACATATTTTAATAATATGTCACTGAACGTCGCTATTCAACGACGTAATCTATCTAATGTCGCTGGACGTCGCTATTCAGCGACGTTTTGGGATGTCTATATAAATGAGTCGCTATATTACATATCTAGCGACGTAATTTAATTCTGTCGCTAAATTTCGTCGCTAATTTAGCATATTTTAGTAGTGGAGGTTTTAGAATAATCCTGAGCTTTGGATGATCATTCAGACGAAGGGTGCCGAGCTTCTACTCGTCCTAGAACATTGATGTCACTACCACTTTTCTAAAATGAGGGTAATTTTGAACTTTTATAAAATTGACCATGTTAGTTATTAAATAGTAGATTTAAATCATGTCATGATTAATAGGTGAATTTAGATTATTTTAATACTATTTAATTTGGTGTATTATGACTTTGGTCTTTTACTAGTGTAACCCTAGAACTTTTACCCTAGAGACTAACAATGACCATGGGGACCTAACCAATGTGATTAGATTAGCTAATTACCACTTTTTAGGCTATGGGTATTTTGGTTATTTGTGATTTATTATTATTTTTGAATTTAATTAATTAATTTTGTGCTAAGTGTTATATTAGGTCTTAACCTAGAATTGCCCAAATCTAGATATTTATCATGAGCCAAGATATTTGATTAGTATCTTCCACCTAAATGACATGGTTAGTAAATATCTAGATATTATGTCTAAGTAGATATTTTAGATGGAATCCTAATTTACCATGGGCCTTTACTAGATAGGCTTGAATTATACCATGTAGAGGCCTTTAATTCCATTTGAAGTTAAACCCTAACCCTAGACTAGTTGTGGCCGGCCAAGGCATCCCTCTCCCCCTATATAACATCATGTTAGCCCCCTCTTGCCTCTTTCATTACACACATAAATCCTAATTTGTGTTCTTCCCCAATTCACCCCCTTTATCCAAATCAACTCCAAATTGAGCCCAATCAATTACAACGCACTCCCCTAGTGTAGAGGACGTCTTTAGTGGCTAGCTAGCAAGGATTGGAAGCAATTTGACCATTGGAGCTTGGTGGAGATCAAGATCTAAATACTTTTCATTAAGATTCCAACACTCAATATATAATGACCTCTAAACCTATTAATTTCGTAATTTCTCTTCATAGATGCATTCATTTAGGGTCCCCTAACCCTAGGCTAAGTTTGGGTTCGATTCGTATCCATTTGGTATGCGTATCGGAGGAGTATCGGAGTGTTATGTAAAGTATTTGGTGAAATGCCACATAAAAATAACTATTCTTAATTTTCAAAACTAATTACATGATTTTATAGCTACATATGTGTAGATTATAGATCTGGTTGACTGTGTTGATTTTAGGTTCTTTTTGTGTCAGTTTTTGTACACGGGGACTCTCGCACACACTGTGGTGCAGTATCCTGCTACCACGAGTCTAGAACTCATCGGACATAACACGTGGAGACACCAAATTTGGTCAGTAGTTGGGGGCTATGACTGGCAGGCCATGTACAAAATTTGAGGTAAATTCATAGAGAATTCGAGGAGTTCTCGAACCCACAGTAGTCGCAAACACACACGCACATGTGAAGACCCCCCCACTGATATGGGCATTGACACGACACTGGATACCACTTGGACACAATCCATTGGGACACACACACTCTTGGATACCTAGGCTACCTACTGACACGATTTTATGACACGTGGTTGGACACACCGTGTCCTAGACCACTCGACACAGACGCACCAAACCCAGTGTTCTTCACATTTTCTGTACATGTCTGATATATTTTCCTTGATGGACACGTTTGTATGCACACATACACACACTATTTTAGTACTTGTTCACACACTCACCTGTGACACTCTTGCATACACTGCCTGCCACACACACAACTCACACACACACCATTGACACTGTATTGGACACTCTCACATTCACATTTACTGATTGTATGCACTTGTTCTGATGTTGACACACACTTACATTTACATTACACCTACTCAATTTGGTCAAGTCATATTTATGTTTAAGTGTTTATTCTGTATTGATGTTCAATCCATTCTTGGACATGGTTCAGAACTTGTTCATCTCATTTTGTTGTGCAGACCACTCCATGTCTATTGTTCTGCCCCCTTTCACTTGGATGTCCTATATTTGCATGTTCAGGTCCATGTTCAGTTTTGTGCACCACTTCATTCCCATATGGTAGCTTTTTTTACATGTTTAGCTTATATTGCAATTAGGTTCAGATTTTTAAACCTGGGTTCAGTCTTGAGCATTAGTAGGTTGTGAGTAGATGGTCTTTAGTAGCATATCATATGGAGGAGGGGTTCTCTAGATGGAAATTCCTGACATGCCCTGTGAGCAACTAACCATCTTAGTTATACCCCTTACTAACATGTCTTGGTCCTATAGAGAATCTAATGTCGTGCTCTATCCAACCTTAATGTTTAGCTTACTACAAATTGATGTCAAGACCTGTGTTTCATGTTAGGCCCTTTAGAACATGCCTAGTCCATACTTTTGTATATAGCATGACCACTGCATACATGACAACCCCATTTCATTAGCTGCCCACATGTCCAACTCATTGAACCATGTTCAAACCATTTAGTTCAGTCTTGAACATCCATGTATCAATCCCTGTCCTAGTTGCATTGCTCACATTAAATTGTTCAGTGGTATATAAGTGAGGACATGAATGATACTATATAGGTGCGTATATATATGATGTATGATAGATTGATATAGAGATAGATTAATGGATGTTAGGATAGGTAGGTAAGACTAACTTAAGGGTATGTGTTGGAATTATAGTTTGGAAAGAGTTTGTAATAGTAGTGTATAAAAGTGATATATCTATATGAGTAGATTGTGTTAGAAAGATATGTGAGATTGAGAGAATGTTACAAATCATAATGTTCTATAAGGGTAAGCAGATAAGTTGATTAGTATTGGTCTTAAGCATAGGGATTACCTATGAGATGTCTTGGGATTAGGATATAAAGTAAGGTATTGCCTTTTTGATAGCTGCATGGGTTGTTGGCCACCTACTAACCAGGATACCTTGGTTTAGCAAGGTGTTGACCTACAAACTCTAGAGTTGTCTAGTTGACCCAAATTGACCCCATTTACTAAGTTGACCAACAGTCTAGATTGACTAGAGTTTGACCAAACCCTAGATGTTGACTTAGTTTGACTAAGGGTTGACAAAGTTGACAAATAGTTGACTTTGACATAGATTGACCTAGAATCATGTAGATTGCATTGTAAACTTAAATTATTACATTTTTAACATGTTATAACCTGGATTGCTCTAAATAGGACCTTGTGACTCCGGTTCGGACATCTATACATATCAGTTACTCAGGTTATCAGGCGAGTACATTCTTTGATATTTATCTTTATTTGATATATCCTGTTATGCATGTTATACTAGTGTTCTATCTTGATTTTTGACATATTTTTAGTGGTGGCCCATGTAAGTCGAGATTCGCATTAGTGCGAAGTCGTGGTAGTACGATGATTAGTTGTACTACTGCGCACCTACGGTAAGAGATAAGGAATAGGCTTTAGCGTGAGAGGTTACTCAATTACAGTTATGATTACTTGAGCAGATTCCTGGAATGACCCTTGAGAATCTCGTTATAAGCTATCTCGAAATTCGATTCCAACAATTTATGTCTACTTTCCTTGTTCATTGCTGAATTTGATTCTTGGTGTTCATTATTGAATTGATTTTATACCAAGATAAATCTTATGGGCTAGGTTGCCTCAGTTATGGAATCTAGAGTCTTTTATAGCCATACTAGCTGGCATAGCGAAGATATAGAGTTTGATTTTGGATATATTTCTCGGGTGTGGGAATTTAAAGTTTTCGCAGCTAAGCATGCTTGTAATGCCCGTGGTTCGTATTACGTATTCTGTATACGTGTACGTATCTCAGACCCGTATTTCGACTTGTCCTAGTTAGCTAGTCTTGGGTTCTTGTATTGGCTCGATTTGGCCTGGCTTGGTTCGGGTTGGGCTTGGATTGGTTTGGCTTGGTTTGGGCTAGCATGAACCCCTACCTACCACCACCATCCCCATTTATTAACCCCTTTCTTCCTTCTCTCTCCTCATTACTTCTCTTCTTTCTCCATTAACTTCCTCACCTACCAGGAAGGTCTAGGCAAGTGCAACTTGCTTCATGGAAGAACTCTAATTTTATTGGTTCATTCTCTTCCTTACAGCATTTTAACTTACTTTAGAATTTGGCATTTTCACTTTCTATGGCTAGATTCTTATAGATCTATATTTATATTATTTTTGGATTTCTTGGGTTTTGATATACTTAATCTTGTTATTTCCGAGTTTTGATGGTTCCATGTTGTTGAGAATTTCGTTCTACCCCATTTTGACCTATGGAAGTTCGGATTTGGGCTCCGGATGATGGACTTATGGAGCTTGAGAAGTTGGCTCTCATGGTGTCCTTCTTCTCGGAATTTTGATGAAGATGAACTGTGCTTGACTTGACCGCATGAATATTTCATGTGGCAAGTAATTTCCCTAGCCGCATGAATTAAGCTGACTGTATGAACCCCTAACCGCATGGCAGCACTTGATCGCATGAACCTTCATGCGACGAGTCTTTCCAGCCGCATAAGACTCAACTCAGCCAGCCGTATGGAACCTTCTCTGATAGCCGCATGAGACTTATGTTCTTTTAGCCGCATATGGACCCACTTTCTGAGAGCCGCATAAGGCTCCTGCCTCTTCAGCCGCATGCGTCCCCCTTGCCCTTGCAGTCGTATATGCGTCCACCACATCGAGCCGCATGGAACTCCACTTGACCCCGGCCGCATATACCTGATTGTTAGCCAGCCGCATGAGGCCCAGTCTTTCCTGGCCGTATGGATTTCCAGCAACCCTGAGCCGCATGCGCCTTGGGCTTCCTTCTAACCGCATGAAGCTGCGCGCCTGCTCCATGTTGAACCCAAACCCTTGGCCACATGGAACCATATTGATTCAGCCGCATGGGCTGTTCTCTTCCCAGCCGCATGAGATCATACCTGGCCGCATATGCCCGAGCCGTATGACTCTCCTATAGCCCTGTGTACTATTATTTTATTATTATTTGTCCATGTCTTGTAACCTTTATTGTATATTTTTTTACGTCCATTTTATATCCTTACGCCTTTTGTCCCGAACTTGATAATCCTAATTTGATTGACTTGATTGAAATGATAATTGTACCTGGCATGGTGTGACCAAGAACTGACATGCTTGATAGTGGCCCGTCGTGGTGCACTCTTGACTTGATAACTTGACCTGATAACTTGACCTGTTACACATGACATGACAGTGACCGGTAGTGGTGCACTCTTGACAAGTACCCTGACATGCTTGATAGTGGCCCATCGTGGCACACTCTTGATAAGAAATAATGATAATGAAAGTGGCCCGTCGCGGCACACTCTCGACAAAATTAATTTATTGGCCTGGACACCGTAGTTGTTTGCATGGATTGTGCTTGTATAAACTACTAGTCCGGTTGTATCTTGCATCATGTCTAGGGCATGATCCCTGAGCACCACGGTCAGGGATTCATACTGAATTTGGCTAGGTTAATGACTAGATTGATCAAATAGTTCATGGAGAATTTCCCAGTTACCTGTTGCCCCTTTGGTCCCGGCCTTATATATATATATATACATGGGATTTGTTGCTATCCGTCGAGATGAGCGCACTTCCAGCCCGCCGTCGAGTGTGGTACCTTAGAGCACATGTATCTTACTACAGTGTGTCTGCTATATCCTGCTATCTTTTCCTTTTCTTGCTGGGATCACTCAGGTAGTAACAAACAGGTAATCGGACTTGGAATTCTCATTGCATCTTGCTAGTAACTAGGCCTGTGATAACCCTAGTTAGTTAAAGTATCAAGCCGTACTTATTGCTTGGCCGTGATTGTTGGATGGGGTTCAATCTGTCTAGTCTTGTCTTGATCCTGTACAAGATTGTTACATGTCTTGATTTTTTATATTTACCTTGCCGATAAATGGTGGGAGAAGCCAAGTTCCGTTCAGACGAAGGGTTACAACCCCGGTCCTTGTTTGGTTTACGGGTTGTAACCTGGTTATCTGAATAGTCCCATGGTTATCTCATCGTATATCATCCTGTCATGTTTTTCTTAAATTACTGTCTCTTATTAGGTAATTATATTCTTGTGCTAATTGCTGGTTTTAGTTCCTAAGTGAAGCCTCCTTTGTGGCACTTGCTCTTTCTGGGGTCTGACCCAGCTGGTTTTGTATGGCCAGATACCGGAGCAGCAGCAAAGGATCTACCTGCTTTCCAGTCCGATGGTGACCGCCAAGCGTAACCAGGGCAACGAGTGGGTTTTCTTTTGTTCTCCCACTGCAATTGTACATTATTCTTTTGAGGCGTTTGACCGCCGAGCACTTGTTAGATCGATGTACTTTATCTTCTGTCTGCCTACGGGCTGTAATCATGATTGGCAACTCGAGGTTGATCATGTATGACTTAACTCTTGCTAGTCCTCACATTTTGTAACGACTAGCTTCATGATCAGCTGAATATGTAATGTTTGGGACGCCTTACAATTGTATATTTGGTGGTCTGATATCTTATAACTATCATTACTTGCTTGTTGATTGAGACACTAGGCTTGTTATTGACCATAGGAGACTGTTGGCTTGTAGATAAACCCTCACATATCTAGATAGCCGTGACCGTATGGTGAGATGGATTCCATTTCATTATACGTAGCTGGCTATGTCTGCCCCCGCTCTCCAGTATTCTGGTTCTCGGGCGTGACAATGCGGCAATGCAAAAATTTTAAATACCATGATTCTAGAGGTATATACCTTAGTTATGGACTCTATGGATTGTCGCAGCCGTACTTACTGCGTGACGAGGATTGTGTTAACATGGTTCTGGATAGATGGTTATGATTATCAGATTGCAGAATATATACTATATAGATGGTGCCCTAGTATAATGGTGTAAAATATCAGTGTGGATGTTGCTTGAGTATCATAAAGTAGATAGAGGGAGCTAGGCCACCTGTGGCGCAGCACCATGCTCAGCACCAGAGGGGCATGGATTTTGCGCTGACAGTCGAGGAGATCGACGCTATGGGTGTCACTCCCGTTTTCCGTTATACATATTTCCAGTATACGTGTACGGATTCTCGACCCGTATTTTGACTTGTCTAGCATGGCTTGGTTTGGTCTTGGTTTAGCTTGGCTTGGTTTATTTTGGTTTTGGTTGAAGATGGAAAGGGTGATATAAATATCAACTTCCCACTCTCTCTCCTCATTACTTTCATTAACTTCTTCTTCCTCCATTAATTCTCTCCACCCACCTTAGGCAAGTGTAATCTTGCTTCATGAGAGATCTCATGTTTTATGGTTCCAATGTCTTCATTACTTAGTTTTATGACTCTTTAGTACTTAGCACTTTTGGTTTTGGTGGATTAAATCTTGTAGATCTAAGTTTTTCTTAAATCTTGGTTTTCTTGGGTTTTGATCTCTCAAACTTTATTATTTTCAAGTTTTAATTGTTCCATGTTGTAGAAAATTTGATTTTACTCAAAATGGACTTTTGAAAACCCAGATTTTGAGTTGTTTTGAGTGATTTATGAACTTGGAAAGTTCATGGGTTCAACGAACTCATCTTCTCAGATTGGGGAAGAAGAACAGTGCTGGGCGTGTAATCCCCCTAAATTTCTACTACGATTTTTTTATTTAAAATTTCGTATTTATTTTATTTTATCTTTGTATCTATACGTCGCACATGAGTCGCTTTGTCGTATTTGCGTGGCGAGCGGGATTGCATTTCGTATTTGCTCAACGAGTGCAAATATGCGTCGAGGTACATATTTAGAAAAACATTTTTATAAATTTTATTTTATAGGAAAAGTACATATGATAAATATTTTAATTTCAAAAAGAGTTATTTTATTCGTCATTTAAAAATACATATTGATTTGGAAATTTTTGTTTATATAAGAGATATTCTACATACTTGCGAAATTTGAAATTTGGTTATTAATCTATTTTGTCATTTACAAAAGCTATTTTATGATTTAATATTTAAGTAATATCCTTAATTTTCGAAATTAATTATTTTTATATTTATTTAAATATGGAAATGATACTTGAGATTTTGTTGATTTTAATATTTGATTAAATATGGTAAATTAAATTGCAAAATTTTTTATTGGCTTTACTTAAAATATTTTGAATTAAGTATAGAATTTATCTAGATTGGATTTGAATTAAATTGAAGTATTTTAAATCGATTTAAATTAATAGGGGATTTATCTAATTGGGATTCAAATTATCTCAATCTTTATCCAATTGGGAATTTCCACATCCTATTACGAGCTTGTACACATGCTTCTAAAGCTACTCGATTCGCTACTGCACCAGGTGCATTTCCCCAAGGGTGTCCTAAAGTCCCTCCGCCGAACTGTAGTACGGAATCATCTCCAAAAATTTCGGTTAGGGCAGGCATATGCCAAACATGAATACCTCCTGAAGCCACGGGCAGAACACCTGGCATAGAGACCCAATCTTGAGTGAAAAAAATACCGCGACTTCGGTCTTTTTCAATATAATCATCACGTAATAAATCAACAAAACCCAAAGTCATCTCACGTTCCCCTTCCAGTTTACCTACTACTGTACCAGCGTGAATATGATCTCCACCAGACATACGTAATGCTTTAGCTAGTACACGGAAATGCATACCATGATTTTTCTGTCTATCAATAACTGCATGCATTGCGCGATAATAGGCAGGTACTCCTCCAGCAATTTTTCTATCCACAATCAATCCGTGCATCGTGTCGGTGTCGCCATTCTCCATCTACTATATTTTATATTTTTTTACACATACAAATTTTGTCCCGTCCGACAATCCCGGACGTCCACCCAGCCGTGTCAGACACCCCCGACACGAACTCGTTCTATCCCAAACCCTAACCCTAACGATCGACCACACCTCTGTATCTCTCCGGCATCTCCAGTACCACCCTCTCTCCGTCGCCATCATCACCTCCACAGCCCCAACTCCGTCCCGACATCGCCCCACACCACCACCTCCGCTGTCACCATCACCGGTGCCAACGTCGGCGACCGGCCACCCTCTCGCCAGGACACCATCGTCCAACCCAGAAACCACCACACACAAAAAAAGGGAGGAAACATCGAAACCCTCACCTCTGGCCCGTAGCCGCTCTCCTCCCAAGCGCCGCGCTGACCTCCGCCCGCCGGTGAGGCCCTCCGCCTACGTGCTGAGCGCTGACCGCCGAGATCCCCACGGACGACCGGCGCCGACACGCCCATCCTCCCGCAGCGTGTGGCGCAGCAAGCCACCGCTATCCGCCGGCCGATGGCAAGCCGCCGCCGCGTTACTCCGCTCATCTTCCCGACCGCCGCAGTTCCCTCCGGACACGCCGCCTCAGATCCGCCACTCCAGCCGCCTCCGACTTCCCTTGTCCGCGTCCGCACGGAAAACCCCCATCCGCCCGGCTCCTCCGCCTCCCGCACATCATCCGCCCACCATGAACCACCGCGCCGCCTTGGTCCCTTCGACCGCCCCCGCCGTGGATCGGCCGCCGCCGAACTCCGAAGCGCGCCGACCGCCGACGATCGCCTCGGTAATCCTGCACTTCTTTTTCTCTCTCTCTCTCTCGATTTCTCACTACTCTCTCTCTCCCACGCATTCTGTACTTCTTTAAAGTTTTAGAGGAGCAGAACCGCAGCACTAAGCTGCTAAGTTATAGTATAATATTTATTATACTTAATATATTACTTATTATTATTATTATTTATCATCTTTTAATTATCATTATTATTATCATTTTTTATTATTATTATCATTATTATTATTATCCTCATTATTAGCATGAATATTATTATTATTATCATTATTATCATTATTATTATTATTATTCTCAATCTTATTATTTTTATTATTATTATTATTATCATCATCATGGTTATTATCATTATTAATGTTAACATTAGTATTATTAATATTTTTTTATATGGGTATTATTAGTGACAATATTATCTTCAAAACTTTAATTGTATAAAAATAATTTGATTAATATTTTAAAATATTGTGGAAAAATATATATAGTATTGCATACTATTTTATCTAAGGATTTTTACAAAAATTTCATCTTTACAATTTAGTTTTAACCCCAAGAATGAATTTCTAGATTTGCAAAAGTATTACTTTAAAATATTTTGATTAATAAAAAGGTAGTTTCACGCTATGATTTTAAATATATATATGTATTAAGATAATTTGTTTTTAATTATCATAAATATTTTTTAAAAATATGATACGTAACTGTCCACACAAATTCTTCTCGACTACCACCATTAACTGTGACTAAATCATGCTTCCTATTTTCTTGTGGATTCACACATTTACTCAACGACCATGGCTAGTGGAAAATCAAGAAACATCGTACCACCAGGCGATACCCCAGGCAAGATACCTTGCCACAATTTACTGTTTATAAATTAGTTGCATTTATTTATTACATATCACTGTTCATTTCTTTCTAGTTCATGATTACTGCTTGCTCAGTGATATTATCTGTACCTTGTTATTTACCCTTTGATTGCATATGGACTTAGAGTTAAGGGACTGCTACTAGCTTAGTGCATTGCATAGACTTTGACACTGTTGTGCCACGAGATGTGTGAGATATGAGTAGCATATAATCTACGGACTTGCGTGTTGGCTGATCACTGATGCGTGCAGGACGTGCGTTAGGTCTAACTGTCAATAGTTTTGTGTTAGAAGACTTAACGGTTGGTAGTGTTACATGGTCGTGGATGCGACATGATAGGTACATTGGGTGGGAGAACATTTCCTTGTCGTACGGGCTTCGATTGCACTTTCCTTATAATTCGGAAGCTCCGCTAGAGATACGGGTATGAGCCTCTCAGGTTGGCCACTGTCGTTTTTAAACGTTATGCTCTCGGTCACTGGTGCCCAAGTGGGGACTATACCAGATCACATTACAGCCAGGGCTCATGCGACGAAAGGTTTATTCTCAATGCATGTTCACTTTAGTTTAGTTAGATTACCTTATAGTGTCTTGTCACTTTCTTTGATTGTGGCATATTTTATATTCAGTATTATATGGCATGTTGATGTATCTTGTTATGTCCCTCTGAGGACATGGTTATCTCATCAGGTGTGTGTTCTTGTCTTTCGCAGGTGTTCTAGCCGTGGCCATGGTCGTCACTATTTTCTCGAGGATGATTGCACTTCGATCGTCTTTACTTTGCCCACCAAACTCATTGTATTTTCCATGTACTTTTCTTTATTTGTTGGTAGTGGATTTGTCTCCGCCCAACGTTTGTATACATGACAAATTCAAAGTTGCTTTTATATCATTATTTATCTTTGTGGATGAGATTTAGTACCTTGGTTACTGCATTTTACAGCTTATGTATATATACGAGGGTCCATATACTTCGTATGTATACAGCTGGCATGGTTATGTCCTAGTCCTACGTATTTTGGGACTGGAATGTTACATGTTTTTGTGGTGGCCCATGCAGGTCAGGTTTGCCGTTTCGGTTACATGACTGTACCGAACGGGCCTGCAATATAGGATTAGAATTTAGAATCTCATCCACCTACTTGACTTCCTTTCTTGACTTCAAATTCTGAACTCTCGTTCGACCTCCTTGAATCACATCTTGCTTGACTCCTTCTACCGTAACTTCTTAGTTTCGTGTTTAGTAAAGATGACTGCACTAGTATATGCCCATAGGTTAAACACATGGCTAGATGGATTGCATTGGCAATTAATATGCATTGAAATTTTATTTGAGTTATAAAGGAATTTATTTTTCTAGAAAGTATGATTTTTAGGATTAGTTAATTTCAAGTTGGGTAGTAGCATATTACCGCCTTCAATGGATAGTTGGAATTTTATTTGCTATTACAAGGTGGTATACACAAGAGGACAGAAAACAATTTTATGAATTATGATTTTTGGAAATAGCGAAATAGTTTATGATTTATTTGGGATATGAAACTGAATTGAGTAACATCTTTAAATTGTGACCCATGATTACGATTTAGTTCAAGTTGGGATTGAATATGTTAAAGTTTATCTCGAATTTATTAAAGTGTTTTAAATTATAAGTTATAATTTTGTAAAGAATATGAAGGGTTTATGATTTATGGTTTATTAGAAAGCCTGAGGTTTTAAATTGATTCTACGATTTACGAATTATGAGTATTTAATTTTGAGCTTGAAGAGATAATGGTAAAAAAAACAAATATTTTGAAATATTTTGGAAGATATGAAATCGACTTTGAAGGAAAGTTTAAATATTTAAAAATTTGCTCATATGATTTATGATTTATAAAGTTATTTAGATTTCGAGTTTAAAACCTTGATTATGGATATTTAACTTTTGGAAAAAGGGAGAATTACTTTTGAAGAGTAGTTGTGACTTATTGGAAGCTAGATATACACATTTGAAGGCTATACAATTAAATTTAGGAGTTATTTAAATATTCTATTTTGTAGTATGAATTTCGGCTGATAAACTTATTAAATGTTGAGTTTAAGGTTTGGGAAAAAAAAATTATTCGAATTGCGAATTATGAGGATTGTTCGAGAATGACTAGAAATTTAAAATTGTGATTAAAGTTGACAGTCTAAGATAATTGAAATTTTGGTGAAGTATCTTGGAAATTTTATTGAGAAACTTTCATGGAACTTGAAATTTTAGATTAGATCATATATTGGTAGAGGATCAAGAGCAAGTAAGGTCACCCTAGTGAGATAGAAGTATTACACATTAGATTGCCATGCCACCTATGACTATGATATTGCGTTTACACAAGTATAGTTAGTGATTGACCAAACCAATAAACATATCTTTGACTTACTCGACCTTCCCTCAAATCTAGATCATTATTTGTGACCATCTAATTGTTTGAAACTTAGAAATGATTAGAGTCGTTCCCTCGACCATAGCCTATTTATGAGACTATTTTCTCTCTAGAAACTGTGTCTCCAACTTATTTTACCTTGACCCACGAGATTCCTAATTATCCTTATTTCGTGCTTAACCTTTTATTTTTGTGCATTAATTAGTACCTTATAAAAACCCACTTTCTATTTTGATCATTTGGCATTCCCCATCGTGACTCTGATATTTGGAGCACAACACTAGACTTTTTCTTCCAACAAATTTCACATACAAGACCTAGACGAGCTCACCTTCATATAGGTATATCATGTCCCACTAAAACACGTCTTCTTGTACTCTATTTTTATGGTACGACTTTCGGGCCATAAAGACTCAACCATAACCAATACCATGGTACCGATATACTTTTGACTATATATTTGGACTCAATCACGACTCAAATCTTTGTCCCGATTGCAATCTACTAAATCTGTTAAATGCTTAACCTTGTGTTTTATCTTGACTGCCAAATTCTTGTCATTTTATTTTTGTATTATCTTGATTTACTTAGACTCATAACACCTTTTACTCTTCATGCAATATTAGCAACGCTTACTTTTCTCCCTTTCAATTAAAATTGCTTACTCATATTTTACTATGATTTCTCCGTTGTTTATGCAACCTTGTTCCTTGTTTGATTCCCTTATGCGAAATAAAATTTGATCATGACAATCTTGGGCTAGTAGAGGTTAGATTGAAGAACCCGACAACATGGATGAATAATAAAGTGGTTAAGATGATTACGAGATTATGAGCTATAGGTGGGTCATAAATGGAAATGTGCAATAAATCCGAATCAATGAAGTAAGGAACGATATATTATGTTTTGATGAAACACTCAAGGATAAATAGACTTCGCAAATTTCAAATTTGTTTCGAGGTAACAAAATATCGAGTGAAGAATCGTCTAAAGTGTTGTTGGTTAAAGAACCAAGTTTATATATAAAATTTAGGGATGCAAATTTTTGATAAAGACAAATTTTTGACGGTGCCTTTGATAACACCTAGTGATATGATGATATTAGTTTTCAAGTATAACCAATTGTTGAAAAAAGAAACATTTACATTTCTTATTAAGATGATTATGCATATGCAGTTAAGATGAGTTTCACTCCTACCATCAAAAAGAAGAGATTGTTGGAGTCAAATTTTCGAGAGAGACTAATGAATATTTTATAAAAAATTTCAATTATGATGATAAAAATTTAGTTATGAAGGTATACTGTTAGTTTTCGAGATTTATCAAACATTAAAGACGAACTTTTATTTTGTCATCTATGGATGCATGGTATATTGACCAATAGATACGAATTTGCAGTAAAGAGAATTTTAATTTCTACTTGAGCCAAATTGGTTGAAGGTTTGAAATTTTTTTTTAAGAGGAAAATTATAACTTGGGAAGATATATATATGTGAGCTAGTACAAGGGAGATTTATGGATTCAAAATTTGAGACTATCGAGAATTCTATGACAAAATAGAGGAAATTAGAGTACATTTAGAATCATATTGGTTTTGTTTAAGGGGACGTGGAACGAAATTTTTTTTTTTTGGAAAGAACGATTTATGATAAGAGAGATTTCATGAATATTGACGATATCAAGGATTAAGAAGTGTATTACCTACTTATGAGGTTGCTTTTTTTAGGTTAATGTTAAGATTGATCGAACTTAGTCATTGAATGATTGTCATGATCGAAATCTAAAACCATCGAAATTTCTAGCCAATCAAATGACATATTGCCATTGAAATGTCGTTTCATTCTCGTCAAACAATTGATTGCCTTTTTGTTCAATATGAATCAAATTCTTATCGATTATACTGCTTCTATCTCCTTCGTCCTACCTATCCTAAGCTTTCCTAAATTTCGAGGATGAAATTCTTTTAAGTTGGGTAGGATGTAATCCCCCTAAATTTCTACTACGATTTTTTTTATTTAAAATTTTGTATTTATTTTATTTTATCTTCGTATGTATACGTCGCACATGAGTCGCTTTGTCGTATTTGCGTGGCGAGCGAGATTGCATTCCGTATTTGCTCAACGAGTGCAAATATGCGTCGAGGTACATATTTAGAAAAACATTTTTATAAATTTTATTTTATAGGAAAAGTACATATGATAAATACTTTAATTTCAAAAAGAGTTATTTTATTCGTCATTTAAAAATACATATTGATTTGGAAATTTTTGTTTATATAAGAGATATTCTAGATACTTGCAAAATTTAAAATTTGGTTATTAATCTATTTTGTCATTTACAAAAGCTATTTTATGATTTAATATTTAAGTATTATCCTTAATTTTCGAAATTAATTATTTTTATATTTATTTAAATATGGAAATGATACTTGAGATTTTGTTGATTTTAATATTTGATTAAATATGGTAAATTAAATTGCAAAAGATTTTATTGGCTTAAAATATTTTAAATTAAGTATAGTATTTATCTAGATTGGATTTGAATTAAATTGAAGTATTTTAAATCGATTTAAATTAATAGGGGATTTATCTAATTGGGATTCAAATCATCCTAATCTTTATCCAACTGGGAATTTCCACATCCTATAAATAGGCAGGTACTCCTCCAGTAATTTTTCCATCCACATCCAATCCGTGCATCGTGTCGGTGTCGCCATTCTCTATCCACTATATTTTATATTTTTTTACACATACAAATTTCGTCCCGTCCGACAATCCCGGACGTCCACCCAGCCGTGTCGGACACCCCCGACACGGACTCGTTCTATCCCAAATCCTAACCCTAACGACCGACCACACCTCTGCATCTCTCCGGCATCTCCAGTACCACCCTCGCCCCTTCGCCATCATCACCTCCACAGCCCTAACTCCGTCCCGACATCGCCCCACACCACCACCTCGCTGTCACCATCACCGGTGCCAACGCCGGCGACCGGCCACCCTCTCGCCAGGACACCATCATCCAACCCAGAAACCACCACACACACAAAAAAAGGGAGGAAACATCGAAACCCTCACCTCTGGCCCGTAGACGCTCTCCTTCCCAGTGCGGCGCTGACCTCCGCCCGCCGGTGAGGCCCTCCGCCTACGTGCTGAGCACCGACCGCCGACCGCCGAGATCCCCACGGACGACCGGCACCGACACGCCCATCCTCCCACAGCGGGTGGTGCAGCCAGCCACCGCCATCCGCCGGCCGATGGCAAGCCGCCGTCGCGTCACTCCGCTCCTCTTTCCAGCCGCCTCAGATCCGCCACTCCAGCCGCCTCCAACTTCCCTCGTCCGCGTCCGCACGAAAAACCCCCATCCGCCCGGCTCCTCCACCTCCTGCACATCATCCGCCCACCACGAACTACCGCGCCGCCTCGGTCCCTTCGACCGCCCCCGCCGTGGATCGGCCGCCGCCGAACTCCGAAGCGCACCGACCGCCGACGATCGCCTCGGTAATCCCGCACTTCTTTTCCTCTCTCTCTCTCTCTCTCGATTTCTCACTACTCTCTCTCTCTCCCTCGCATTTTGTACTTCTTTAAAGTTTTAGAGGAGCAGAACCGCAGCACTAAGCTGCTAAGTTATAGTATAATATTTATTATACTTAATATATTTCTTATTATTATTATTATTTATCATCTTTTAATTATCATTATTATTATCATTATTTATTATTATTATCATTATTATTATTATCCTCATTATTAGTATGAATATTATTATTATTATCATTATTATCATTATTATTATTATTATTCTTAATCTTATTATTTTTATTATTATTATTATTATCATCATCATGGTTATTATCATTATTAATGTTAACATTAGTATTATTAATATTTTTGTATATGTGTATTATTAGTGACAGTATTATCTTCAAAACTTTAATTGTATAAAAATAATTTGATTAATATTTTAAAATATTGTGCAAAAATATATATAGTATTGCATACTATTTTATCTAAGGATTTTTACAAAAATTTTATCTTTACAATTTAGTTTTAACCCCAAGAATGAATTTCTAGATTTGTAAAAGTATTACTTTAAAATATTTTGATTAATAAAAAGGTAGTTTCACGCTATGATTTTAAATATATATATGTATTAAGATAATTTGTTTTTAAGTATCATAAATATTTTCTAAAAATATGATTCGTAACTGTCAACACAAATTCTTCTCGACTACCACCATTAACTGTGACTAAATCATGCTTCCTATTTTCTTATGGATTCGCACATTTACTCAACGACCATGGCTAGTGGACAATCAGGAAACATCACACCACCAGGCGATACCCCAGGCAAGATACCTTGCCACAATTTTCTGTTTATAAATTAGTTGCATTTATTTATTACATATCACTATTCATTTATTTCTAGTTCATGATTACTGCCTGCTCAGTGATATTATCTGTACCTTGTTATTTACCTTTTGATTGCATATGGACTTAGAGTTAAGGGACTGCCACTAGCTTAGTGCATTGCATAGACTTTGACACTTTTGTGCCACGAGATGTATGAGATATGAGTAGCATATAGTCTACGAACTTACGTGTTGGCTGATCACTGATGCGTGCAGGACGTGCGTTAGGTCTAACTGTCAATAGTTGTGTGTTAGAAGACTTAATGGTTAGTAGTGTTACATGGTCGTGGATGCGACATGATAGGTACATTGGGTAGGGAGAACATTTCCTTGTCGTATGGGCTTCGATTGTACTTCCCTTATAACCCGGAAGCTTCGCTGGAGATACGGGTATGAGCCTCTCAGGTTGGCCACTGTCGTTTTTGAACATCATGCTCTCGGTCACTGGTGCCCAAGTGGGAACTATACCAGATCCCATTACAGCCAGGGCTCATGCGACGAAAGGTTTGTTCTCACTGCATGTTCACTTTAGTTTGGTTAGAATACCTTATAGTGTCTTGTCAGTTTCTTTGATTGTGGCATATTTTATAATCAGTATTATATGGCATGTTGATGTGTCTTGTTACGTCCCTCTGAGGACCTGGTTATCTCGCCAGGTGTGTGTTCTTGTCTTTCGCAGGTGTTCTAGCCGTGGCCATGGTCGTCACTATTTTCTCGAGGATGATTGCACTTCGATCGTCTTCACTTCGCCCGCCAAACTCATTGTATTTTCTATGTACTTTTCCTTATTTGTTGGTAGTGGATTTGTCTCCGCCCAACGATTGTATACATGACAAATTCAAAGTTGCTTTCATATCATTATTTATCTTTATGGATGAGATTTAGTACCTTGGTTACTGCATTTTACAGCTTATGTATATATACGAGGGTCCATATACTTCGTATGTATACAGCTGGCATGGTTATGTCCTAGTCCTACGTATTTTGGGACTGGGGCGTTACAGGGCGCATAGCATTTGTATGCACCTACAGCTGCTTTCCTTTGGGCGTATAGCCATTTGTATGCGACCAAAGCCCCATGCACCCTGCTTTGGTGCACAGCCCTATATATGCGCCCAAGGACTCCCCTGCCTAGACGCATAGCCTTTATATGCGGCCAATTTCACCCTGTGTTCCCTGCTTGGGCATATAGTTTTTCTTATGCGCCCACTTGCCATGAAACATAGTCTCCAGACTTATCTTCCAATGCATCATGTCTCCATCCTGTGGGCTCATGCATGTAGGCACATAGCTCTTGGCTCATGCCTTCCCTAAATACTTGACTCTCCAAGAAACGACTACCTATAGGCGCATAGCCTCAGGTGCATAGCCGTCGGCACATGCACATGCCCCTGCTTGGGCGATGCCATTCCTAGTGTGTATGCTATCCTTCTTGGCCTTGGGCGCATGCTACCCTTGATGCCCCCCTTTGATCATTTGCCCCCTTTTTGGCCAGGATAATCTGTGTTACATTATCCATGTTTGTCCCCATAGTCCTTAGTGTGAGTTATGACTTTGCTTGTACTCTTACTTGACTAGTCCTATAATATTATTTTCTATATTGCACATATACTCTGAGCTTTAAACACGATCTTGGTTTGGCACGTACACTCTCTGATAACTCCTTCAGTGGCCCATCGTAGCGCACTCTTGACCAGTAAGTTCTTGGCATACAAGTGAACTTAACATGAACACGACATGACAATATGGCTTTACATGATAACTTTTAATAGTGACCCGTCGTGGTGTACTCTTGACAAGCAACATGACATGAATAAACTTGATAGTGGCCCGTTGAGGCGCACTCTTGACAAGTAATCTTGATAAATAATCTAACATGATAATCTTGAGGCTATTGCGACAGCCATCTCTGCTTGCTAAGTAAATCTTATCTTGACACGGTGGATGGTTTTGCCCGTACAAGCTACATATCTCGTCTTGCATCATGTCTAGGACATGAATACCTAATTTTCTACGATCAAGGATTTATACTGAATCTGACTTGGATAATGACTAGATTGACCAAGTAGTTTATGAAGAAATTTTTCCGCTACAGGTAGTCCCGTTATCTTGGCGCTTTAATTGGACTTGTAGCCTGCAGTCGAGTAGGGCACATTTCCAGCGCGCTGTCATGTGATGCACCCCCAAGTCACCTAATACAACTCTCTCAACTTGCAACTGGATAACCTGGATTAAGTCTATAGGGCTTGTGGCTGTTGGAACATCTCAATACATCTTGTTAGTAACTAGGCTTGTGATAACCAAAGTTAGTTAAAGTATCAAGCCGTACTCATTGCTTGGCCGTGATTGATGGATGGAGTCTCGTCTAGTCTAGTCTTGTCTAGACAAGGCAGTACATGGTTAGTTCAGCACGTTACTGTTTATGCTTTACCTTATCGATAGTCGACCAGAGACTAAGTTCTATTCAGGTGAAGGGTTACAACCCCGGTCCTTGTTTGGTTTACGGGTTGTAATTTGGTTATCGGAGTAGTTTCTTAGTTATCTTATAGTTTATCCCCTGAATTCTTAACTCTAAGTTTTTTTGTCATTTATTATCCCGTGTGATCTAACATGCTGGTTTTAGGTCTTAAGTGAAGCCTCCCTTGTGGCACTTGCTCTTTCTGGGGTCTGACCCAGCGTCTTTTGTATGGCCAGATTTCAGAGTAGCTCCCGAGGATCATCCAGCCCGATGTTGAACACTATACCCAACCCTGGCAACGAGTAGATTTTATTTTACTCTCTCACTCCATTGTAAATTATTCTTTTAAGGCGTTTAGCCGCCGAGCAAGTGTTAGCTCGTGTTGAATTTACCTTCCTGTCTACCTAAGGGATGTAACAAGATTGACAAATCCTAGTGTTGATCATGTATGACTTTAACTCTTGCTAGTCTTCGCATTTTGTATGACTACCTTCTTGGTCATCTGAATATGTAATGTATGGGATACCTTACTTTGTATGTCTGATGATCTACCATCTTGTTACATTTACTTGTTTGCTTGAGATTGAGACACTAGGCTTGTCCTTGACCATAAGAGACTGTTGGCTTGTAGATAAACCCTCATGTATCTAGATAGTCGTGACCGTATTGTGAGGTAAGATCCACTTCAACGTACGTAGTTGGCTGTGTCTGTCCCTCGCTCTCTAGTATTCTGGTTCTGGGGTGTGTTACTAGGTGACGAGTTAGCATGTCTGTCTTTCCTGTCCTTCTTTTCCATCTTGTTATGTGATTCCATTAGTACCTGTCAAGGTATTTCGTGCTGTGATAGATAATGTAGTGACCCTGTTTGAGACTATGAAATTACTACAAGTAGGACCATATTTTGCATGTTATTAGATAGATTTTATTGACTTTGATTGTAGGAGGTTTGACCTAGAAGGAGTACGACCATCTTAAATTTCGAGGACAAAATTATTTTAAGAGGGTAGACTAGTCACTACCACTTTTTTAAAGTAAGGGTAATTTTGAAATTTTGTAAAATTGACCATGTTAGTTATTAAATAGTAGATTTAAATCATGTTAATGATTAATGGGTAAATTTAGATTATTTTAATACTATTTAATTTGATGTATAGTGACTTTGGTCTTTTACTAGTATAAACCTAGAACTTTTTAGCTTATAGGCTAACCATGACCATGGGGACCTAACCAATGTGATTAGATTAGCTAATTACAGGCTAAGGATATTTTGGTCATTTGTGATTTATTATTATTTTTGAATTTTAATTAATTAATATTGTGCTAAGTGTTTTATTAGGTCTTAACCTAGAATTGCACAAATCTAGATATTGATCATGAGCCTAGATATTTGATTAGTAGCTTCCAACTAAATGACAAGGTTAGTAAATATCTAGATATTATGTCTGAGTAGATATTTTAGATAGAAACCCTAATTTACCTTGGGCCTTTACTAGAAAGGCTTGAATTATACCACGTAGAAGCCTTTAATTCCATTTGAACTTAAACCCTAACCCTAGACTAGTTGTGGCCGGCCAAGGCATCCCCCTTCCCTATATAACATCATGTTAGCCCCCTTTTGCCTCTTTTATTACACACATAAACCCTGATTTGTGTTCTTCCCCAATTCACCCCCTTTATCCAAATCAACTCTAAATTGAGCCTAATCAATTGCAACATACTCTCGTAGTGTAGAGGAGGTCTCTAGTGTCTAGCTAGCAAGGATTGGGAGTAATTTGACCATCGGAGCTTGGTGGAGATCTATATCTAAAGGCTTTTCATTGAGATTCCAACTCTTATTAGGTAATGACCTCTAAACCTATTAATTTCCTAATTTCTCTCCATAGATGCATTCATTTAGGGTCCCCCTAGCCCTAGCCTGAGTTTGGGTTCGATTCGTGTCAATTTGGTCTGCGTATTAGTGGAGTATCGGAGTGTTGTGTAAAGTGTTTGGTGAAATGCCACATAAAAATAAATATTCTTAATTTTCAAAACTAATTACATGATTTTTTAGCTAAATATGTGTAGATTATAGATCTGGTTGACTGAGTTGATTTTAGGTTCATTTTGTGTCGGTTTTTTGACACGGGGACTCTCGCACACACTGTGGTGTAGTATCCTGCTACCAGGAGTCTAGAACTCATCGGACACGATACGTGGAGACACCAAATTTGGTCAGTAGTTGGAGGCTACGACTAACAGGCCATGTACAAAATTTGAGGTAAATTCGTAGAGAATTCGAAGAGTTCTCCAACCCACAATAGTCGCACACACACACGCACACGTAAGAAAAAAACCCACTGATACGGGCTTTGACACGACACTGGACACCACTTGGACACAATCCATTGGGACACACACACACTTGGATACCTAGGCTACCCACTGACACGATTTTATGACACGTGGTTAGACACACTGTGTCCTAGACCACTCGACACACACGCACCAAACTTAGTGTTCTTCACATTTTCTATACATGTCTGATACATATTGTTGACACTGGTTTTGACACTTATTGGACACGTTCGTAGGACACTGGTACATGACACTTGATGGACACATTTGTATGCACACATACACACACTATTTTGGTACTTGTTCACACACTCACCTGTGACACTCTTGCATACACTGCCTGCCACACACACAACTCACACACACACACCATTGATACTACATTGGACACTCTCACATTCACATTTCCTTATTGTATGAACTTGTTCTGATGTTGACACATACTTACATTTACATTACACCTACTCAATTTGGTCCAGTCACATTTAGGTTTAAGTGTTTGTTCTGTATTTATGTGGAGTCCATTCTTGGACATGGTTCAGAACTTGTTCATCTCATTTTGTTGTGCAGACCACTCCATGTCTATTGTTCTGCCCCCTTTCAGTTGGACGTCCTACATTTGGATGTTCAAGTCCATGTTCAGTTTTGTGCACCACTTCATTCCCATATGATAGCCTTTTTTTTTACATGTTTAGCTTATATTCAATTAGGTGTAACCACCACTTCTCTAAAATAAGGATAATTTTGAACTTTTGTAAAATTGGTCATGGTAGTCATTAAATAATAGATTTAAATCATGTTAATGATTAATTGGCAAATTTTGATTATTGTTATAATATTTAAATTGATGTATTGTGATCGTGTTCCTTGCTAGTGAAACCTTAGAACTACTTATCCTAGAGACTAACCATGACCATGGAGACCAAGCTAACATGTTTGGGTTAGTAGTTAAACTCTAATCTAGCTAGAAATGACTTAGAAGCCATTAGAGAATTGATTTAAGGTGCTAGTTTGGGCCTTTAGCTTAAGTGCATAATTTTACAACATAGGAAGAGGTGTTGGGCCTTGTGACTTAGCTAGACACTAGCCCATCACCATAGTCGGCCATGAGAGCCTTCCCCCATCTAATTAAGTCATCATTTGCCCCCTCTTGCCTCCTTTGTAGCAAACCCTAACCCTAGTTTATGTTCTTCCCCAAATTTGCCCGCTTTGTTCAAATTACCTCCAAATTGAACCAAATCAGTTTCATTGCACTCATATTGTGAAGAAGAAGTCTCTATTGGTTAGCTAACAAGTATTGGAGGCATTTGACCATAGGAATTTGGTGTTGAAGCTTTTTAATGGCTATTTCATTGAGATTCTAACTCTCAATAGGTAATGATATCAAAACCCCTTTAGATTCTTGATTTCTCTCCATAGACGCATTCATTTAGGGTCTTCCTAGCTATAGGCTGAGTTTGGGTTCGATTCATGTCCATTTGATATGCGTATCGGAGGAGTATCGGAGTGTTGTGTAAGTGTTTGGTGAAATGCCACATAGAAATGAATGTTAATAATTTTCAAAACAAATTATATATTTTTGTAGCTGGTCATGTGTAGATCTAAGATCTATAAGACTGAGCTTGATTTGGACATGTGTCGTGTCGATTCTTGGACACGGGGAGGTCGGCACACACTGTGTGCAGTGTCCTGCTACCCGAATAGTGTATCTCATAGGACACCCTACGTGGACACCTAAGATTTGGAATGGAGGTGTGGGCAGTGACTGACAAGGTGCTCCCAGAAGTTAGATTGATTTGGTGTCGTGTCGAGGAAGTTATAGTGTCTGCACTGGGTTGCACTGACACGTGAACAAGTGTATTCGAGCCACTTTACGTAGTTAGACACGACACACAACACGGTTTGGACACGAATCAGGGTCACTGACACGTGACCCTATGACTCACCTACCTACTGACATGACTCCATGATACGTGGATGGACATATTGTGTCCTAGACCACCCGACACACACCGCACACACTGCCTAACGCTATTTCTGATACTCAGTTCTGACACTGGTTTAACACCACAGTTGGATACTTGTGAACACGTGTACTTGTGCCACACACTTGACACTATGTAACACACATGTTGACACATTATATTGCTCGCACAACCCTCTCCTGTTCAGACACACTCGACCCCCCCCTTTGCTACTGCTGTTGTTTTGGGTTGATTCCCAGATTTAGGAGTTAAGTTGAGTTGGGTTTTGATCATCTACGTTCAGCTCTGAGTTTTTCTTTTGATGTTTATTTGTGTCATGCATATGATACTATAAGTATTATGATAATATATATATATATATATATATATATATATATATGTTTATATATTTACTGGTAGAATGTTGATTTCCGGGTTTATACATATAAGGTTTGTGAGTTGGTTCCAGTTTAGAGTTAGCATTTGGATTTTGTATGGTTATGGGTTAGGCTATGGTGGTATGTCTGAGTGGGGTTATATGCTTTATAAATAGGTTGGGTTTTTTAGTTCACTGACTTTGAGTGTGGGTTATGGCATATTTAAGTTCAGCCCAGTCTGAGTGTTCGGTCAACACAATTAACATCCAGTTTGCATTCAAACTTAATGTTCAGACCCTTGATTTATCCATATCAGTTACAAGGTTGAAGTCTTAGCCTATTAGATATTCAAATGCAGTTCCTATTTATTCACTTGACTTATACTCTTAGAGTATCAGTCTATATGCAAATTCTACTGTCCACTTAATTGTGCAGTTGGCATTGTTCAGTCTTGAACCATCTTGTAGCAGTTATATTAATTTAATTAGTCTATGTTAGGAAAGACCATTTTAATCCTCAATCAAATCAATTAGCCAACTCACCAAACAACCAAACCATACTAAGTGGACCCCACCCTATAATATTCAGCCAACATCCCATTAGGAATAGGTTTCCTATTATACTACATGCGTGCAACCCAAAAAGCCCATATATATACCTACTTTTAGCCAAACCCAAACCCTAACTTAATTCTCCCTTCCTCTTCCTCTCCATAGCCGACCAACCCCCTCTCCCCCTCCAAATTTTGGCAGCACCTCCTCCATCCAAATCCATCATCTTCATCCCCTCCATCATACAACTCTTTCTCCTCCATAAAAACTCCTTCTTTCATCTTTCTTCCATCCAAACTCCACCAAACAAATCCTAAAAACTCCATCTTCTCCATCCAACCATCTAGAGCCATTGCCAACCCCTCCAAACTCATCAAGAGAGGATTAGTAAGCAAGGATAGCAATAAAGGTGGGAGCTTTGGTAAGGAAAAGCCTCCACAACCCAACTAGCAAGGAATTTTGGTAAGAAACCCTAATTTTTCCATCTCGAACCTATATTATAATTATGTAGAAATTCTATTATTAAATATATAAAAATATTATTTTGGTACCTTTTGTTATGTATTTTTACCCATAAAAGTTTCATGATTTATAGTCGTAATATTCATGTTTCGGTAGGATCAAATTTAACCCCGTTGTGAAGGAACTATAAGTTATTGGTAGTTATTTTCGAAACTGAATTTTATTTGTGTTCATATATAGAAATTAGGATTTTAAAGTATTTTTTCACGAATTTAGCAACTCAAATCTGGTCAAAAATATTATAGGTCAAAACTAGCTTTTTCGGGTAATCTGCCGACTTAGAATGTTCCGAATTAGTAGCATAACTTAACTCTTGTATTCATGTCTTAATTCTGAGATATAATATACTTTAAATTCTGAATAAAATATATTTTTAGGTATTTTAGCTATTTTGAATAATTGGCCATGTTCAGGACGAGTTTCGGGTAGACAAGCTGACGTAGTAGTCAACTAGTCACATAATTCTTTATAAATCGTAATTTTAGAATTTCAGAGTTCATACTGTAGAAAATAGTTTTAACTATTATTTTTAGGAATTTTCTATGATTTTTAAGTGTGTTATTGACGTGGGGTCATAACTGATTAATTAGAAGGTCGAAAATCCTAAAACTGTGTTCCGAGGTCTCGTTGGACACGTATATATGTTATACAATTTAAGTAGTCCTACGAGATATTTGAATATAGTTAAAGTACTTTAAAACACTAATTTAGTTAATTAAGTTTTGTTATAAGTTTCATAAGTAGTTAAATAAATTATTTTGGAGCATTGGATTCCGGAGGCGTGGACACGGGAGTGAAACTTCATCCTCACATCACCGAACCAGGCAAGTACACCTTGCCAAACTTTACATTACTTACATGCTTTTCTATGCACCTATTCTTTTATGTCTCACGTGGTACATATTTCTCTCCTGATTCATGTCATGGTTATTTCTAGTTTTACATGCACGTAGATTGTTACTCTCTTTTCCATATTACTTGTTCTACTTTCTTATCATGTTCATTTCTAGTGATAGTGTTGTTTTGTCTATAACATGATCTCCTGACCTGTTTGACTTGGACTTGACCTTAGTCTGATTTCTGGTACTTGATTGACTTGACCCGGTCATGATCGTTTGATTTGACCTTAACCTATTATTAGACATGACTATACCTGGCCACCTCATTCGTGAGCTCCCATCGAGTGCGAATGAGCCTTACTATAGTTAGAGATTCCCCATCGGCTACTAACTATAGGACCGTGAGCTCCCATCGGGCTGCGGTTATCCCGACTTACTATTAGTCATGCTTGATAGCACTATCCTTGACGGCATACCATTTACACATATTCCTTATGTCTCATATTGTTTCCTTGTACCATTTCCTCTTTTTTCTTGAATGTTATTATTGTACAGTAGGCATGTATATTATGTGTCTTGCTAGTCCCCTGAGGACCTGGTGATCTCTCCAGGCTTAGACAGAGAGAAGGTTCACGGCTCTGGCGTTGAGACTGGTGATGTACCTTCGTAGGAGGACGAGATAGTGGCTGAGTACTTCTCTTGAGACATGTCTCTTTATTTTAGACTTGATACATTATTTTCTTTCTTTTCATTGGTGGACATGTAGTTGATACTTTGTTTCCTTCTTATTGTGGTTTCGGGATGTCTTACCCGCACAGTTATTATTTCTATTTCATGTTGGACAGATCTTTCTCTTTAGAATTATTTTATTGGACTTGATATATCGTATCTTATTTTCTGTGTGGATGAGATTAGCTGTGACCTGTGACTTGTATTGTATTGTTGGGTTGTTATCATGATTTACAACTTAAGCATTTCACTAATGGACTTACTTTGAGATTTGGCCCATTGTTGAAGTGTTGCTGGCATGTACCGTATCCTGGTCCTATATGTATTTTGGAACTAGGCATTACATATTTTTGTGGTGGCCCATGCAGGTCAACGTTAATCACTTTGGTTACGTTACTGTACTGACGTGAGCATGCGAATAAGATAGAAAGGACCCATAGGAACTCATCCACATACTTGATCTCCTTCTTTGATTCCATTTTCAAACTCTTGTTTGATTGCCTTGAATTACATCTTGCTTGATTCCTTTCCTACCACGAGTCTTATTTCTCGTGCGATAGAATTTAGGAAGATGACTAATCCTAGGTATATATGGTCTATTAATTCAGTTACACTATTAGCTAAACTCTTGAAAGTTGTGTAGAAAGCCTCACCAAGTAGCTTCCAATGTCCTTATGACCCAATTAATGAAGTATAGTTGAATGACACTGAATATAAGATAGTGTAGAAGGATAGGCTTACCTAGACTCTAGAGTCTTAGAGGCCCTTACCCCAATTGGATGACCAAACCCTTAGACAAAATGATAGTAGGTAAACTGTAGTGACACAAACACCTGACGAGTCTTAGACCTTGATGAACTTAAACTACTTGTGCTTTCTTTCAAATCATATTCTCGCATACTTATATTATTTGACTATTTTGACTGATGCTGCTATTATAGCCTAGTTTTGCAAGCTTATTCTTTATCGAGCTTATTTAGGATATATGTTTTATTGGGGACACCTACTAACATATTGTCTATTTAGAATCAGGGTATTATGGTCTGATCAACCTAGTGTACTTGGTTCGCTCCTCTTATGGTTATTCTACGTGGATTGAGATATAGTTAACAAATACTTGCCCTCTAGGATCTCATCCACAACTGCCTTAATAACTCTTTTTTTTTGAACTATTCAATCATCTTTGAAACCCCGCAATTGTATTCGATCCTTGAACTCTCTATTATTTTATGTCTTCACCTATTCCGGGAAGACAAACCCTTGTGTTTGAGGGAGGGTATCCGCGTGGACCACTTCCCAACCAGGCCAGCGATGCAGTTTGTGCAAGCTAGACAGCAGGCAGGAGCACAACGACCATGACAATCCTTTGCCATGAGGATTGAAGACGGAACAACGACACAAGGGGCAACGGAAGGTAATAACTTGTTTTGTGTTAATAATAGAAGTAGATTATTAGTTTACACTAGTTTGGTGCATATTTTCTTAGGAATAACCATAGAGACAAAGCACACTTTAGAGACATCTTAGAACCATAGACATGTTTTCCTTTACCTTAGTGAGTTATTTTAATTTCGAGGACGAAATTCTTTTAAGGGGGGTAGAATGTAACACTCCTGAATTTTTGGAATTATTTTTTATTATTAATTTTATTTAAATAGGATTTTATGGAATTTATGAATATTTTTTATTAAATAGTTATTATTATAGATGACCTTAGTCATGCTTAAGATTTGGAGTACAAGATGACTGAAAATTGTGACATGGATAGTGTACACGTGTGCTTTGACTAGTGTTTTAGCCATGGTACGGAAGACCGAGCCATAGGTATGTTCTAACTAGGAAAACCAGGCCAAGTTGCGACTTAACCCCCACCGATGATTTATTTATTTAATTATTAGATTATTGACTTTCTAGGAGACCCGGTTGTACCAATTTAGCCCCGACTTGACCCGAACCAAAACCAAATCTAAATAGACATGTAGTACTCTCAAATACCTTCATGTTGATATATATTTCGTATATATATATTTTATTAATATTAATATATTTTCAATTTTGGAAAATTTCTATTTATAGAAAGTGTCTACGTGTAATCCTAGTGTAATCCTAGTTGGCATTAGTTTATATTTGACCCAAAGTCCAACACAAACCTATGTAGGCATGTTGGACATTAATATATATTAATAAATATATATATTTTATATTTAATTCAGATTTGGATTGTATTTATATAAGATAGATTTAATTAGTCTATATTAGGAAAGATCTTTTTAATCCTCAAGCAAATGAATTAGCCAACTCACCAAACAACCAAACCATACTAAGTGGACCACACGCTATAATATTCAGCCAACATCCTATTAGGAATAGGTTTCCTATTATACTACATGCATGCAACCCAAAAAGCCCATATATATACCTACTTTTAGCTAAACCCAAACCCAAACCCTAACCCTAACTTAATTCTCCCTTCCTCTTCCTCTCCATAGCCGACCAATCCCCTCTCCCCCTCCAAATTTTGGCAGCACCTCCTCCATCCAAATACATCATCTTCAACCCCTCCATCATACAACTCTTTTTCCTCCATAAAAACTCCTTCTTTCATCTTTCTTCCATCCAAACTCCACCAAACAAACCCTAAAAACTCCATTTTCTCCATCCAACCATCTAGAGCCATTGCCA
This sequence comes from Iris pallida, assembly GCA_029216955.1. Taxonomy (NCBI): domain Eukaryota; kingdom Viridiplantae; phylum Streptophyta; class Magnoliopsida; order Asparagales; family Iridaceae; genus Iris; species Iris pallida. The sequence continues at coordinate 7,759,767 of JANAVB010023995.1, read as the reverse complement.
ATCCCTCCAAAATCATCAAGAGAGGATTAGTAAGCAAGGATAGCAATAAAGGTGGGTGTTTTGGCAAGGAGAAGACTCCACAACCCAACTAGCAAGGACTTTTGGTAAGAAACCCTAATTTTTCCATCTCAAACCTATGCTATAATTCTATAGAAATTCAATTATTAAATCTGTAAAAATAGTATTTTGGTACCTTTTGTTATATATTTTCACCCATAAAATTTTTATGACTTATAGTCGTAATATTCATTCTTCGGTAGGATCAAATTTAACCCCGTTGTGAAGGAACTATAAGTTATTGGTGGTTATTTTCGAAAATAAATTTTATGTGTGTTCATATATAGAAATTAGGATTTTTAATTATTTTTCCACAAATTTAGCAACTCAAATCCGGTCGAAAAAAGTATAGGTCAAAACTAGCTTTTTCGGGTAATCTACCGACTTAGAATGTTCCAAATTAGTAGCATAACTTAACTCTTGTATTCATGTCTTAACTCTGAGATATAATGTACTTTAAATTCTGTATAAAATATATTTTTAGTTATTTTAGCAATTTTGAGTAATTGGCCATGTTCAGGACGAGTTTCGGGTAGACTAGCTGACGTAGTAGTCAACTAGTCACATAATTCTTTATAAATCATAATTTTGGAATTTCAGAGTTGATACTATAGAAAATAGTTTTAAATATTATTTTTAGAAATTTTATATGATTTTTAAGTGTATTATTGACGTGGGGTCATAACTGATTAATTAGAAGGTCGAAAACACTAAAACTGCGTTCCGAGGTCTCGTTGGACACGTATGTATGTTATAAAATTTAAGTAGTCCTACGTGTTAGGGTTATATACTAAAAGTATCATTTTTTTAGTAACCTTATTTCCTTAAATTTTGAATGAGAATCATATGGGCAAATGTTTGCATATTGTATTTGTTGCAAGTGTTAATGCAAATGTCTGATATTCTATATTATAGATAATATGGTGTGTGGTGTCACATAGAAGTTCATATTATCAGTTCCCTATGGAGTATATAAATAGTTCACAACCTAGATGGACTTGGACAATCTATTGGAAAGGTTGTAGTATAATCTGGTATTAGTCTATCTTGACTATAGGTTTACACTAGTACACTTTGTGTGTATTGAACAGGACCACTTGAGGTTGTTCTCTTTGTACTGGCTACATAAAAGAACAAATACCTCTATTATTATGGATGCTTGTGCTCTTAACCGGATATAATAACGGACATGTATATGTAGTGTGTATTATTTTGACTCATAAAAGAGTGAGATTCATTATGGATCAACCTCTATGAATTGGGTAATAACATTGTATGTATGATGGGCTATTGTTTATAAATGGAATCTATGTCCCGATACATCGGGTTGATAATGTCCCCTTAAGAAGCTCATAAGGATTGTCATATAAACCCTGCAGGTGGATTATATCCGACATGACAAATAAAGTTGAGCGGTACTACTTAAGGATGAAAGATGTCGAATCAATATAGTTGTCAGTAACTTAATTTGATCGACGGACATACGATATCTTAACATGGGGAGCCAAACGAGCATATAATAAAAGGAGCCCATAAACATAATTTGGGATTAGGGAGGTAGTGCAACAATAGCTCATTAGTGGACCGAGCTATTGTTAATGGGCCTGGATTGTGTGTTCGGGCTGAACACGGGATCCAGATCCGTTAGGAGGCCTAACCCTAATTTCTCCTCATGGTCCCTACCGTAGCCTATATATATCCTCTATTCTCTGGCCGCCATATTACTGATCAGAAATCTGAAATTTTCTCTAAATTCGTGATTCACGTAAGGAGAGAAAGAGAGGGCTGCCAAGGAGAAAAAATGGTTGGGAGATTGTCGCCCACACGACGTCCAACTCGAGGAAGGAATACGTGCAGAAGATCTTGGGGTCGTCCGCTCGAGATTGCCAGGAATTATTTGTCTCCTTTCTGCCGCAGGTATAATTCGTGAACCCTAGTTTCCGCCTATGAAGAGTTAGAACACGTATTAGATCTGTTTAACTTTCTATCGACCAATACGCACACCAAAGGAAGGGTCCTAGGAATCTCCAGTTCTATCAATTGGTATCAGAGCCACTTTGGATCTACGTATTGATTGATACGTCCATGTTGTCCAATAAAACCTGCGCTGTGTAATGGTCGGTAGATGTAGATCTATTCTAACTCGGTTTTGCAGGCATCTTAGATCCAACTATTATGGTCCAATACATGTTTTTGATTGTGTTGTTTAAACCATGGACATGTCGTGGATGTTGTTGTTGCTGTGGATGTAATTAAAATCACGAGGGTTGATCGTGCTTATTATTTTAATTTTTCAATCTAGATTATGTGTGAACTCCTTTGGGAGGAATAGGATTGATGTAATTTTAATTATTTTTGATCAATCGTGATGGCGGTGGTGGCTGTTTCTGACGTCGGACGAGATGCTGGTTTTAAGCAGTCCAGAGGCAAACAGATGATTTTCGATTAAAGAATCGAAACCCGAATAGATCTGCGCAGCGCCAGATTTTGGATTCGGATAGTTGAGGACGGAGCAGCAAAGATGACCATAATAGTTGTATATTTTCTCTTATTTTTGTTATTTTGCTTTTTCTGATTATGCATGTTTATTATTGTCTGGATTTTTTTTTGAAAAACCAAGCCTACATTAATAATGGACAACATGGACATAATATCAACTATTAGAAAAATCCTCATTGTTAAATAACTAAGTGGGAGAGGATATTTATTTAGTTTAAATCCTATGGTCTCCATTACTGGTTTGTAGGTGATGTAATTATACTTGCGTGTTGGCTATAGTGCTTTCCTCCATATCGGATGAGTATAATTATGGATCACCAGTACAAACTTCCTTAGGGATAATTGTAGAAAGTTACTTAGTATGTGTTCACTTCTCCATCTGAAGGAACTCATTACAAGGTAATGGACTTAGTATTAAGTAATGGTATACACTTAGATAGAAATAACGGTATCCTCCCCATCGGAGTCACTGCTATTATTTGTATGACCAGAACAAGACCAGCATATTAATTTTATTTGTCATAAAGTTATGTTGACATGATAGTAAAATTAATAAGAAAAACCTACTTGAACAAAGTTGAATTTGTATACATCCATACTATCGTGGCATGCTAAATTCATCGTGTTCAAGGTGTTGGTGAATTTCTTATTATTGTTTTGAGGAATCAATATTTAGTTAATTCAAAAAGTTTTTTTTTGCCCTACATAATTTTATTTATGTGATTCTCAGGATTTCAAAAATGGGTTCTTTTAGTCCACTTATGGTGATTCTTAAAGAAAACAAACTTACTGGACCTAATTATATTGACTGGAAACGTAATTTGGATATTGTTCTGACTGCTGAGGAGTACAAATATATACTTGTTGAGGAATGCCCACCTAAGCCTGATGGTAACTCTGATGAAGAGGTCAAAGAGGCTTATAAGAAGTGGAAAAAGGCAGATGAGATGGCGCGGTGTTACATTTTGGCATCTATGTCAAATGTACTACAACATCAGCATCAGGTCATGGTCACTGCTTATGACATGATGTATAACCTCAAGGAACTCTTCGAACATCAGAGTAGAGCAGCTAGGCAGTTTGCTATAAAATGTTTGATGAATACAAAAATGGCTGAGGGTACACCAGTAAGGGATCATGTTCTCAAGATGATGGGTCATCTGAATGAGATGGAGATCCTTGGAGCTAAAATCGATGGGGAATCCCTGGTTGATATCATTCTCGGGACTCTGCCTAAATTTTTTGACAATTTCTGCCTTAATTACAACATGAACAAAAGGTTGTATAGTTTGACAGAACTTGCAAAAGCGCTACAGGATGCTGAATCTCTCTTTAGGCAGAATGGTCATATTTTTGTTTCTGAAAAGGCTTCTACTTCTAAGCCAAAAGGCGGTAAGAAGAAGAATAACATTCAGAAATAGGCAAACTCAGCAAAGAAGGGCATGGGACCTCAAGGCCCGGTAAAAAAGCCGAAAGGTAAATGTTTCAAGTGCAAAGGGTCAGGACATTGGAAGACTGATTGTCCACTTCTCAAACAAGGGAACAAAGAAGGTATATCTCATTTACTAGTAGTTGAAACGTGTTTAGCGGTATTATCTACCGGCACCTGGTGTGTAGATACAGGAGCCACTAATCATGTCTGCAATACATTGCAGGGGTTCCAGGAAACCAGACGGCTCAGTGATGGAGAGATATGCTTGTTCATGGGTGATGCTACAAAAGTATCGGTCGTTGCATTAGGAGATGTTACTTTATCTTTTGGTAGAAATAAGTCTTTGACATTGAGAGATTGTCTTTATGCAGCTTCACTTAGAAGAAATTTAGTTTCTGTTTCTATGTTAGTTAAGGATGGATATTCAGTTTATTTTAATGATAATATTGTTATTAGAAAGAATAAATATTTTATCTGTTCTGGTGCATAGGTTGATAATATGTATGTCATTAATCCTATTTTGTCCACAATACAACTTATGGAAATGAATAATATGTCATCTAACTTAAATAAGAGAAAAGAACCTTCTTGTATGAACTAAACATATCTTTGGCACTTGCGATTGGGGCATATTAAGCTAAAAAGGATTCAAAGACTGGTTAAAGATGGACCTTTGAGTTCATTAGAAGTGAAGGCACTACCAGTCTGTGAATCCTGCTTGGAAGGTAAAATGACCAAAAGGTCTTTTACGGCAAAGGGGTATAGGGGCAAAGGGGTATAGGGCCAAAGATGTGTTGGAATTGGTTCATTCTGATTTGTGTGGACCCATGACTGTCCAAACTAGAGGTGGCTTTGAATATTTTGTCACATTTATTGACGATTATTCAAGATATGGATACATTTATTTGATGTGCCGTAAGTCTGAGTGCTTTAAAAAATTCAAAGAGTACAAGGCTGAAACGGAAAAAACGTCATAAAAAATGTATCAAGTCATTACGATCAGATCGTGGTAGCGAGTACCTTTTTGGAGAGTTTAGGGATTATTTATCAGAGGCTGTGATTGCATCCCAATTGACTGCACCTGGAACGCCCCAGCAGAATGGTGTAGACGAAAGAAGGAATAGAACTCTTATGGAGATGGTTAGATCAATGATGAGTTATTCGGATTTGCCAGATTCGTTTTGGGGATATGCCTTAGAGACTGCAGCTTATACTTTGAAATTGGTTCCTTCTATGTCAGTACCTCTTACTCCCACAGAGCTGTGGATTGGGCGTAAGCCTAGTCTGAAATATGTTCGCATTTGGGGTAGTCCAGCACAAGTGCTGAATGGAAAATCAGATAAGTTGGAATCTCGTACAGAAGTACGCTTGTTTGTAGGCTATCCAAGACGAATGAAAGGAGGTTTATTTTATAGTCCTAAGGATCAGAAGGTCATTGTTAGCACCAATGCTTGATTCTTAGTGGAAGACTATGTGATGAACCATAAACCCACAAGTACAGTTGTTCTAGAAGAACTGAGACGTGAGACATCAAGTACTTCAGTACCAACAGTACAAGAGGATGAACCACAAATAACTGCACAACGTGTCACAAATGTTGCACCACAACCGATAGTGCCTCGTCGTAGTGGGAGGGTTGTGATACAACCAGATAGATATATGTTCTTGGAAGAGTCATCAGACTTCGTCCCTGAGAAACAAGATTTTGATTCCTGTACCTACAATGAAGCACTCCAAGATAAAGATGCAGAGTCTTGGAAAAAAGCAATGATATCTGATATAGAATCTATGGATTCTAATCAGGTCTGGGAGCTTGTAGAACCATCCGTTGGTGTAAAAGCCATTGGATGCAAGTGGGTCAATAAGAGAAAAAGAGGATCAGACGGTAAGGTTGAAACCTTTAAAGCTCGACTTGTAGCAAAAGGTTTTACTCAAAGAGAGGGTATCGATTATGAGGAAACCTTTTCTCCTATAGCCATGCTTAAGTCTATCCGGATTCTTTTATCTATTGCAGCTCATCTCGATTATAAGATTTGGCAAATGTATGTTAAGACAGCTTTCCTTAATGGAAGTCTTAAGGAAGACATCTATATGAAGCAACCAGACGGGTTCATTGAAAAGGGCCAGGAGCATCTTGTTTGTAAGCTCAAGAAGTCCATTTATGGACTTAAGCAAGCTTCCAGATCTTGGAACATATGTTTTGATCAGGTGATAAAATCCTATGGATTTGATCAATGTCAGGATGAATCATGTGTATACAGAAAGTGTGACAGAAATGTGGTGGTGTTCCTAGTACTTTATGTGGATGACATCTTGCTCATTGGAAACAATGTGAAGGTGTTATCTGATATAAGGGTATGGTTATCCAAACATTTTGATATGAAGGACTTGGAAGAAGTAGGTCACATCCTTGGGATCAAAGTTCTACGAGATCGCAAGAAAAAGATGTTGGGCTTATCCCAAGCTTCCTATATCGATACTGTACTAAATCGTTTTAGTATGCAAAATTCTAAGAAAGGTTTCTTACCTTTTAGACATGGAATTGATCTATCAAAGGAGCAGTGTCCGAGGACACCTAAAGAGATAGAGAACATGAAGGCAGTTCCTTATGCTTCAGCAGTAGGAAGCTTAATATATGCAATGCTATGTACAAGACCAGACATCTGCTTTGTCGTAGGCATGGTCAGCAGATATCAGTCTAACCCAGGACAAGAGCACTGGACTGCCGTAAAGCATATTTTGAAGTACCTAAAAAGGACTAAAGAGTATATGCTAGTTTACCAGGCAGATAGTTTAGTTCCCTTGGGGTATACAGACTCAGATTTTCAGTCAGATAGGGATTCCAGGAAATCTACCTCAGGTTATGTGTTTACTTTGGAAGGTGGAGCCATTGTGTGGAGGAGTATCAAGCAAAAATGTATTACTGATTCCACCATGGGAGCCGAGTATATGGCAGCCTCTGAGGCAGCCAAAGAAGCAGTTTGGCTCAGAAACTTTCTGTTGGACTTGGATGTGGTATCTAGTTTGCCTAAGTCTATTACACTTTATTGTGATAATAGTGGTGCAGTTGTAAACTCGAAGGAACCACGAGCCCATAAGACTGGCAAACACATTGAGCGCAAGTACCACCTGATACGAGATTTCGTAAAGAAAGAAAAAGTTGCTGTGATCAAGATAGCATCAGCCGACAACCTAGCTGATCCCTTTACAAAGAGCTTACCAGCTAAGGCTTTTGATTATCATGTTAAGGGAATGGGAGTCAGATGTGTAGCAGCATGGCTTTAAGTATAAGTGGGAGATTTGTAACAATATACTGAAAAGTAATGCTTTGAGTATAAGTGAGAGATTGTTAGGGTTATATACTAAAAGCATCACTTTTTTACTAACTTTATTTCCTTAAATTTTGAATGAGAATCATATGGGCAAATGTTTGCATATTATATTTGTTGCAAGTGTTAATGCAAATGTCTGATATTCTATATTATAGATAATATGGTGTGTGGTGTCACACAGAAGATCATATTATCAGTTTCCTATGGAGTATATAAATAGTTCACAACCTAGATGGACTTGGACAATCTATTGGAAAGGTTGTAGTGTAATCTGGTATTAGTCTATCTTGACTATAGGTTTATACTAGTACACTTTGTGTGTATTGAATAGGACCACTTGAGGTTGTTCTCTTTGTACACTTTGTGTGTATTATTTCGACTCATAAAAGAGTGAGATTCATTATGGATCAACAACCTCTATGAATTGGGTAATAACATTGTATGTATGATGGGCTGTTGATTATAAATAGAATCCATGTCCCGATACATCGGGTTGATGATGTCCCCTTAAGGAGCTCATAAGGATTGTCATGTAAACCCTGCAGGTGGATTATATTCGACATGACAAATAAAGTTGAGCGGTACTACTTAAGGATAAAAGATGTCGAATCAATATAGTTGTCAGTAACTTAATTTGATCGACGGACATACGATATCTTAAAATGGGGAGCCAAACGAGCATATAATAAAAGGAACCCACAAACATAATTTGGGATTAGGGAGGTAGTGCAATAATAGCTCATTAGTGGACCGAGCTATTGATAATGGGCCTGGATTGTGTGTTCAGGCTGAACACGGGATATCCAGATCCGTTAGGAGGCCTAACCCTGATTTCTCCTCATGGTCCCTGCCGTAGCCTATATATATCCTCTATTCTCTGGCCGCCATATTACTGATCAGAAATCAAAAATTTTCTCTAAATTCGTGATTCACGTAAGGAGAGAAAGAGAGGGCTGCCAAGGAGAAGAAAAGGTTGGGAGATCGTCGCCCACACGACGTCCAACTCGAGGAAGGAATACGTGCAGAAGATCTTAGGGTCATCCGCTCGAGATTGCCAGAAATTACTTGTCTCCTTTCCGCCGCAGGTATAATTCGTGAACCCTAGTTTCCGCCTATGAATGGTTAGAACACGTATTAGATCTGTTTAACTTTCTATCGATCAATACGCACACCAAAAGAAGGGTCCTGGGAATCCCCAGTTCCATCAATTGAGCAATGCTTTGAGTATAAGTGGGAGATTGTTAGGGTTATATACTAAAAAAATCACTTTTTTAGTATACTGTTACACTACGAGATATTTGAATATAGTTAAAGTAGTTTAAAACGCTAATTTAGTTAATTAAGTTTTGTTAGAAGTTTCATAAGTAGTTAAATAAATTATTTAGGAGCATTGGATTCCGGAGGCGTGGACACGGGAGTAAAACTTCATCCTCACATCACAGAACCAGGCAAGTACACCTTGCCAAACTTTATAGTAATTACATGCTTTTCTATACTGTTATTCTTTTATGTCTCACTTGGTACATATTTCTCTTCTGATTCATGTCACGGTTATTTCTAGTTTTACGTGCACGTAGATTGTTACTCTATTTTCCATATTACTTGTTCTACTTTCTTATCCTATTCATGTCTAGTGATAGTGTTGTTTTGTCTATGCTATGATCTCCTGACTTGGACTTGATCTTAGTCTGATTTCCGGTACTTGATTGACTTGACCCGGTCATGATCGTTTGATTTGACCCTGACATATTATTAGACGTGACTATACCTGACCACCTCATTCGTGAGCTCCCATCGAGTGCGAATGAGCCTTACTATAGTTAGAGATTCTCCATCGGCTACTGACTATAGGACTGTGAGCTCCCATCGGGCTGCGGTTACCCCGACTTCCTATTAGTCACGCTTGATAGCACTATCCTTGACGGCATGCCATTTACACTTATTCCTTAGTCCCATATTGTTTCCTTGTACCATTTCCTCTCTTTTTTTCTTGCATGTTATTATCGTACAGTAGGCATGTATATTATGTGTCTTGGTAGTCCCCTGAGGACCTGGTGATCTCTCCAGGCTTAGACAGAGAGGAGGTTCACGGCTCTGGCACTGAGACTGGTGATGTACTTTCGCAGGAGGACGAGATAGTGGCCGATGACTTCTCTTGAGACATGTCTCTTTATTTTAGACTTGATACATTATTTTCTTTCTTTTCATAGGTGGACATGTAGTTGATACTTTGTTTCCTTCTTATTGTGGTTTCGGGATGTCTTACCCGCACAGTTATTATTTCTATTTCATGTTGGACAGATCTTTCTCTTAAGTATTATTTTATTGGACTTGATATATCGTGTCTTATTTTTTGTGTGGATGAGATTAGCTGTAACCTGTGACTTGTATTGTATTGCTGGGTTGTTATCATGATTTACAGCTTAAGCATTTCACTAATGGGCTTACTTTGAGATTTGGCCCATTGGTGAAGTGTTGCTGGCATGTACCGTAACCTAGTCCTATATGTATTTTGGGACTGGGACGTTACAGAAAGAGAGGGTGATTTATATAAAGCTCACATGCAGTTAGCTTTCTTGATGAGGGGCAATGATTTTTGGGGGAAAAGCTAATTTGGAACGAATGGCTGTTCTCCTCATGTGGGAGAAGAAATTAAATTTTCAAAAATGATTTCTAGATCATTAGCTTATAATATAAGGAAAATTAACCTTAAAAATCTATATCAACTATTCTTCTTCTAAAATAATATTAATTTGAATCACAAGCTAACATATTTATTTCTAGAATACCAAGATATTTGGAAATTTTATATTATTATAAGAGTAACATGACTACATGGTAACCAATATTGCTAGTACCAAAATAATATTTTTAGAAAATTCTCATATCTCAACTACATTTATAAAACAATATTTTTAAAGTATTAATAAAATACCAAATTCTATTTATTCGGGAAGGTGGGGTTACAATAGGAATAAGTTCTCAAACTTGGTTTCTCTCAAATTGATTAAGTTCCTCTTGTATGGCATCAATCCAAAACTCATCAGAAAAAGCATCTGCTGCTGTCTTAGGTTATACTTGAGAAAAAAATGCTATATTTTCTGCTATTCTCTAGTAGAAGAATGGTACCTACTCCTTTAGATACATCACCTATTACGAGTGTCTCTGGATGGTCTGTCATGAACTTCTTCTTAGGTAGACTTTCCAGATAGCCCTCGTTGGTAGCAGTATCTTCGGGTGTCTTGGATTTGTTTTATACATCCTCATCGTTACTGTCGCTAGATCTTTGACTATTGAGCTCATAAAAAGTAATATTAATAGATTCTTCTATAATCATAGATATTTTATTAAAAATTCTATATTCCTTACTCTTGGCAGCATACTCGAAAAATATCCCCTCATATTCTTTCGAGTCGAACTTACCCAAGTTATCTTTGATGTTCAGGATAAAACAACGACAACCAAATACTTTGAAATATAAAATGTTTGGAATCCTTCCAAACCACAATTCATAAGGGTTTTTTTCGAGATAGGTCGAATTAACACCATATTTAAAATATGACATGCTGTACTAACAACTTCTGCCCAAAAATATTTAGAAATATTATGCTAATTCAGTATGATTCTAGCCATATCGCTTAGAGTATGATTCTTTCGCTCCACAACACCATTCTGTTGAGGAGTTCTAGGATAAGAAACTCGTGGTTATATCTGCTATCATCACAAAATATTTTGAAATTAGCATTTACGAATTCTCCACCATGATCACTTCGGATTCGAGTAATCATGAAGCCTTTTTCATTTTGTACCTTTTTTGCAAAAGACTTGAAATTCAAAAATGGTATCACTTTTGTTTGATAAAAAAACCCAAGTATATCGAGAGAAGTCCTCTACTATAATACACGTGTAGAGTTTACCGCCAAGACAAGCGACTCTATTATAAACAAATAAATCCACATGAATTAACTGCAAAGGTCTCAAAGTACTTATTGTAAAACCCCTAAATTTTTACTATATTTTTTAAAATAAATTTGGTACTGATTTTTTTATTTTGTATTTATACGTCGCGTAGTTGCATTGTACGTCGCACGTGAAATTTTATTTTTCGTAATTGCTCGACGAGTGCGAATATGTACTAGCGTACATATTTTAGAAAATATTTTTCTATTTTTATAGTTTCAAAATAATATACATAATAATTATTTTTAGCTACCGTACCAAAATTTCCAAGTTTATGATTTTATTTATGAAAAACCTTTCATTTATACAGTTATAATAATAAATAATATTCTTAAATGGTATACTAGAAAAGTATATTTATGTAAATATTATTTGTGCATACATATATATATATTTCATAATTATTTATTAGTTTATTTTAAATAATAATGCAATTTTTGAAATTATTATTATAAGTATTTTCAGAATATATATTTTGGAATTTTTGTGGCAATTTAAATCTTTGATTAAATTTTTTGGATTTGATTTAAATAGTTTAAATTTAAAGATAGAATTTATATTGAGTTTAGATTATCTAGATTTAAATTGGAATTGAATTTGAATTTAGATTTGATTTTATTGATTTAAATTTAATAATTGAATTATCTAATTGGGTTTAAATAAATTCTAATCATTATCCAAATGGGAATTCCCACCTCATATATAAGGAGAGGTACTCGTCCATATATTTCTACCATTCACAAATTCCTCCAAAATTATTTCTCCACAACGTGCGTGCTCGTGTCAGTGTTCCATTCATCCTCGTGTCAGCCGTGACGGCCTCGGGTCCGACCCCGGGTGACTCTCTTATTCCATTCTTTGTACATGTACAATTTTTCACGTGTCGGACAATTCCCCGACACAATAAAATTTTCTAACCCTAAACCTAACCACCTCTCTACTCCCCTGCTCTCACCACCCTGACCATCCTACTCCGCCATCACCAGCAATAACCCAGCAACATCGGTCACCAGCAATAACCCAACAACATCGGTCGATTCCGACACAGCCAAAACTGCGGCCACTCCCCGATTTTCCCGCAGCCACTCCGACATCACCAGCACGGCCAGCCCATGCGATCCCCTGTCCGCAACTACTGTCACCACACCATCCGCCTCCCGACACCAGCAGCCCCACCACAGTCCGACCGACCCAGCCAACCGAACATCGTCTAGCCTCCCCTAACGATCGATCACTCATGGCTGCACCCTGTCGGTGTAGTGCCCCGTCCCACTCAGTCAATCGGAGGAATCGAAACGCCGACGGCGTTCGGACTTAGCCTTGCAACGGCTTACTCGAAGACATCGCTCGGTTAAGGCGACCGCTCGCTCAGGTAGGGTAGTTTCGGTAAACTTGCCTCATCTTAGCCTTCACATAATAACTCGCATGTTTTCAACTTGCACAAGTAGGCTAATATAAAAGCTACGAATGTACATAGCTAAGGAAATAATCCCGACGGATCGATATATGCTAGAACTTGGAAAAAGGTCCCACGGCCATCTTAGAAGTGTGTTCAGCGTGCTTTCAAAGTGACACTCGAATCCTTCATCCCGTGGCTTGGGAGAAGGAAGTTGGCCTAAATTGCTAAGTTGCCACGACACTCGAATTAGCCTAAGTTATAGGCGTCACCCGCATAAATGCTCGATAAGAATGCATGTTTCCTCGAAGCAAGGCTCGACGTAGCCTTGATCGTCCCACGAGCTAAGTTGTATCGCACAACTTATGGCATGAGTTTAGGTACCCAAAGACCTTGGTTGTTCAAGTTGAGCGCATGCTCCGTCCCACGGTTCTACGGCAGCATATAACCATTTGGTCCCACGGTCTTAAGGCTCGTTACATAGAGCATGAGGCGGTCCCTCGGTTGGGAGTCTCACGTTCCTATGCACGTTAAGAAGTATGAGGCGGTCCCTCGGTTGGAAGTCTCACGTTCCTATGCACGTTAAGAAGTATGAGACGGTCCCTCGGTTGGGAGTCTCACGTTCCTATGCACGTTAAGAAGTATGAGGCGGTCCCTCGGTTGGGAGTCTCACGTTCCTATGCACGTTAAGAAGTATGAGGCGGTCCCTCGGTTGGGAGTCTCACGTTCCTATGTACGTTAAGATGTATGAGACGATCGCTCAGTTGAGAGTCTCACTGTCCCGAGGCACGTTATGCCAAGTGTGGTTCAGAGCACGAGTTGCTAAGTATAGTTCCAGTCGTACCAACAAATTAGGCCATGCATTTACGTGAGTCTAGATGTCTCATAGGTGCGTGGTCATTGGATAACTTGTCGACAAGGATTTCTGCCTAGACTGGTTATACGCTGGGACACCGGGCCCATTCGTCCTAGAAGGTAGACGTTATAGCAGCGCACAAACTGCGTGGGTAGTCGGGGGCTTTCAATGGGGCTCGCTACTTGCGCTGATGGACCCACCGCCTACCCGACCTTTAGAATCTGGACTTCCTTGCTATTTAGAGATTAAGTCCGATTTCCAAACTCCTCATTTAGCCAGGCATTTCAAAATTCTCCATTGGTTTTTAAAGTTTATTTGATTTTCTCTATCCATTCCCCATTTAGAGTTTCAACTCGTCTTTAGCCGTATTAAGTACTTATTCCATTAACATTCCCATGACTAGTGTATCAACTCTATAATACATTTCTAGTCACTCTTTTATTTTGACAGTCAACCTCTTGATTCTCAAGAACAGATATTTACATGTCCTTCTTAGAATGATTGAAGCTCATCAGTAAATCAGAAAGCTTGTTGAATTGAATTATCAAGGTACTCCTTTGGAATTCCAGTGGATAACCGTTAAGGAATATTCGATATCCTACTATTGCGTGGCAGCCGCGCACTGCAACCATTTATCTGGATAATGGAAACTGCGGGTCCACTGCAGCCATCAGCGCACTGACGAGGCAGGGCTCTAAGTCGAAGTGATCTCAGGTATGTATAGGTTTCGAATATTCTTGAGATTATGTTTCTATTCCTTGAAGTTGTTTGTCCATGAGTAAAGTTTAGAAATTATTCGGTCCCTATCATTCTTGAGTCACGGAGCCAAGAGTACACTGCAGCCAGATGTACACTGACGGGGCATGAATTTTAGGTAAAGTGATTTCGGATATGCATGAGTTCCGAATATTTTTAGACTAAATTCATGATTAGCCTCCTATCACCATTGATAACTTTACTAGAATTTATCTTGATTTTCAACCATGACTCAAATTTAATCGTGCCTAGACAATTTCAGTAGTTATGAGTAGATCGTGCCTAAATGAGTTATATTTCTTAATCGTGCCTATACTCTAATCATGCATGTGCTTGACTATGACTATGTCAATTGATTCGGATCGTGCCAAACTAAACCCTTCTAAATTTTGATTCAAGATCGTGCCTAAATATTGATTATATCGTAATCGTGCCTTGATGATTTTCTACTAATCGTGGCTATTTCATTCCAATTAACCTTAATCGTAATCCTTATTATCTTTAGTCGTAATTAAATTTAGTCACGATTATACTAATTCTAATCGTGCATTGATCATTATCGTTGCTTTTGAAAATTTCTGACTATTTTAAAATTATGCCTAATTCATGCTAAATAGATTCTTCTATTCTAATCGTGCCAATTCATATTCTTTAATCATGCCTTAACAAATTTGATCAATATTGTACTATCCTCAAATTCCTTAATTATTCTCGTGCCTAATCGTGCCAGATAAATTTCTATTTCATAATCGTGCCTGACTGATCTTCGTGTCATTTAATTCTAGTCGATCCCTTTGAAATTTTGAGGATGAAATTTTTGTAAGGTGGGTAGATTTGTAACTCCACTTTTCCTGAATAAATAAATTTGAGTATTTTTCCTATGATTTTATTTGAATTAATTTAAGAATTTATTTTTGATTCTGTTAATTAATCACTAATTATTATTATTGATTTTATAAAATTATTTTTCCATTTAGTAATTTATTTTCTAGATTTTCATTAAACCTATTGAATTTTCCTTTAATCTTTCAGCCCAAATTCATGGGTTTCCATTCAGGAAGCCCGACCCACTTGCAATAACCAGCCTGGCCCATCCCCTCTATTGGGTCTTGGATCCACATTGGATCCAAACCTCAGACCCGATAGCCCTTCACCCGCTAACCCTATTTCCTAATAGCCGTTATAAATTCAATTCCTTCTATTCTTTCGTCCACTCATTCAATCATTCGTTCATTTTATTCCTCTGCTGTCACTGGAGAACAACGACGACGACGACGACGGGAAGCCAGCACACCTGGCGACGACCAAGTGGGGACTTCCAAAAACTTCCTATTCTAACTGCCTAACTGATTCTTAACGGCCATGCCTGCCCGACCTGACCGCCCAACCGCTCCATGCCTGCCCGCCTGACCGCATGCAACCACCTAACTTCCTCTCGCCGCCTATTTAAAGGACCACCGACCCCTTCTTCTTCAGCCACCTTCTCCTCGGTGAAGCACTGGTGATTTTCCAACTGTTCTCCCAATTTCTCCTTCCCTGTTCTTCCTCGAACTCTAGCCATGGCGTCCGTAGCGACGACGACGACGATGATGTGAGGATGTTCTTCTTCTTTCCTTCCGGCGATCGACGAAGCTCTCCAAGGAAGCGCTCAATTCAACTCGCGGCCGTGCGGCGAGTGGCATACTTCGATCCGACACTGGTGAGTGTCCTCGTCTTCTTCGTCTATCTCTTTTCTTTTTGATTCTTGAGTATTTTGATGTTGTTGGTGATCGATATTAGTGGGGGTGATTTAGGAGTGATTCTTGATCGGTTTCTTTTTCTAGAATTTGATTGAAGGATTGGTGAGTTTCTTGATCTGATCCTGGTGAATTCTCCAATTTTGGAGTCAGAACAAATCAAGTTAAACTCATTTTGTTTTATTCTTTCATTGCACGTCACCTGTTTGATCTTATGCTTCAACCAGCTTTTACAACTGAATTTGGACACGGGACTCGTTGTGTCGGCTTCAGGGGACTCGAGCAACGCTCCTTGAGATCAGGTATACCTTCGAGAACATTATGAGTGATTAGGAGTACCGACCATGCGTATGAGTGAGACTGGACTCGCGGTGTCGATTGTAGAAACAAGACAAGTGTGTCGATCACCATGGGGATTTTGTGTCGAATTAGTATCGGACATAGGACACAGACTAGAGAAGAGTTTGAATGATAGGTTACTATTCAACGACCGTTAGGTTAGGTTTGAGTGTAATCCTTAATTATGAGCTTGTTCAGTGAGTCTATAGATAGTATTGGTATTACCCAGTTTAGTTTAGTTGGCTTTGTGCTGGATTTGACCGACTAGTGTTAGACCAATTCGAACTTGGCCTGTTGTGGTTCTAGTATGTGACGGGTGAATGTTGGATTATTGAATCACAGAGCATAGTTGAGGATAGATTGGGGCTAAGTGATGAATGTAGAGGTCAAACTCAATGTTGGACTAGAGCATGTTAGAATACTAATAAACAAAATAAGTGAGCTTTCCAAATCTTAGGTGAACCATAGTAGGGTTCAGTAGGATAAGCTTGACTAGGAATGGTTATTAGATCTTTAAGATAGACTAGGATTGTTTTGGAATTAATGCTAAGGATTTATTATTTCTCTATTCTAGGTGATTTAGAAGACTTGGACAAATCCCGGAATCAAGGCAAGTACATGTACTCAGTATTACCATCATTGCATGTATTGCACTTACACTTGTTATCGTATCATTTTACTTGTTCTCGATTGAATGCTTGCTTGCATTATTTCTCGTGTCGGGTGGGGGACGTTCTAGAGACACGTGATGGACTAATATTGGACAAACATTGCCTGATAGCATACTCTGTATGCCTGAGTCCATTTCGTGCGTGACTGATAGCATTGTCGTCAGACATACCTGATTATTGCGTGACTGATAGCATTGTCATTAGACATGCCTGATTATTGCGTGACTGATAGCATATTTTATATGCCTGATTACATATTAGTCCCCACATGTTGATAACGTCCAATTGCACATGTACACATAGCTAGTGCATACTTTATATTCACATTGCTTCTTTGTCTTTCAGTTATATTTGCTATACTGTTCCATTGATCTCCATGGTGAGTTTTATTGAGTTACATTGTACTTTGCTCCTTTCCAGACTGGATCATTGATTACAGGTGAGATGGATCCTTAGATTATCATTCATGGCTGGCATTGGAGCTCACTTGACATTGAGATATTAGATTCATGTATAGAGATTGATTGAGTGTATTGATTATATGTCATTGTTGTATCATTTATCTTTTACCGGCTTTATACCCGGACATTCATGTATAGTTGTAATAATGGTATAGTGGATTGCTGTGATGGTTAGTATAGATTTTGTGATTAGATGCTGTGATGAGATTATTTGTTATTGATGACCAGACGGCTCACTACCGCTGTCAACAACAGTGTAGACCGGGCATGCATCGACCCGTACCCGATTATTCGGGAGCGGGGCGTGACATGTTTTAGTGGTGGCCCATGCAGGTCCCTATCTAATGGTACTTAGGATTAGAGTGCCATTAGAAGCCTGCGAAAATAGAAAACTCATCACAGCATAGGACGATTGTGTGATTGTATGTATTTTGTTATCTATAGTAATCTCTAATTTTTTCTATGTCTCATCGTGGTCTCCATAAAAGTCGTGATTACAATTCCATGACTTTTGGGGATCATCTTCTCCCACACATTATCGGATTCTAAAGTCCTTTAGAATCTGGACTTCCTTGCTACTTAGAGATTAAGCCCGATTTCCAAACTCCTCATTTAGCCAGGTATTTCAAAATTCTCCATTGGTTTATAAAGTCTATTTGATTTTCTCTATCCATTCCCCATTTAGCTTTTCAACTCGTCTTTAGCCGTATTAAGTACTTATTCCATTAACATTCCCATGACTAGTGTATCAACTCTATAATACATTTCTAGTCACCCTTCTATTTTGACAGTCAACCTCTTGATTCTCAAGAACAGATATTTACATGTCCTTCTTAGTATGATTGAAGCTCCTCAGTAAATCAGAAAGCTTGTTGAATTGAATTATCAAGGTACTCCTTTAGAATTCCAGTAGATAACCGTTAAGGAATATTCGATATCCTACTATGGCGTGGCAGCCGCGCACTGCAGCCATTTATCTGGATCATGGAAACTGCGGGTCCACTGCAGTCATCAGCGCACTGGCGAGGCAGGGGCTCTAAGTCGAAGTGATCTCAGGTATGTTTAGGTTTCGAATATTCTTGAGATTATGTTTCTATTCCTTGAAGTTGTTTGTCCATGAGTAAAGTTTAGAAATTATTCGGTGCCTATCATTCTTGAGTCACGGAGCCAAGAGTTCACTGCAGCCAGATGTACACTGGCGGGGCATGAATTTTAGGTAAAGTGATTTCGGATATGCATGAGTTCCGAATATTTTTAGACTAAATTCATGGTTAGCCTCCTATCACCATTGGCAACTTTACCAGAATTTATCTTGATTTTCAACCATGACTCAAATTTAATCGTGCCTAGACGATTTCAGTAGTTATGAGTAGATCGTGCCTAAACGAGTTATATTTCTTAATTGTGCCTATGCTCTAATCATGCATGTGCTTGACTATGACTATGTCAATTGATTCAGATCGTGCCAAACTAAACCCTTCTAAATTTTGATTCAAGATCGTGCCTAAATATTGATTATATCGTAATTGTGCCTTGATGATTTTCTACTAATCGTGGCTATTTCATTCCAATTAACCTTAATCGTAATCCTCATTATCTTTAGTCGTAATTAAATTTAGTCACGATTATACTAATTCTAATCGTGCGTTGATCATTATCGTTGCTTTTGAAATTTTTTGACTATTTTAAAATCATGCCTAATTCATGCTAAATAGATTCTTCTA
The DNA here is from genome assembly GCA_029216955.1 of Iris pallida. NCBI lineage: Eukaryota > Viridiplantae > Streptophyta > Magnoliopsida > Asparagales > Iridaceae > Iris > Iris pallida. The sequence continues at coordinate 7,740,548 of JANAVB010023995.1, read as the reverse complement.
TTCAAATTGTGCCAATTCATATTCTTTAATCATGCCTTAACAGATTTGACCATTATTGTACTATCCTCAAATTCCTTAATTATTCTCGTGCCTAATCGTGCTAGATAAATTCCTATTTCATAATCGTGCCTGACTGATCTTCGTGTCATTTAATTCTAGTCGATCCCTTTGAAATTTCGAGGACGAAATTTTTGTAAGGTGGGTAGATTTGTAACTCCACTCTTCCTGAATAAATAAATTTGAGTATTTTTCCTATGATTTTATTTGAATTAATTTAAGAATTTATTTTTGATTCTCTTAATTAATCACTAATTATTATTATTGATTTTATAAAATTATTTTTCCATTTAGTAATTTATTTTCTAGATTTTCATTAAACCTATTGAATTTTCCTTTAATCTTTCAGCCCAAATTCATGGGTTTCCATTCAGCAAGCCCGACCCACTTACAATAACCAGCCTGGCCCATCCCCTCTATTGGGTCTTGGATCCACATTGGATCCAAACCTCAGACCCGATAGCCCTTTACCCGCTAACCCTATTTCCTAATAGCTGTTATAAATTCAATTCCTTCTATTCTTTCGTCCACTCATTCAAACATTCATTCATTTCATTCCTCTGCTGTCACTGGAGAACAACGACGATGATGACGAGAAGCTAGCACACGCCGGCGACGACCAAGTGGGGACTTCCAGAAACTTTCTATTCTAACTGTCTAACTGATTCTTAATGGCCATGCCTGCCCGACCTGACCGCCCAACCGCTCCATGCCTGTCCGCCTGACCGCCTGCAACCACCTAACCACCTCTCGCCGCCTATTTAAAGGACCACCGACCCCTTCTTCTTCAGCCACCTTCTCCTCGGCGAAGCCCTGGCGATTTCCCAACTGATCTCCCAATTTCTCCTTTCCTGTTCTTCCTCGAACTCTAGCCATGGCATCCGTAGCGACGACGACGACGATGATGTGAGGCTGTTCTTCTTCTTTCCTTTCGACGATCGACGAAGCTCTCCAAGGAAGCGCTCAATTCAACTCGCGGTCGTACGGCGAGCGGCATACTTCGATCCGACACTGGTGAGTGTCCTCGTCTTCTTCGTCTATCTCTTTCCTTTTTGATTCTTGAGTATTTTGATGTTGTTGGTGATCGATATTAGCGGGGGTGATTTAGGAGTGATTCTTGATCGGTTTCTTTTTCTGGAATTTGATTGAAGGATTGGTGAGTTTCTTGATCTGATCCTGGTGAATTCTCCAATTTTGGAGTCAGAATAAATCAAATTAAACTCATTTTTTTGTATTCTTTTATTGCACGTCACCTGTTTGATCTTATGCTTCAACCAGCTTTTGTAACTGAATTTGGACACGGGACTCGTTGTATCGGCTTCAGGGGACTCGAGCAACGCTCCTTGAGATCAGGTATACCTTCGAGAATATTATGAGTGATTAGGAGTGTCGACCATGCGTATGAGTGAGACTGGACTCGTGGTGTCGATTGTAGAAACAAGGCAAGTGTGTCGATCACCATGGGGATTTTGTGTCGAATTGGTATCGGACATAGGACACATAGTAAAGAAGAGTTTGAATGATAGGTTACTGTTCAACGACCGTTAGGTTAGGTTTGAGTGTAATCCTTAATTATGAGCTTGTTCAGTGAGTCTATAGGTAGTATTGGTATTACCCAGTTTAGTTTAGTTGGCTTTGTGCTGGATTTGGCCGACTAGTATTAGACCAATTCGAACTTAGCCTGTTGTGGTTCTAGTATGTGATGGGTGAATGTTGGATTATTGAATCACAGAGCATAGTTGAGGATAGATTGGGGCTAAGTGATGAATGTAGAGGTCAAACTCAAGGTTGGACTAGAGCCTGTTAGAATACTAATAAACAAAATAAGTGAGCTTTCCAAATCTTAGGTGAACCATAGTAGGGTTCAGTAGGATAAGCTTGACTAGGAATGGTTATTAGATCTTTAAGATAGACTAGGATTGTTTTGGAATTAATGCTAAGGATTTATTATTTCTCTATTCTAGGTGATTTAGAAGACTTGGACAAATCCCGGAATCAAGGCAAGTACATGTACTCAGTATTACCATCATTGCATGCATTGCACTTACACTTGTTATCGTGTCATTTTACTTGTTCTCGATTGATTGCTTGCTTGTATTGTTTCTCGTGTCGGATGGAGGACGTTCTAGAGACACGTGATGGACTAATATTGGACAAACATTGCCTGATAGCATACTCTGTATGCCTGAGTCCATTTCGTGCGTGAGTGATAGCATTGTCGTCAGACATGCCTGATTATTGCGTGACCGATAGCATTGTCATTAGACATGCCTGATTATTGCGTGACTGATAGCATATTTTATATGCCTGATTACATATTAGTCCCCACATGTTGATAACGTCCAATTGCACATATACACATAGCTAGTGTATACTTTATATTCACATTGCTTCTCTGTCTTTCAGTTATATTTGCTATACAGTTCCATTGATCTCCATGGTTAGTTTTATTGAGTTACATTGTACTTTGCTCCTTTCCTGACTGGATCGTTGATTACAGGTGAGATGGGTCCTTAGACTATCATTCATGGCTGGCATTGGAGCTCGCTTGACATTGAGATATTAGATTCATGTATAGAGATTGATTGAGTGTATTGATTATATGTCATTGTTGTATCATTTATCTTTTACCGGCTTTGTACCCGGACATTCATGTATAGTTGTAATAATGGTATAGTGGATTGCTGTGATGGTTAGTATAGATTTTGTGATTAGATGCTGTGATGAGATTATTTGTTATTGATGACCAGACGGCTCACTACCGCTGTCAACGACAGTGTAGGCCGGGCATGCATCAACCCGTACCCGATTATTCGGGAGCGGGGCATGACAACGATGGCTTGTCGTGCCAGTGGCCTTTCATATAGATAATTGGCGTGCTAAGCGGCGAATTCGCATGCATGGTGTCGGTCGTAACAAAGGAAGTATAAGCACGGTATGTGATGAGTTGTGGAATGCGTGCACGGTATGCACATAAGGTATTATGAAGCCTACGATTTGGCTATGCGTAAAGACACGTGCTTCGGCATGAGATATGGCGTCGTGCTTGAGTTCTCTCCACCGGCTCCACAAGTTGGGTTAGACGTTCGAGTTAAGTCTGGAAGGGCCGTAAGATGAGTTTGGTTAAGTCAGGTTAAGCTGCGAGGCACGACCTCGGAATGTGAGGCACGGCCGCATTTTCACAATACAAGTATAGGCAAGACTTAGCGAGGAGGCACTGCCTCAGAGATACTAAATCACGAGTCGAGTTCATGGCACAACCGATTCGTTACGTCCTAGAGTATGGTACAAAAGACAAGTATGAGTCGGTGCATTGACAATACAAGTACGAGAAAGGTCTAGAGGCGAGGATAGGGAAGATATCGGTACGATAGCACGGTGATGGTCTAGAGACAAAAATAGGCCAAGGCGTCGGTCTTAAAACTGATCCTAAGGCAAGAATAGAAAGACAATCGTAAAAGGGATGCGTTGCACAAAAGTAAATTAACGTGTTGGTTTTGTATGGGTGGGTGAGGAGCTCACTCCACCAATACAATTGAGTATTAACACCCACATAGTTTTCATGTGTAGGCACAGGTAGAAGCTCGTGGTGCGAAGCTCGCTTGGATGCGTCGAGGCACGGAGTTCCTTGGCGATTCAAAGCATATGGTCGCATGGATTCAAGACTTATACGTGACATAATGTATGGACCTCGCCTTTCGAAGCTTCCGCTGGCTCAAGCATTGTATCGAGAGAAGAGAGAGAGCTGAGTGATTGTAATAAGAGAAGAGTGAGTTTGAGTGACTTGTAATCTTGGCCTTGCGCCCCATTGTAATACTCGTTTCAATATGAATAAAGAGTTCATTTGAATAACTTGTGTTTGTTCCAAATTTTCGCTACGTGTTCAATGTCTCTGCTTGGGATTTCTGTACGACGACCTCGTCGCAGCCACTGTAATCGGCCGTTATGGAACCCGCCTAGCACGAGCGCAATCTAGGCTCGTGCGGCATTGTCATGCCCGCTCCCGCAGGAGCGGTCGTCCTTGCTAAGGCGTGATGCTATACGAGCCTAGATTGCGCTCGTGTAAGGCGGGTTCCATAATGGCCGATTTCAGCGGCTGCGACGGGGTCGTCGCACAGAAGTCCTGTGCAGAGACATTGAATAATAGCAGCAGAAATTAGAACAAACACAAGTTATTCAAAAGAAGCCCTTTATTGATATTGAAACAAAGATTACAATGGGGCACAAGGCCAAGATTACAAGTCTCTCAAGCTCACATTACAAGTCACTCAGCTCCCTCTCATCTCTCAATACAAGTCTTGACTCCATGCGGCCGCACGCTTCGAATTGCCAAGGAACTCCGTGCCTCGACGCATCCAAGCGAGCTCCGCGCCACGAGCTTCTACCTGTGCCTGCACATGAAAACTATGTGGGTGTCAGTACTCAACTGTACTGGTGGAATGAGCTCCTCTCCCACCCATACAAAACCAATATGTTAATTTACTTCGTGCAACATAGTCCCTTTAGATTGTCTTTCTACTCATGCCTTAGGATCAGTTTTAGGACCGACGCCTTGGCTTATTTCGTGCCTCAATACCATCCCGTACTTGCAATAACAACGTTAGCCCATACCTTGCCTCTAGACCCTTTTCGTGCCAACAACATTAACCTATCAAGTCGTGTTTGCCTTTCGGCCCAATATCATAGATGCAACTACACGATGAGACTCCATTTCGTGTGACCGTGCTACCTCCTTCATTGTGCCGTACCTCGCCACTCAATGTGACTTAACCATGTTGCCGCCTCGCGGCCCTTACTATTTTTATCACCAACTGACCCAATCAAGACTTCTGAACTTATGTCGACCCACTTTGCCTTGCGGCAGTTCCTGACTTAAACTCCAGACAACTCAGATCCAACAAATGTAACTTATATGCCAAGACTTACGACTCGATGCCACACCCCTGTGCCAAGCATGTCGCCTATGTTGAAGCCACATCTTAGGCCCCAAGCATCATGTTCTAACTTGTATACACCTTCGGCTCGACTCAATTCCAAAGGCATACGCGCGGATAGACGCCATTTTGCCGACATCTATATGAACACGGGTCACTGGCATGACAAGCCATCCTGGACTCATAGTTTGCGTATAGGATGGTCCGGTCAAAGCAGGTAGCGAGTCCCAATGACCATCCACCGAATACCTGTTGCCTCTACCTGGCACAGCTATCCCTGTTTCCTCCTAGGCCGGATCGGTCCTGAGGCCCCAGGTTGTCGATCCAAGGAAACCCTTTCTTCCTTGTACAAGTTGTCCATGACCATGCAAGACTCGATACAAACTGACGTCTCACACAGTCATTCCTCTTCCAATGTTACCATTCTATCAAAACCAAGTTCAAGACTTCTATCCTTGAGACCCCTTGACGACCCACGGTCGCGAGCAATCTTTCCTTGAGACCCCTCGACGACCCACGGTCGCGAGCATTTTTTTCTTATTACCCTATCATTTGGTTCAACTCATGAACGCCTATTTGATAGTCCTTTCTCAAAACTTACTTTGAATCAATTGTAGTCCTTGCCTTAAACACTAAGTCCGTGCATCGTGCCTTAAGCCAATCGTGCTCTACGCGACACTCCTGCCCAAGTCGACGGGCCTTGAGATTGTATGACTACTTAACTTTGACAAACCGCGAAAGAGCGGGACGGTACTTGTAATGTCTTAGGTCGACCGTCATAACTTTGCCTAACTTAACTTCGTAACAACTTAACGAGCAAAGGCTGCGTCAAGCTTTGCCTTTACGGATCGTACCGTGCACGCATTCGACTTCGAACGACCAAGTCACTCGGGTGCCTAGACTTAGGTCACAAGCCGCTCAACGCAACTTAACTCATGGGCAAACCAAGGCTATGCCAAGCCTTGGACGACGGGACCGTGCATGCTTTATGAAGCATTCATGCGGGCGACGCCTATGACTTAGGCTACGATCATAACTTCGTCTACTCAACCAACTTTTCTTCTCCCAAGCCACGGGACGAAGGATCGAGTGTCATTTTCAAAGCACACCGTACACCAACTCTAAGCCGACCGTTGGACCTTTCCATATTCTAACTCAATTCGACCCGTCGGGATTATTCCCTTTAGCTATGTGAATTCGTCTATTTTATTATCAAGCCTACTTGTGCAAGTTGAAAACATACGATTTATTATGTGAAGGCAAAGATGAGGCTAGTTCACCGAAACTACCCCACCTGAGCGAACGGTCGCCTTGACTGAGCAATGTCTTCGAATCGCCGTTATAAGGCTAAGTCCGAATGCCGTCGGCGTTTCGATTCCTCCGATTGATTGAGCGGGACGGGACACTATATCATACACCACTCAGAAAAAGTTTCGTCCTTGAAACTAACTGAGTATACTTATTGACTTATCACTCGAACGCTCAACGACTCTCGCACACATTTCTCCTATACATTTCCAAATTCGAGCCACGCTCGTGCTACTATCAATCTTTTCTTCAAAACTTACAATCTCAAAATCCTCGACACTTTCCCGTTCCTCAAGTCTCACTTGATTCAACGTATCACTTAGTTGGATCGTGCACATATTCCAGGCATCCCCAAAATACATGCATTTCAGCCAAGTCTCGTGATAAAGAATCCAACATCACCACTCGAGTTGGATCGTGCACATATTCGGGCATCCCTGATATACGTGCATGTCAGCCGAGACTCGCGAGTGGTGCCTCCACAATTTTCTACCACTTTGCACTCGGACGTCTGCCTAACCGCTAGGCTATGTCTTTCCGTCAATATTGGAATCATAGTTCCCAAACAACAATATCAACACTGACCCCATCCTAAGGTCGAACCAAGTTGATAGTACGGGGGTTTTCTACCCAAGCTTGCATCACTCCGATTTCTAAACATCGAGCATCGATTCCCTACGCACATCCCAATATTCGTCGCACGGTGTCTGAGTCATTTAGCAAAGCCATCCTACGATAACTCACGTTCAACCAATTCTACGATACATCAATATCTTTCGTTCAACAAGCCATTTCGCATAGTCTAACTCTTCAAACACGTTCGACATATTCCGCCTATCAATCCTTCCAAGTCAAGCACGCTACGACACGATTTACCGCTAAACCATAATTCACATTTCATATTCCCTAAGTCATTCATCCCAATTCACGTATTCGATCATGAGGTCATCTAACTTAACAATATGTTGTGCCCCGATCTCATGTGAGTCAGATTTTCCATGGTGGGGATGAATCACCATGCACGCTCCCGCGGGATAATCATCCTCATCGGGACGTAACTCTTGTTCGAGTCTAGACTAATTCATTCTCGATGTGCGGATTGGACCTACTCAATCCTCAAGTTTATTTCATTCATCAATCGTAAGTCCTAACATCCTCAAATTTTTTTTGCATCAAAAACCGACAAGTCGAGACAATCAAAGTTGCCGTATCCTAATATTACGAGTTCGATCATTCCCGCGACATGAATCACCATGTCAGCGCTCACACAGAACGATCGCCCCAAATCCGATGCAACGCATGTGCGGGGCTAGAGTCGCGCTCGCGCAAGACAAGATCTTCGACGCTGTGGTTATCCGCGTAACCATCAAGACACGATCACTTTCATCCAACATTTTTCTCAATCAAAATCGTAAGTATTGCATCCAACCGAACAATAACACTTGCACGATCGTCATTCACCGAGTCAGAGTACCCCCGAGTTACCGTATATCATCTTTGATACGCCTCTATACCATCGACGATATACGTAACCTGGCGATCTTCGTTTGCAACGAATTCTGAGTCGTGTGAATGATGCTATCGTCCGACTGGATAATCTCCTCGAATCAATTCACAATATTAATTTCATCCGTCTATCTCAAGTCATGGAGCAACATTTTTTCTCAAATCACATCCTTCCTTGCTAACACAAATCATCAAGCAATACCCATTCCAATCCTTAGAGTCATTGCGTAACTTCAAAATTCGACTTTTTATGCACGCTATCTACCTGTCGTGCTAACTTTTCGTATACAATCCGTATCAATTTCCTCGATCAAGTCATCCGTTCGCTACACCTTAGCTTTTCCTCGATTTGATTTATCTACTCAATCATCTTCGCGTTTCATGTTTGTACCATCCTCAATCCCGTGCACGTTCTGTGCACGTCAATTTCTAGGTCGTTCGAATCAACTTATCAAACTTCAAGACAACAACTCACTCCATCGTACACGATCTAAGGCTTTGCATATGTGCGACTTTTGTTGCTAGACTCATGGACACCCCGAATCCTCAATCGATCGATCGACATTCCTGAGACTATCACATACACCACTCAGGAATGAAGTCATTCAACAAATCCTCGAAACTATCATTCGAATCAAAATCGACTTCATTAAGTTTTCTGTTCAAACCATTTCTCAATTTCCAACCACGCTCATCTATATCGCACCGACTATATCGTCGCTCGATAGCACCCCTATTGATAGTCATCTCACTTTACTCAATCGAGTTCAACTCATTCTTGCTCGACACTATTTAATTCCTGCACTCGACTTTTCTAAGGTCGACGCAACTTTTGGTGTATATGTCCAGCCCGACTTAGCCAACCGTGCTTACGCAAATCATCTTTTTGGTTTCTTGTCAAAAACTGTTTTCCTACATTTTTGCAAAATAGATAGACTTATTGTATGGACATCTCGTGGGACATTTGAGAGAGAGCGCACCAACGATAACAACTTGGAAAGCAACATAGTTTTGTAGAAACATCGAAGTTAAAGAATTCAATCGACCGTCCAAGGACGTAAAGCCGTGCTCTGATACCATTATGTCACGCCCCGCTCCCGCGGGAGTGATCATCCTCGCTAAGGCGTGATGCCTTATGAGCCTAGATTATGTTCGTGCAAGGCGGGTTCCATAACGATCGATTTCAGCGGCTGCGACGGGGTCGTCGCACAGAAGTTCCGTGCAGAGACATTGAATAATAGCAGTAGAAATTAGAATAAACACAAGTTATTCAAAAGAAGCCCTTTTTTGATATTGAAACAAAGGTTACAATAGGACGCAAGGCCAAGATTACAAGTCTCTCAAGCTCACATTACAAGTCACTCAGCTCTCTCTTATCTCTCAATACAAGTCTTGACTCCATGCGGTCGTACACTTCGAATTGCCAAGGAACTCCGTACTTCGACGCATCCAAGCGAGCTCCGCGCCACGAGCTTCTACCTGTGCCTGCACATGAAAACTATGTGGGTGTCAGTACTCAACTGTACTGGTGGAATGAGCTCCTCGCCCACCCATACAAAACCAATACGTTAATTTACTTCGTGCAACATAGTCCCTTTAGATTGTCTTTCTACTCTTTCCTTCGGATCAGTTTTAGGACCGACGCCTTGGCCTATTTCATGCCTCAATACCATCCCGTGCTTGCAACAACAACGTTAGCCCATTCATTGCCTTTAGTCCCTTTTCGTGCCAACAACGTTAACCTATTAAGTCGTGTTTGCCTTTCGGCCCAATATCATAGACGCAACTACACGATGAGACTCCATTTTCGTGTGACCGTGCTACCTCCTTCATTGTGTCGTGCCTCGCCACTCAATATGACTTAACCATGTTGCCGCCTCGCGGCCCTTGCTATTTTTATCACCAACTGACCCAATCAAGACTTCTGAACTTATGTCGACCCACTTTGCCTTGCGGTGGTTCCTGACTTAAACTCCAGACAACTCAGATCCAAAAAATGCAACTTATATGCCAAGACTTTTGACTCGACGCCACACCCTTGTGCCAAGCATGTCGCCTATGTTGAAGCAACATCTTAGGCCCCAAGTATCATGTTCTAACTTGTACACACCTTCGACTCGACTCAATTCCAAAGGCATACGCGTGAATAGCCGCCATTTTGTCGACATCTATATGAACATGGGTCACTGGCATGACAAGCCATCCTGGACTCATAGCTGGCGTATAGGATGGTCCAGTCAAAGCAGGTAGCGAGCCCCAATGACCGTCCATCGAATACCTGTTACCTCTACCTGGCACAACTATCCATGTTTCCTCCTAGGCCGGATCGGTCCTGAGGCCCCAGGTTGTCGATCCGAGGAAACCCTTTCTTTCTTGTACAAGTTGTCCATGACCATGCAAGTCTCGATACAAACTGACGTCTCACACAGTCATTCCTCTTTCAATGTTACCATTCTATCAAAACCAAGTTCAAGACTTCTATCCTTGAGACCCCTCGACGACCCACGATCGTGAGCATTCTTTCCTTGAGACCCCTCGACGACCCACGGTCGCGAGCATTCTTTCCTTGTTACCCTATCATTTGGTTCAACTCATGAACGCCTATTTGATAGTCCTTTCTCAAAACTCACTTTGAATCAATTGTAGTCCTTGCCTTAAACACTAAGTCCGTGCATCGTATCTTAAGCCAATCGTGCTCTACGCGACACTCCTGCCCAAGTCGACGGGCCTTGAGATCGTTGGACTACTTAACTTTGACAAACAGCGAAAGAGCGGGATGACACTTATAATGTCTTAGGTCGACCGTCATAAATTTGTCTAACTTAACTTCGCAACAACTTAACGAGCAAAGGCTGCATCAAGCTTTGCCTTTACGGATCGTGTCGTGCACGCATTCGACTTCGAACGACCAAGTCACTCGGGTACCTAGACTTAGGTCACAAGCCGCTCAACACAACTTAACTCATGGGCAAACCAAGGCTATGCCAAGCCTTGGACGACGGGACCGTGCATGCTTTATGAAGTATTCATGAGGGCGACGCCTATGACTTAGGCTACGATCATAACTTCTCCTACTCAACCAACTTTCCTTTTCCCAAGCCACGGGACGAAGGATCGAGTGTCATTTTCAAAGCACGCCGTACACCAACTCTAAGCCGACCGTTGGAGCTTTCCATATTCTAACTCAATTCGACCCATCGGGATTATTCCCTTTAGCGATGTGAATTCGTCTATTTTATTATCATACCTACTTGTGCAAGTTGAAAACATGCAATCTATTATGTGAAGGCTAAGATGAGGCAAGTTCACCGAAACTACCCCACCTGAGTGAGCGGTCGCCTTGACCGAGCAATGTCTTCGAGTCGCCGTTATAAGGCTAAGTCCGAATGTCGTCGGCGTTTCGATTCCTCCGATTGACTGAACGGGACGGAGCACTACAGGCATCACGCCTTAGCGAGGACGATCGCTCCTACGGGAGCGGGGCGTGACATAATGGTATCAGAGCACGACTTTACGTCCTTGGACTATCGATTGAATTCTTTAACTTCGTTGTTTCTGTCAACTATGAACTGTTGCTTCCGTAAGTTGATATCGTTGGTGCGCTCTCTCTCAATTGTCCCACGGGATGTCCATACAATAAGTCTAATATTTTTGAAAGCTTGTACAAGTGTTCAATCGAACGCATCGATAGACGATGGCCTTTGGGCCAAACGGTGTTGACCTATAGTTGATAGAAAACACGTACTAAAGTTAGCAAGTCATGTGCGCGCCTAAATAGTCCTACATCGACGTTAGCAAATGAGCGTGCAAAACTAGGAGTATAGTCCGTACGGGATGGCTATGCACACGGCCTTTTGGCTAAGATGTGCCGAATATCGCGCACGTAGACCTTTTGGTGCGAATGAGATTGCGAACGAGATTGACTATCGCTCGAACGAGAATAAGTGAGACATAGAACGTATGTTGATAGAGACGCTACTTGATCAACGCTAAAGCGAACACGAGAATGGTTCTTAGACCTTGAGGAGCGGGTGAACGCACAATTGAACATGTCGATTGTGAATCGTATGACCTTTTTAAGAATTTGTAGAATGACTTGACCGTGAGTGGTGTATGGACGTTATAAAAATTGTTCAGGCAAAATTAAAGGAATTACGGATAGTACGAGTGCGTCGACAAGCGATGATATCGCAAAGCTTTAGAACGAGTAGCGCTTAGTTGGTCATGATTCGAGAGTCGCAAATGAGATATCGTTCGGACGATTTGTGAACGGTAATACGAGTTACGAAATGGTTGAATGGAAATTCTAAACGATAAAATAAAGGGATGACTTGATCGAGGAAATTGATAAGGATCGTATACGAAAAGTTAGTACGACAGGTAGATAGCGTGCATGAAGGGTTTGATTTTGAAGTCACGCGAATGACTCTAAGGATTGGATTGAATGTTGCTCGATGATTTGAGTTAGCAAAGGGACGATGCGAATTGAGGGAATACATTAGTCGATGACTTAAGATAGACGGATAAACGATACATGAATTTGGGTTGAAAAAATTGATGTTGTGAACGATTCGAGGGATAACGATCGAACTTGAAATTGAATGTCGAGGAGATTATCCAGTCAGACGATAGCATCATTCGCACGACTTGAAATTCGTTGCAAAAGAAGATCGTCAGGTTACGCATGTCATCGATGGTATTGAGGCGTATCAAAGATGATATGCGATAACTCGGGGGGTACTCTGACTCGGTGAATGACGATCGTGCAAGTACTATTATTCGGTTGGATGCTATACTTAGGATTTTGATTGAGATGAATATTGGATGAAAGTGATTGTGTCTTGATGGTTATGCAGATAACCACAGTGTCGACGATCTTATCTTGCGCGAGCGTAACTCTAGCATCGCACATGCGTTGTATCGAATTTGGGGCGATCGTTCCGCGTGAGCGCTGACATGGTGATTTATGTTGCGGGAATGATCAAACTCGGAAAATCAGGATGCGACAACTTTGATTGTCTCGACTTATCGGCTTGCATGCGAAGGCAAATTCGAGGATTTAAAGGACTTATGATTGACGATTGAGTAAAACTTGATGATTGAGTAGGTCCAATCCGCGCATCGAGAATGAATTAGTCTAGACCCAAAACAAGAGTTACGTCCCGATGAGAATGAATATCTCGCGGGAGCGTGCATGGTGATTCGTGCCCACCGTGGATAATCTGACTCGCGTGAGATCGGGGCGCAACTTATTGTTAAGTCAGACGATCTTGTGATCGATTACGTGAATTAGGATAAATGACTTAGGGAGTATGAAATGTGAATTATGGTTTAGCGATGAATCATGTCGTAGCGTGCTTAACTTGGAAGGATTGATAGGCGGATTATGTTGAACGTGTTCGAAGAGATAAACTATGCGAAATGGCTTGATGAACGAACGATATTGATATGACGTAGAATTGGTTGAAACGTGAGTTATCGTAGGATGGCTTTACCGAACGACTCGGACCCCGTGCGACGAACGTTGGGATGTGTGTAAGGAATCGATGCTCGATGTTTAGAAATTGGAGTGATACGAGCTTGGGTAGAAAACCCCGTACTATCAATTTGATTTGACTTTAGGATGGGGTCAGTGTTGATATTATCGTTCGGGAACTATGATTCCAATACTGACGGATTGACTATAGCCTAAAAGACATAGCCTAAAGGTTCGAAAGACGTCCCAGTACGGAGTGATAGGAATTGTGGAGGCACCACTCATGAGGCTCGTTGACATGTAAGTATATCAGGGACGCCCGAATATGTGCACGATCCGACTCGAGTGGTGATGGCGGGTTCTCTATCACGAGACTTGGCTGAAATGCATGTATTTTAGGGATGCCTGGAATATGTGCACGATCCAACTAAGTGATACGTTGAATCAAGTGAGACTTAAGGAACGGGAAAGTGTCGAGGATTAAGATCGTGAGTTTCGAAGAAATGTTGATGGTAATACGATCATTGAACTGAGACGAGTTTGAATATTGGTTGATTAGTTGGTCTGCCTTACGACTAAGTTAGCGATAAGCGCGAGCGTGGCTCGGATTGACAGAACGCATAGGAGTAGGGTGTGCGAGAAACGTAGGATGTTGGATCAAGTTATAAGCCGATAAGTATACTCAGTAAGTTTTGAGGACAAAACTTTTTCTGAGTGGTGTATGATGTAGTGCCCTGTACCGCTCAGTCAATCGGAGGAATCGAAATGACGACGGCGTTCGGACTTAGCCTTGCAACGGCTTGCTCGAAGACATCGCTCGGTCAAGACGACCGCTCGCTCAGGTGGGGTAGTTTCGGTGAACTTGCCTCATCTTAGCCTTCACATAATAACTCGCATGTTTTCAACTTGCACAAGTAGGCTAATATAAAAGCTACGAACGTACATAGCTAAGGAAATAATCCCGATGGGTCGATATATGCTAGAACTTGGAAAAAGGTCCCACGGCCATCTTAGAAGTGTGTTCAACGTACTTTCAAAGTGACACTCGAATCCTTTGTCCCGTGGCTTGGAAGAAGGAAGTTGGCCTAAATTGCTAAGTTGCTACGACACTCGAATTAGCCTAAGTTATAGGCGTCGTCAGCGTAAATGCTCGATAAAGCATGCATATTTCCTCGAAGCAAGGCTCGGCGTAGCCTTGATCGTCCCACGAGCTAAGTTGTATCGCACGGCTTATATTATGAGTTTAGGTACCCAAAGACCTTGGTTGTTCAAGTTGAGCGCATGCTCGGTCCTACGGTTCTACGTCTGTATATAGCTATTTGGTCCAACGGTCTTAAGGCTCGTTACATAGAGTATGAGGCGGTCCCTCGGTTGGAAGTCTCACGTTCCTATGCACGTTAAGAAGTATGAGGCGGTCCCTCGGTTGGGAGTCTCACATTCCTATGCATGTTAAGAAGTATGAGGCGGTCCCTCGGTTGAGAGTCTCACGTTCCTATGCACGTTAAGAGGTATGATGCGGTCCCTCGGTTGAGAGTGTCATAGTCCCGAGGTACATTATGCTAAGTGTGGTTCAGAGCACGAGTTGGTAAGTATAGTTCTAGTCGTACAAAAAAAATTAGGTCTTGCATTTACGTGAGTCTAGATATCTCGTAGGTGCGTGGTCATTGGACAACTTGTCGACAAGGATTTTTGCCTAGACTGGTTATACGCCGGGGCACCGGGCCCAGTCGTCATAGGAGATAGATGTTATAGCAGCGCACGAACTGCATGGGTAGTCGGAGGCTTTCAACGGGGCAAGCTACCTGCGCTGAAGGACCCGCTGTCTACCCGAGCTATGTCCACGATGGCTTGTCTTGCCAGTGGCCTTTCATATAGATAATTTACGTGCTAAGCGGCGAATCCGCATGCACGGTGTCGGTCATAACAAAGGAAGTGTAAGCACGGTATGTGATGAGTTGTGGAATGCGTGCACGGTATGCACATAAGGTATTATGAAGCCTACGATTTGGCTATACGTAAAGACACGTGCTTCGGCACGAGATATGGCATCGTGCTTGAGTTCTCTCCACCGGCTCCACAAGTTGGGTTAGACGTTCGAGTTAAGTCTGGAAGGGCCGTAAGATGAGTTTGGTTAAGTCAGGTTAAGCTGTGAGGCACGACCTCGAAATGTGAGGCACGGCCGCGTTGTCACAATACAAGTATAGGCACGACTTAGCGAGGAGGCACTGCCTCAGAGATACTAAAGCACGAGTCGAGTTTATGGCACGACCGAGTCGTTACGTCCCAGAGTCTGGCACAAAAGACAAGTATGAGTCCGTGCATTGATAATGCAAGCACGAGAAAGGTCTAAAGGCAAGGATAGGAAAGATATCGGTACGATAGCACGGTGATGGTCTAGAGACACAAATAGGCCAAGGCGTCGGTCTTAAAACTGATCCTAAGGCAAGAATAGAAAGACAATCGTAAAAGGGATACGTTGCACAAAAGTAAATTA
Source organism: Iris pallida (assembly GCA_029216955.1). Classification (NCBI taxonomy): domain Eukaryota; kingdom Viridiplantae; phylum Streptophyta; class Magnoliopsida; order Asparagales; family Iridaceae; genus Iris; species Iris pallida. Next base: position 7,724,773 of record JANAVB010023995.1, on the reverse strand, counting down.
ACCTGTTGGTTTTGTATGGGTGGGCGAGGAGCTGACTCCACCAGTACAGTTGAGTACTGACACCCACATAGTTTTCATATGCAGGCGCAGGTAGAAGCTCATGGCACGGAGCTCGCTTGGATGCGTCGAGGCACGAAGTTCCTTGGCAATTCGAAGCGTGCGGCCGCATGGATTCAAGACTTATACGGGACATAATGTATGGATATCGCCTTTCGAAGCTTCCGCTGGCTCAAGCATTGTAATAAGAGAAGAGAGAGAGAGCTGAGTGATTGTAATGAGAGAAGAGTGAGCTTGAGTGACTTGTAATCTTGGCTTTGCGCCCCATTGTAATACTCGTTTCAATATCAATAAAGAGTTCTTTTGAATAACTTGAGTTTGTTCCAAATTTCTGCTACATGTTCAATGTCTCTGCTTGGGACTTTTGTGCGATGACCCCGTTGCAGCCTCTGTAATCGGCCGTTATGGAACACGCCTTGAACGAGCGCAATCTAGGCTCGTGCGGCATCACGCCTTAGCGAGGATGATCGCTCCTACGGGAGCGGGGCATGGCAGTCGGCCACCACCAGAGATCCCAAATCCTAGCCTTCCTCTCCACCTCCATCACCCAAACCACCCTCGACAACCACCTCCATCACCGTGTCCGGCCACCTTCACCAACTCAGCCACTGCCACCATAATCGGTCGCCACCGCGACGATCGTCCAATCAAAAACCACTGTTATACTCACCTTGTCCGTGCTTCTGTGCACGTCCTTCTTCCTCCGCCCTCGCCGTAGGCTGCCCCGGCGATGCCCGCTTTCCGCTGCCACCGCGAGCAGCGCTCCACCACAGCTCGCGCATGCTCCCTCCGCCGTCGGGAGATTTTGGTACTCCGCTCCCCACCGCGTGCGTTCGTCGCTATGAGCCCCAACGACTCTGCGTGTCGAGCCCCGCAGCTCCGCCGACCCAGCGTCGGAACCCTATGCCTCCATGCCGCATCCCTTTTCTCTTCTGACCGCCCTTCCTCTCTAGCCCTCTTCAGCTTCTCTCTCCCGATCTCTCCGCTCCCTCTCTTCCTCTCTCCTCAGTTTTCTCTCCCTCTCTAATCCCTAAATATCATCTCTCTCTCCGTTTTCTTATTTGTCTGCACCCAAGTGTCTTTCCATGAAAAGAAGAGCAGAGGTAGCAGTCAGCACTGCTGAGCTGTAAGTTTTGGTATTTATTTTTTCTTATTTGAGTTTTATTGTGAACTTGGGAAGCTGTAGTATATTATTAGTATGTAGATTAAATATTCTATTATATAATATATTATATGATAAACATTATTTTCTAAGTGTAATATGATTAATTAAAAGTACTATTATTTCATTAATAGTAATTTTGCTACTAATATTGACTAAGTACATAGTAACAAAATAAGTTTTGGAGATTGACTCTATATATGAAATTTCAAAACTGAGTTTATATATATATATATATATATATATATATATATATATATATATATATATATATATATATATATATATATATATATATATATATATATTTTTAAACAATGGCTAAAGCCTTCATTGAAATACAAGAAGATAGGTGGAACCGAAAGATAGCCCAAGTTCGTACAAAGTGAGGGAGAAACCCCTAACATACCTTCGGACGCAACACGTCCTAACCATGATTACTACTGCTTTTTTTTAAAAAAGAAATTTGAAATTTGAAATTCGAAAAGATTCAAAAAACGAAATTCGAAAAAAGAAAGGTGGTGGCACTGGTCCCTAGGGTGGTATGGTTGCGCTGCCCGGGGGGCACACGGCCCAGTGGGGGGTGTGGGGACTCAACCCTGATTTTTTTTTGGAATAAAAAAGAAAAAACCGAATTTTAAAACGAAATTCAAAATTCAAATAGGGGTGGGCCCCAGCGCGTGAGACCCGAGGGCGGGCAAACCCAGCGTACGAGACCCGAGGGCGGGTCAATCCCACTTCTCGAGGGAAGGGGGCCCACGGCCCGAGGCGACCAGTGGACTGCTCGATGGCGGGCTTGCCGCTCGAAGGCTCCTTCGTAGACCCGCCCAGCGCGATGGAGCGCCGACATGAGCGGCCGAGGCGGGGGGGGAGCAGGACGGGGGCTCCGGCGAGGGACCCGGAGTACCCGCGGCTACCGGAGACTCGACCTCCGGGGGGAGGGAGCGGGGGTTGTCCTCCGGGCGGCCGGGCAGAGGAGAGTAGATGCGAGGCGGCCAGGAAAGGGGGAGGAGGCGGCACGTGCGAGAGGGAAGGGAGAGGAGGAAGGGAGCGGGGTGGCTCGACCTCCGTTCGGCCGCTGGCCGAAACCCTAGAGAGGGGGAGGGTCTGCCGGCGAGCGACGGATGGAGCTCCGGAGCTCGTAGCGTGGAGCGGGCGACGACGACAGCGCCACCGCTGATGATGGCCCGTCGACCGACGTCGGGGAGAACGCCAGAGCGGGAGAAGAGCTCGACGACGGCTACAAAGTGGAGGCCGGAGAGAGGGACGGGAACGGAGCTCGCAGCGCGACCACCGTGGCCCACAAGGGGGGCCACCGACGATGGAGAGCGCGTCGACTGGGAGGCGGAGGAGGCGGAGGCGGGGGCCTGACCGGGGCCACTGGGAGCCGAAAAGCGTACAGGCGACGGCCACGGCAAAGAGAAGAAAGCGGCGGGCGTCGCCGCGAGAGCTGGAGCCGGCCAAGAAAGGGGGGGTGGCGAGTGGAGGAGACGTCGGGGAGGACGCCCGAGTCGTAACGGGGACGACTAGCATGGGAGTCACCGGAGACGCTCCGGGTCCTGGACCCCCGGAGGACACGGAAACTGTCGTGCATGCTGCCGAGGAGGGTGGCGATGGAGTGACCGGAGGGACGATCGGGGGCGCCGACGAAGGAAAGGGTGCAACGTGCGGAGCCGCTGCCGGTGGAGGGCCGCTCCTGGCATGGTGGCGTCTGGGCCGCCTAGTACGACGATGAGGTTGGGGGAGGGGGAGGGAGTGAGGGAAGCTCCTCGGCGGAAAGTCGGCGAGGAGGGGTGGGGGGGACCCCACGGGAGGGAGGGCCAGGCGATTTCCGGCCAACCTGGGGAGGAGGTGTGGCCTCCGAGGGGGCAAAGAAGGTGATGGGCGTCGCCGGCCCCGGCAGGCCGACCGGCCAGCCTTGCCACCAAATTCCGGCGGACGGAGAGGCCAAGAGGGAGGAGCCCGCCCGCTTCTACATCCTTTCTTTCTTTTCCTTTATATATAAAATATATAGGGGGAGGGAGTGAGGGAAGCTCCTCGGTGGGAAGTCGGCGAGGAGGGGTGGGGGGGACCCTACGGGAGGGAGGGCCAGGCGAGTTCCGGCCAACCTGGGGAGGAGGTGTGGCCTCCGAGGGGGGCAAAGAAGGTGATGGGCGTCGTCGGCCCCGGCAGGCCGACCGGCCAGCCTTGCCACCAAATTCCGGCGGGCGGAGTGGCCAAGAGGGAGGAGCCCGCCCGCTTCCACATCCTTTCTTTATTTTCCTTTATATATATATATATATATATATATATATATATATATATATATATATATATATATATATAATAAAATTTTGGTGATATTTGATATAAATATTATCGCAGTATTTTATCTAATTAAAATTTTAGTTGCCTAAAAGTATTATATATATTTTTATTTTTTAAAAATATTTATCTAAATGTTTTTAATTGTGAGATATAGTTTTCTATCTAAATTGGTCTTTACAAAACTTAGAATTTTTTCCTAAATCGATTTGATTTTAAGTGTTTACCTAACAACATATTTTTTATAAACATATATAGTATCCTACTAAAATTTTATTTTGGCAAAATTAGAGTTTTAGCTCAAAATATATATATACATATATATATATATATATACTGATTTTCAAGTACGTAGTTATCTAAAATGATTTGGTAATAAAATACAGTTTTCAAGGTTATAAATAATTTTCTAAAATCGTATTATTTGATCAAATTTCTTCGATTATAGTCCAGTCCATGACCAACCCCATTATTCCCTTTTCCTCATCAATTCTGTACTTCCATATGTCTACCCTAACTAATTTGACCCTTCTGGACCCAATGGAACTGTCTGTGCCACCATCAGAGGTCACCTTGTGTAGTTGTTACCCGAAGTCGCAGTTCGTGCTACATTGATCATTGCAGCACACCAGGTGTCCTACCAGGCAAGACATCTTGCCATTTGCTGTTTATTTATTTTAGCTCATATTTCATGCATTATTTATTATTTTCTTTATGTAAAATAAATTATGATACATGGCATAACCTGTTAGAACTTACTGTTCAGTTATAATTTTTGCTATGTGTTATTTTTCTTATATATTAAAAAAATCTAGATTTAAGGGACCACCTTGTGTGTTGTATTCATTGGCCTTGACACGTTGTACCACGAAGTTGTGTTTCGCATGTAGAACACGGATATGTGTGACTGGCTGGCCACCAGTACATATAATCCGTGCGATAGGAATAACCGCTAATAGAGGTTGCTTGCTTAGGTTGACTTAGCGGTTAATAGAGGTTTTGTGTTGTGGATAAAACATAGTAGGTATTGGACGGGGAGGATAATTCCTTAGCGTTTGGGCTTCGATGCACTTTTCTTTGTGACCCGGAAGCTCCGCTGGAGATACGGGGTTGATGACCTATGACTACTAAAGGCCACTGGCATTCTGCGGAACGTTATGCTCCTATTGATTGGGCCTATGGTGCCCAAGTGGGGACCATGACGATCCCATTTAGCCAGGGCCCATGCGTAGGAAGAATTGTTCTTAAGTATATTTTACTTAGAATGGTTAGACACCTTTATCCGTTAGGTATGAGTACTTTTGGTTTAGGTACTTGTATCTGACCGTAGCTTGGAACAATAACTGGTCGCGGATTAGTTCGTCACATCTTGTCCTTGTTTGATTGTAGGTGTGGCTTACTACTCCGATGAGAAGGTATTGAACCTTGTTGGGGTCCGGATACCATATTGGATTCATAGCATGGAAAGATACATCATCGTGAATTAGTTTACCATCTCATATCCTTGTTTGGTTGGGGGGATGTACGCTAGTTCAATAGGTGTGTATTGGACCATGTTATAATTCAATTTACTTATTTATTTGAGCAATTTATATTCAGTTATATTGGCATGATATTATGTGTCTTGTTACGTCCCTCTGAGGACCTGGTTATCTCGCCAGGTGTGTGCTCTTATCTTTCGCAGGTGTTCTAGCCGTGGCCATGATCATCTCTATTTCTTCGAGGATGATTTCACTTTGATCGTCTTCGCTTCGCTCGCCAAAATCATTCTTTTGATCGTGTAATTCTTTTCATAGTTGGTAGTGGATTTTTCTTCGCCCAACTACATGTACCAATAACAATTCATAGTTGATTATATGGTATATTTTATTCTTACATTTTGTGGATGAGATTAGTTTGTTGTGGTTTACTGCATTTTACAGCTTATGTATCCATATGAGGCCTATGTACTTCGTATGAATATAGCTGGCATGTCTACATTTCTAGTCCTACGTATTTTGGGACTAGGGCATTACATGTTTTTGTGGTGGCCCATGCAGGTCAAGATAAATTGTTTGGTTACTTTACCGTACCAAGCAAGCCTGCGAATAGGATTAGAAGTCTAGGATCTCATCCACATACTTGACCTCTTTCCTCAATTCCATATTCGAACTACCGTTCGACTCATCGATTGCATCTTGTTTGATTCTTTCTATCATAATGCTTATCTTTCCTTCATGCTTGCTATAGGTTAGACAGGTGATCTCTACTAGTTAGACATGTTACTTTTGTCCCAAAACACTATTAGTTTAATTCCTTTAAGTTGGGTAGAATGCCTTAGGACCTAGCAATCCCTTTGTCCTTGTGACCTATATTAGTAAGTTTACTTAGATTCTAGAATTTAGATGACCCTAACCCATCTATCCACCCAAAGACTTGGACAAGAAGACTATAGGATGATGTATGAAGACCATCATATGACATTACTTGTATCCTTTAGAAGTTCGAACCAATTTCTACTTTCTTTCAATCTTAGTCTTCCGTGCCTATATTTTTACCACCTTGACTAATGTTGCTACTATAATCTAGTTTTGCAAACTCATCCATTTATCGAGTTTGTTCATGACTTATGCTATTTAGCGCGCTCACTAACATATTTTCTAATCAGAACTGGTGCATGATGGTCTGATCAACCGAGTGCACTTTGGTTCGCTTTTGTCTATTATTCTACGTGGATGGAACATAACTAAACTTGGCCTTTAGAATCCCATCCATGACTGCCTTGACAATTCTTTTGAAATTATTCGATCATCTTTGCACCACGTATTGTATTCGATAATATCGTCCTTGAACTCCTTATTGCTTTCGCCTTCATCTATTTTAGATGGACGAAGACGTTGTACTAGAACTTCCTCTAGCCTTCCTATCGATTATGACCATTATCACTCGATGTTGCTATATCTTCATCCTAAACTACTCGTCCATTTCTCGACCCTATCATGACCATCTAATCACTTAAATTAGGTGTGAACTTAATTCGTTCTTTTAATCGTGCCATCAACCTACTCTTAAGAAAGCCTATCTTCTAAATCCCTAAATTTATTTCTCTTGATACCATGCTTGCAGGTTATCTTGATTAAACTTTAACCCTCATTCATTTTCATTCTTGCGTTAGCCCATGATTATTCTCGCCGTTATTAAAATTGCAATTTCCTAATCCATGTTTGGTTGAATGTCATTTCTTCACCCCGCTTAATAACTTGATCCTATCGATACCCCTTTGTGCCTTCACACCCCCTGCTAATTCTTAATTTCGAGGACAAAATTCTTTTAAGTAGGGTAGGATGTAAAACCCCTAAATTTCTACTATATTTTTTTAAATAAATTTGGTACTAATTTTTTTATTTTGTATTTATACGTCGCGTAGTTGCATTGTACGTCGCGCGCGAAATTTTGTTTTTCGTAATTGCTCGATGAGTGCAAATATGTGCGAGCGTACATATTTTGAAAAAATATTTTTCTATATAGTTTCAAAATAATATACATAATAATTATTTTTAGCTACCGTACCAAAATTTCCAAGTTTATGATGTTATTTATAAAAAGCCTTTCATTTATATAGTTATAATAATAAATAATATTCTTATGAAATGGTATAGTAGAAACGTATATTTATGTAAATATTATTTGTGCATACATATATATATTTCGTAATTATTTATTAGTTTATTTTAAATAATAATGCAATTTTCAAAATTATTATTATAAGTATTTTTAGAAAATATATTTTGGAATTTTTGTGGCAATTTAAATCTTTGATTAGATTTTATGGATTTGATTTAAATAGTTTAAATTTAAAGATAGAATTTATATTGAGTTTAGACTATCTAGATTTAAATTGGAATTGAATTTGAATTTAGATTTGATTTTATTGATTTAAATTTAATAATTGAATTATCTAATTGGGTTTAAATAAATTCTAATCATTATCCAACTGGGAATTCCCACCTCCTATATAAGGAGAGGTACTCGTCCATATATTTCTACCATTCATAAATTCCTATAAAATTATTTTTCCACAACGAGCGTGCTCGTGTCGGTGTTCCATCCATCCTCGTGTCAGCCGTGACGGCCTCGGGTCCGACCCAGGGTGACTCTCTTATTCCATTCTTTGTACATATATAATTTTTCCCGTGCCAGACACTTCCCCGACACAATAAAATTTTCTAACCCTAAACCTAACCACCTCTCTACTCCCCTGCTCTCACCACCCTGACCATCCTACTCCGCCATCACCAGCAATAACCCAGCAACATCGGTCGATTTTGACACAGCCAACACCGCGGCCACTCCCCGACTTTCCCGCAGCCACTCCGACATCGCCACCACGGCTAGCCCATGCGATCCCCTGTCCGAAACCACTGTAACCACACCATCTGCCTCCCGACACCAGCAGCCCCCGCCACAGTCCGACCGCCCCAGCCAACCGAACACCGTCTAGCCTCCCCTGACGATCACTCATGGCCGAACCCCTATCGGCCACCACCAGAGATCCCAAATACCAGCCTTCCTCTCCACCTCCATCACCCAAACCACCCTCGACAACCACCTCCATCACCGTGTCCGGCCACCTTCACCAACTCAGCCACTGCCACCATAATCGGTCGCCACCGCGATGGCCGTCCAACCAAAAACCCTAAAATAAAAAAACCACTGCCATACTCACCTTGTCCGTGCTTCCGTGCACGTCCTCCTTCTTCCGCACTCGCCGTAGGCCGCCCCGACGACGCCCGCTTTCCGCTGCCACCGCGTGCAGTGCTTCACCACCACTCGCGCATGCGCCGTCCGCCGTCGGAAGATTTCGCTCCACCGCTCACCACCGTGTGCGTTTGCCGCTCCGAGCCCCAGCGACTCCGCGTGTCGAGCCCCGCAGCTCCGCCGACCTAGCGCCGGAACCCTTCGCCTCCATGCTGCATCCCTTTTCTCTTCCGACCGCCCTTCCTCTCTAGCCCTCTTCAGCTTCTCTCTCCCGATCTCTCCGCTCGCTCACTCCCTCTCTCCTCAGTTTTCTCTCCTTCTCTAATCCCTAAATATCATCTCTCTCTCCCTTTTCTTATTTGTCTGCACCCAAGTGTCTTTCCATGAAAAGAAGAGTAGAGGTAGCAGTCAGCACTGCTGAGCTGTAAGTTTTGGTATTTATTTATTTTTATTTTTTCTTATTTGAGTATTATTGTGAACTTAGGAAGCTGTAGTATATTATTAGTATGTCGATTAAATATTCTATTATATAGTATATTATGTGATAAAAATTATTTTCTAAGTGTCTATGATTAATTAAGTAAGAGTACTATTATTTCATTAATAGTAATTTTGCTACTAATATTGACTAAGTACGTAGTAACAAAATAAGTTTTGGAGATTGACTCTATATATGCAATTTCAAAACTGAGTTTAGCCATATATATATATATATATATATATATATATATATATATATATATATATATATATATATATATATATATATATATATTATAAAATTTTGGTGATATTTGATATAAATATTATCGCAGTATTTTATCTAATTAATATTTTAGTTGCCTAAAAGTATTATATATATTTTTATTTTTTTAAAATGTTTTATCTACATATTTTTAATTGTGAGATATAGTTTTCTATCTAAATTGGTCTTTACAAAACTTAGAATTTTTGCCTAAATCGATTTGATTTTAAATGTTTACCTAACAACATATTTTTATAAAAATATATAGTATCCTACTAAAATTTTATTTTGGCAAAATTAGAGTTTTAGCTTAATATATATATATATATATATATATATATATATATATATATATATATATATATATATATATATATATATACCCGAGCGGGTCATTCACTTTGGCTTCCGCCAGACTGGTGGTCAGAGGCAGCGGGCCGACCAATTTTGTTTATGCCAAGTTTTGGCAGGCCTGCATTCCCATCAAATGGTCTATTCTCATCTGGCGCGCTCTTCGTCGTAAGATTCCGACGGATGACATCATCAGTTCTATGGGATTCAGCCTCGCTTCGAGATGTCACTGTTGCAAGGAGCACACAACGGAATCTGTAGAGCACGTCCTTCTCTCGGGGGAGTTGGCTACCGACCTTTGGTCTAAGATTCACAATAGACTTTGCATGGTTCAGCCGACCGGGGGCTTCTACGATCTCCTGGCCTACTGGAGCCGATCCCACGGATATCAGATCGTAGTAGCCGCTGGTATCTGGGTCCTATGGAAGAACAGGAACAAATTCAGATATGAAGGCCGGTCATTTCTCCCGCCTTAGTTGTTCAGAGAGGTCATCAGACAATGCTTCAAAGCCAGGATGCGCTGCTCGCACATCCCCACCTCCTTCTGGGAGGCCCTATCTTAGGCCGCCCTGCCTCTGCATTTTGTGCACGCGTGTCGCAATTTCAGCTTTCTGTCCTTTAGTCGCTTTTTGCGCTTACTTGTATAGGCTTCGGCATTTTGCGCCTATTCTCTAATAAAGTTCAGGGTTTTCCAAAAAAAAAAAAATATATATATATATATATATATATAATGATTTTCAAGTACGTAGTTATCTAAAATAATTTGGTAATAAAATACAGTTTTTAAGGTAATAAATAATTTTCTAAAATCGTATTTTTTGATTAATTCCTTCGATTATCGTCCAGTCCATGACCAGCCCCATTATTTCCGTTCCCTCACCAATTCTGTACTTCCATATGTCTACCCTAACTAATTTGACCCTTCTGGACCCAATTGAACTGTCAATGCCACCATCAGAGGTCATCTTGTGTAGTTGTTACCCGAAGTCGCAGTTCGTGCCACATTGATCATTGCAGCACACCAAGCATCCAACCAGGCAAGACACCTTGCCATTTGCTATTTATTTATTTTAGCTCATAGTTCATACATTATTCATTATTTTTTATGCGAAATAAACTGTGATACATGGCATAACCTATTAGAACTTACGTTCAGTTATAATTCTTGCTATGTATTATTTTTCTTACACATTAAAAAAACCTAGATTTAAAGGACCACCTTGTGTGTTGTATTCATTGGCCTTGACACGTTGTACCACGAAGTTGTGTGTCGTATGTAGAACACGGATATGCGTGACTGGCTGGCCACCAGTGCGTATAAGCCGTACGATAGGAATAACCGCTAATAGAGATTGCATGCTTAGTTTGACTTAGCAGTTAATAGAGGTTTTGTGCTGTAGATACAACATAGTAGGCATTGGACGGGGAGGACAATTTCTTAGTGTATGGGCTTCGATGCACTTTTCCTTGTGATCCGGAAGCTCTGCTGGAGATACGGGGTTGATGACCCATGATTACTGACGGCCACTGGCGTTCTGTAGAACGTTATGCTCTTATTGATTGGGCCTCTGGTGCCCCAAGGGGGACCATGCCGATCCTATTTAGCCAGGGCCTATGCGTAGGAAGGATTGTTCTTAACTACATTTCACTTAGAACGGTTGGACACCTTTATCCGTTAGGTATGAGTACTTTTGGTTTGGGTACTTATATCTGACCGTGGCTTGGAACAATAACTTATCGCGGATTAGTTCGTCATATCTTGTCCTTGTTTGGTTGTAGGTGTGGCTTACTACTTCGATGAGAAAGTATTGAACCTTGTTGGGGTCCGGATAACATATTGGATTCATAGCATGAAAAGATACGTCATCGTGAATTAGTTTACCATCTCTTGTCCTTGTTTGGTTGGGGGGATGGTACGCTAGTTCAATAGGCGTGTATTAGACCATGTTATAATTCAATTTACTTATTTATTTGAGCAATTTATATTCAGTTATGTTGCCAGAATATTATGTGTCTTGTTACGTCCCTCTGAGGACCTGGTTATCTCGCCATGTGTGTGCTCTTGTCTTTCGCAGGTGTTCTACCGTGGCCATGATCATCTCTATTTCTTCGAGGATGATTGCACTTTGATCGTATTCGCTTCGCTCGCCAAAATCATTCTTTTGTATATCATGTATTTCTTTTTATAGTTGGTAGTGGATTTGTCTCCGCCCAACTACATGTACCAATGACAATTCATAGTTGATTATATGGTATATTTTATTCCTACATTTTATGGATGAGATTAGTTTATTGTGGTTTACTGTATTTTACAGCTTATGTATCCATACGAGGCCCATGTACTTCGTATGAATACAGCTGGCATGTCTACGTTTCTAGTCCTACGTATTTTGGGACTGGGGCGTTACGCTTATAGCGTTGATGGATTTAAAAGATGACCTAGTTGCTTTGTTCTTTTCACAGTCTGAACATACCATATCTCTCTTGAAGGTAATTTCTTGAAGTCCTTTTACCAGCTTTTTGTTGCATAGCCTCGAGATAGTGCCTATATTTGCATGTCCTAGCCTTATGTGCCATAGCCAGCTTTTATCTTGATTGGTTACTAGGCACTTACCTGCGTTATTAGTACGTTCTAGAAAGAAAACATAAATATTATCCTCCCTGATCCCTTTATATACGGGATTTCCGGTGGACATCTCATATATAGAATATTTGTCTTTCACAAAGTTGATGTCATAACCATTATCTGCCAAATGACTTATGTCAATAGGTTATGTTTCAACTCCATGACTAGACAAACGTCATTTATTTCTGGATAGGAAGACATACCAATAGTGCCGTTACCAATAATATCACCTCTCAGATTATTGCCGAAGGAAACATATCCTTTTTTTCTTCATCGTAGCGTAGCAAATAAAGATGTATCACTAGTCATGTGCCGTGAACATCCGCTATCGAGTATCCACTTGCTTTTAGCATGAATGGGTTGAGGGTCCACCTACAAAACGAGTAGATGAATCCTTTGGTACCCATTTCTTCAAGGGTCCATTATGATTAGTATTAGGAATCCAAGCAAGTAAATTAGTGTCAATACACTTTCTTGCTCTACAATGCGATGATATGTGCCCGTGAGTACCACAGTAAGTGCATGTGATTTTTGAAATTGTTTTTGTGTTGATATTCTTATGTATTGTAACCCATATTTCTCAAATTTTTTAATTTTTATTTTATTTTATTTATTTTATTGTGTTTTGAAAGTAATTTCTTTTAAAATTTTGTAAAAAATATTTTGTGATTATTTCTGTTTTCAAAAACTAGTTTTAAATTAAACGGTTTGAATATACTATTTAGTTTTAAAAAAAGATATTTGTTCTCGAATTTTATTATTTAGAATATAAAATATGTTGTTATCATTTTGGGTCTTTCAAAAGTTGGTTTCTAAAAATGGTTTTAAAACCATAATTATTTTTGAAATAATAAAAGGGTTTGTCCACTTATTTTAAATAAAGATTTGGATTTATAAAAAATATACTTTACAATATTTGATGACATAGAGTATTATTTCAAATTAATAAGATAATCAGTTATTTGATTTATTTAAATTTATATGATTTAAATTATTTTGATAACATTAAATATTTTTCTAAAGTTATTATGTTGATCGCTTATTTGATTTGGATTTGAATTCGTATGATTTGAACTATTTATAATATAGAATAATACTTTAAATTATTATTATTATAATTACTGCAGGATTTCGATTAGATTGATTGTTTTAAAATTTATATTTGATTTAAATTTATGGGGGATTTATCCATTAGAAATTCTAATACTATTGGAATCATGTCTATTATTATTTAGATCATTTCTTATTTTGACTAATCCTAATCCTATTCCAATCCAAATTTGTTAATCCTAATCATATGCTTATTGATTGAATTCTAGTCATATCCTAATTAACTAATTGCTAGCTATTATATATATTTATCCAATTTATTAAATAAAATCATCTCTCATACCTTCCTTTTCAAAATTTCTCTCTTTTTTTCGTCCTAACTAGCCCAAATTCGACATAAATTCAGCCTCCTTTTTCAAGGCTGTATCAACTTCGAAGGGCCATAACACCCAACTCAGGATTCCGTTTGACCTCCAGTTTTTTTGTTAGAAGCGTATCGAGGTTAATTTTCCGAATATCTAATTTGTTTTCTGAAATTTTGTGTATGAATTTCTGGATAATTATTTGAGTGTCAGTTATCCAAAAATCGACGCGTCGTACGATTTTTGAGATTCCGAGAGATACCGAATTTCGATTTGCTATCTGTTTGAAGTTTTAAAAAGCTGACACGAAGATCTACAACATATTAAATTTATATAATTTAATAAAATTATTTTATATTCTATTTAAATTCTAGTTTTTAGCCCTAAACTATTATTATATTATTTATGCTATTTTAATTATAGTTTTGACCTAAAACATTTTTTTCTATATTAAATAGCTATCTAGAACTATTTTGTCTAATACAATATTTTTTTGAATATTATAAATATTTTTCTTAGATTTTCAAGTATTTCTCTAAAATATTTTGACTAATAAAAATATATAGTTTCCAAATATATTATAATAATTTCCTAAAATAGTTATATGTTTTTATTTATGCAATTCTCTTCAATTATCAATTCCTGATCGCGACTAATCGTGCTTCCTAATTTTCTTGCGAATTTGGACTTATTTATATCGTCCCTAGCCAAATGAACTATCTGGACCCAAACGGGATTGTTTGTTCCACCAGCTAAGGAGCCCAGGCAAGTACATTTCTTTTTTTTCCAGTATTATTAATTACAATAATTACAAGATTAGTGATGATTATACTTGATTCTTGACACGTTTATTACACGGATCAGTGGCATATGGGTTCTGTCATGATACCATATTTTATTGTGTTGTTTTATCATATTTTGTGACCCTTATCGTGACTTTATCCCTGTGTAGTAGTCGGGCGAGGAAGTACTAAGTAGATATGTGATCAAACCCGTAAATCATGCTTTATTTTATATTTCATGCAATGTAGACCGTGAGGATGCAAATCCTATATAGACCGTGCGGTGTAGTGTCCCAGCATGATCACATATTGAAAAGTGTACTTCAAATCACGTATATGGTTATGTTTCCTTGTTTCATGCTCTACTTGTCTTTATAGTTCATGTTAACTGTTTCACCTTACTTTCCATGCCATGTCTTATAGTTGCTTATCTCATCATGTATGCCATGGCTATTCACTATTTTTATAGTCGTTATCATATATTTGGAACTGCATACTTGAATTGTACTCGTTCCATTCCAACTGGAAAATATATTTCAGATAGTCGCCTGCTACGTACGCTTGGACCATTGGGGAGACATGGGTATATGCTTGATGGCCAAAACCTATAGACTAGTTAGATGAGTTGATCATATAGTTTATTTAGTTATTTTCAATCATTTGAGACATTGTTTCTATATTCAAATGTAAATTCTTGGAATATTATAAATGATTTAGTTTTGTGAATGAGCAAGCAAAAGATATTAATTATGAGCAATATTGTGATTTTGAACATTGTGGTATAGACAACTTAGTACGTCGATGTCGCAACATAGGTTGGACTTGCTCATGCACTCGCATCCGAAAAAGCGGGTGCGGGTCGTGACATGTGTCTTTCTTGGAAACATGTATGTGAAAGCATGATTGTGAGAAGCGTGTTGCTTAGGTACTTTCTTTGGTTTAGTCCTTTGTGATGTATGCTTGATATCAGGACTAACCTTAGGCCGTGTAACAGGGTGATCTGTTTGCCTAACTTGATCTCTAATTTTTTAGAGATCGCACAAGACTCCTTATATTTAGCAGTCATATCTATGAGTCTTTGTTCAATGACTAAGTGTCTCTTCTTCTCCATGTCATATAAATCTTGTATCTAGGCATAGTATTTTTTTCTTCTTTTCTATGGCGATTATAGCCTTATGATAGTCCAATTTAAGTTTGGCTATCTCTTTCGTGTTACCGGTAGTAGATGTCTCTTTAATGTCTTCAATAAGATTAGACAGCCTAGCTACTTTAGTTGTGTGTACCATAATCTCTTTGAGAGATTGCATATACTTGTCCAATACATTCTTGTATTCTTCAAGTAGTTTGCTAAAGGCAGTTTCTAGTTCATCGAAAGTAAAATCAGCATACATAGGGTTCTCAGATACCTTATCAAATGCCATCAGATAGACATTTGCACTGTTGCTGGGTCTATCCTCCTTCTTTGATTCATTGGCCTCACTTTTGTGTCAGATGCTTGTGTTAGCATACTTTTGACCAGTTGTAGCTTTCCTGCTTGATCTTGATCGGTCATATGGACTGTTCTTCTTTGACAGTGGACAATCCTTCTTTGTGTGCCCTGACTTCTGTAGAAGCTCAAAATATATCAAAATATTGTAATACGTCATTCACAAATAGCTCCAAACTAGTTATGTCAAATGGCGCACGGGGTCAGATGGCGCATCACATCAAATAGTGCTGACCATTACATGGCGCTGGCGGCCATGTGGCAAGCTTCCTTGAGAAGCCAAAAAGCTGTCATTATGATTGACAGCACGTCAGTCGAAGGACATCTCTTCGAATCCCGAGTGCACAACGCTCGAGATGGATATGTCAGAATTATCATTATTACATTTTGTCGTTTACTTTGTGCTATGTATGGTTGGCGCGAAGTAATTAACAGTTTCAAGATGCTTAGCGCTTTTCACAAATGGCGCCTAACAACAGCATGATCCATTCATCAATTGGTGCCAATTGATCAATATCATCCAGAAGCAGATGATGTAGTGCGTATGTCACTATTCTCGAAGAACGTGCATATGATACTATCCACGATCAAGCGTATCTCTCTCTCACAGAATAACACGCGTCACATGCAGTTAGGCCAACCATTCGCGCATATGGGTGATGGTGTACCAACCAGCGCCATGCGCCAATCAGGATAACGACTTAACGGTTATCCCTAAACTCTATAAATAGAGTTCAGAATCATTCCTTAGGCATTACTAATGATCATAATCATCTGACAAAGTTGCTGCAACATGTTCAAGAGTTTTTTCTTCTCCGACATCGTATCGTCCAAGGGATAAAGTGATCATCTTCTGATCAAATTCCTACTCTTGTACTTTCTTTCTTAGTTTGTATTCTAGTTTTCTCGAAAAACTTTTGTTTTTGCAAACAAAATGGCACCTCTGCTGGAGACGACTTTCTCCTCTGACGAGAAAGTGACAACTTAATGCGATGTTGCGTCGGTCGACACGATGCAGAAGGCTTTGGTCGCCCAAGTCGACCAAACAGCCTATAAAGCAATGATTGGTATTGGGGGTGCCAAGCGCATTGCTGCCAAGCGCGCATCTGCTGCTATCTCCAAAGACAGGAATACTCGTGCCATCTGGACTCCAAAGTCCATAGGCGTACCAACTAATGTTCCTGCACAAAATAAGGGAAAGCGCGATATAGCCATCCCTCACTTTTCTCCAGTTCTAAACTTGGTTGAAGATGCGCCAATCACTGTTGCTGCACAAAATAAGGAAAAGCACTCTACGACCATTCCTCACTCCTCTCCAATTCTGAACTTGGTGGAGAGTGCACCAATCACTGCCTCTGCACAGAACAAGGGAAAGTGCCCTGTGGCCACTTCCTACTCTTCCCTAGTCCTGGACTCAATGGAAAATCCATCTGATTGCGCCTCTACGCCAATCGATGCCAGAATACTTCTGAGTAGAAACTCTACTTCTCTTGGAAGAGACGATCAAATCAATGCCAAGAAAGTAGACTCTGCTCAAAGTTTCTTTTCTGATGCCCATTCGCGCTGCACCAAACGCGTTGGGACAGTATGCGTAAAGCAACAAGGTATACTGCCCACTCCATTTTAAACAGGACAGTGCCAATCAGGCCAAAATCAGAATCTCCCTACCCTGCGCATATCAAGATCAAAGCAGAGAAAATTATGGTGTTCCAAACTGACAAATAGGTGGCACATGACACTAATATGGGTGCATATCTTAAAACACAGAGTAGAATTCCTTCTATCAAGTCATATGGTGTGCCAGATGAGTCTAAAATAATCTGCGCCAGCTACCAATCGGCGTTTAGTGAAGGCTTCTAAAATCAAAAACCCTCTCACTTATGCCAACGAACTCAGCACTTCCTTGTACACTTAATGTCACGCCCAAATTTGAATAATCGTTCGTCCTCGCTTTGATTCATGCCGAGTCATTCGTCCTCACTTGGGCGTGATGTCGTACAAGTTTGGTATTGCACTTGTATAAGGCAAAGACGATACATAATTCATATTCTTCAAATAGGAACACATCGCAGCACCAGAAGCAGACAAATTGAAGTTAATGAGAATATTCTTTCTCGCCGAATAGAAATACATCATTAATTTATAGCAGCGGAGATAAGCAAATAACTTGAAGTCGCACAAAGATACATAAAAATGTATTCTCTTTACTGATAATTGAAGTAGAGTACATGACTTGTAATGGAATACAAAGTTTACAACACATCTCACTTTACATTGATAGCCAACTGAACAAATGCCATAAAGCTTACATTTGATATTTGATACATTGGATTACAACTCGATATACCGACTTGATTTACAACTCACTAGTACAACTGATTACAATGTTCCATAATTATGCCCTTTATAAGCAGAAGACATCATCTTTTGTAAGGAGAGCCTCTGCATGTCCAACAAATCTTCGATGCCGCGGGACCGATCAAGCCAATCTTCGTGTATAGAACATCCCAATCACGAGCACCTAAAAAGAGTTCCCACAACATGGGTCAGTACATCATCTGTGTACTGTTGAGCAGAACTAGCCTACTCGCCTAAGCCGACACTAAGTGGTCGATTTTAGCAAGCATTTATTAGAGTGAGCTTTCTATTTGGGGCCTAGCATCAGCTTACAGTTCATGGGCAAAATTCATAGTGAAGTATGTAAACATGTTCTTAGTAGCATTCATGTGAAGGCATCATTATAATATACTTGGTGTTATCATAAAAAGGCATCATTGAGGCATCTTTAGCATTAACATCTTAAACATGTTATGACAATTCTCCTAGAAAGCATCGTTTAGCATGTATGTTATGTTTAAGCAGTTTCGTAGCAAGGCAACATGTTGGCATACTGAATTTAACAGGTTAAGCACTATATAGAATTTCTTATTTGAAAGGCAACATCACAACATCATTTCGTTTAGCATGTTAAGCAGGCAAATTGAACCAATATATATATATATATATATATTTTTTTTCTTTTTGAACCAATATATATATATATATATATATATATATGTTGTAAGCCCCCTGAATTTCAGGGTTTATTTTTTTTTTGAATAAATTATTTTCGATAAATGTTTTATTATTTAATTATTTTTGATCATTAATGTACCTTCCCGTGACTTTGACTTCTGGAGCGTCAGGGATGCCAATCTCTGTAAACTCTCTTCATGGGTTTTGAAGTAGGCAAGATTATCTTCTTGTTGATATATCGTGTCCCACTTGAACTCGTTCCCTTGTGTTCTTTTTGTATCGCGCAAGTTCGGGTCAACTTAGATCGATTAATCGTTGAATAATTATTCCCACTTTTATCTTTGATCATCGTTTGCACGTTACCGTGGTTTTTAATTTAGGAGCACCAGACCAGTCGTTTCCTCAGAACCAACTTCTCATGAATGATCTACTCGAGACGCTCTTCACCTATGATCTTTGTGTCCCACTCAGACACTCCATTTTGTGCTCCATTTTCTTCGCACAACTTCCGGGTCAATTTAGGCCGATTTATTTTCTACCGTAAAACCTGATTTATTTTCCAATTTAATTTTGGGACCAGACATCGACCCAACGTAGTCGACCCGAAGTATGGACGTGGCCCATATGAAGCCAACTACTCACATAAAACTTGTGTCCCATTTATTGGAGTCCCCGCATATTATTTATTTACCCGTGTTCATAAATACGTATTTAATTCAATTATTGCACTCTGTCCGATTTTGACCCGACCCGGTTCGACCGAACCCGAGCCCAAGCTCCATGTTGCCCTCTCATGACTGCTCAAATACCCCGCTTAATTTTCCTATTTTTCCTATTTTGGAAATATCACTTCCTCTCTCTACTTTACAAATATCTATATATATATATATATATATATATATATATATATATATATATATATATATATATATATATATATACATACATATATATATATATGTATGTAAATAACTCTCTCTCTCCTATTATTAAACAAACACCACCTCACCACACTCTCTCTCACACTCCCATCACTGCCACCCCCATGGCCGAACCCCCTCCCCTCTCTCTATACTTTTCTCTCTCTCCCTCTTATTCAAATATCTTCCTCTCTCTCTCTACTACTCTTTCTCTCTCTCTTTATATTTATATACACTCACCTCACCCCCCTCACCTCCACCTCACATTAGGAGCACCCCCCCAACCGACCTCTTTCTCTCTCTATTTCCTATAATATCTCTCACTCTCTCTCTTCCTATAATAATACACACACACACACACAAAACCATACACCTCTCTCTCTCCTCTAAACCACACACACACAACAACACCACCACAGCCGACAGCTCCCAGCCCCCTACAGCCGACCACCTCCCCGAGCGCCTCCTCCTTCTTCTCCTTCTCCTCCTCATACATCATCTTCATCACCATCATCATCTTCACTATCATCATCACCACATACTCCATCACCACCACCGACATTAACACCACCATGCACCACCACCTCCATCACCCGCACAGCCGCCCCCGCCGTGCCCGGCATTGCGCCGCTGCCCTGGTCGGCCGCAGCAGCAGCTGCGCCAGTGGCAGCAGCCGCATGCATGCACGCGTGCGGCGCAAATGCGCGTTGCCGCGTGGCCGTGCGCCACTACGTGGCCGGCCACCGGCCACCGGCGACCCCCTCCACCGGCGCACGAACCCCGGGCGACCTCCTCCGTTCCACCACCATCCTCCCCGACGTGCCGAATAGGCTATTCGTGCGTTTTGAACGAAATCCCGTCGGCGCGCGCGAGTTTTGAACTCGAAAATGGTGCTCCGTCTCAGCGACTTCGTGCACGTTTTTCGGGAGATCCGACCGTTGGATCGACGAACGTTTTGCTCCGTCGCAATCTCGGTATATCCATCTTCACTTCTGTCAATTTTCGTCCGTTAATTACGTCGTTTGATACCTCAAAACTGGCCACCAAGTTGACGTTTTAAATTGAACTGTTTTTGGACAGTTTCGTGGAGCCGACTTCGTCAGCTCGTAACTCCGCCGTCGCAGCTCCGTTTTGTGCATCGTCAGTTCCGGTGCACAGCTGGTATAACCCTCTTCCTGCCTCCTTTAGGTTTTGTTTCAATATAAGCACGTTTGGTCGGTTGAATTCGACGCCAAATTTGGCCGTCCGAATTCTTTAATTTGCACTTGTTAAATTCTATTTTTGAACCCGGGACTCCGGATTCAATTTCTGACACCACCAGTAGACTCGTGGCGTCGTTCTGGCATGTTTTCATATAAAGTTTGCTTGATTTGGAGAATGTGGGCCCTGGCACGCATTTCGGTACAAAGAGGGTCCCACTTTTCGAGTCAATGGGTCACTTTGAGATCGGCTCATCGGAATCCAATTCCGGATATACCGTTGAGTTCGTATCGTCATTCTGAACTCGTTGACATATAATTTGCTGAGTTTTGAAGATATTTGCTCCGGTACGCATTTCTGTGCAAACCGGATACCAAGTGTCGCGTCAACGTATCATTTTGAGATCGGCACATCAGAATTCCATTTTGGACATACCGTTGGGTTCGTATCATCATTCTGGATTCGTGGACATATAATTTGCTAGGTTTTGTAGACTTCTATCCCGACACGCTTTTCGGTACAAAGTGTGTCCAACGGCGGATATCATTTTGACCCGAAATTACGGTTTTACCCCTGTGTCTAAATTAGACTTATGGGTAGGCTATTCTAGCTGATTTGATCGTTCTGGACACGTTGGTGATATTTATTTTATCATCCGACAACATCTGTAGATTTTGATTATGTATTATCCTTAATTTATAATTTCCATAAATTGTTACTTTCTGGTTTTGAATTTTTATATATATTTTAATTACTGTAAAAATCTGGGAAAAATTGTATTTAAATACTATGTTAATTTAGCTAATTTATTATAATTTTTCTAGTATTTAATAAGTACTTTTGGTATTTTATAAAAATAGGAAAACAGAACTCATTTTCAGTATTCTCATGTTTGCTGATTTTTAATAAATATTTATGAGGGTTTATAAATCCCAAAAAAATTAGTATAAATTTTTATAATTAACAAGGATTATTTTGGTACTTTATTTTATATATATTTAAGCTTTTTGTCTATCTCTAAAATTGTTGGAACTTAGTGTACCGTTTGATTTATTTATTGAGTAGTTACAACTTGCAAGTTTTGCGTTGATTTGAGTTGTTATAGTATTGGACCTCACCCCGCACTAGTGTAAAGACCCTAGAGAGTTAGTTTGTGTATAGTGGCACTTCACATTAGACTTTTATGCTAGGTCCCCACTTGGCTAGTATCCAGTTAGGAGTCGTGTCACACCACTAGTGTAATCTTGATCATAGTTTAGAACTGAGTTTGTATGCCATTATTGACAGGACACCAGACATCTATATCTTCGTACTAGTATTCTTGCTTTGCTCGAGGCAAGTACATCTACACACTCATTTACTGTCTTTTAATGCTAGAACATGTATTAACCCTGTTAAAATACTGCTTTCTGAATAACTGCAAGTTAAATCTTCACATGTTACATTAAATTGGTCCCTACCATGCTTAGGACAGTTATCATATCTTCTCATGTTCCTTACTGGTTCTCAGTACATGTTTTACTATGCTTTTATACTACTCGAAGTATTCACATGTTTCATACTGTTTCCAGTACCCGGCTATGCTTATATTACTCCCAGTGTCTTTCACATGTTTTTACTGTTCTCGTATCTCTCACATGATAGAATATGGGTTATGGAGAAACTGATAGTAGTGTACGTGATCATGACCCCCCTACAGTAGCGAGCGAGGTCGCATTTTATATGCATACCTTACCGCAGGCCATTATCCCGCATTTCTGTACGGATGTACACCTATGCCTGTTGACTTATACGTATATACATTTTATTTACATGTACCACAGTACATTGTACATCTATTGACCGATCACGTGCCTGCTACAGTTTTAAACATTACATATACATCTGTCTTTATGACATATGTATCCTTGCCATGATAGATTATGAGATATACCATGATTCCAGATATGTCATGTTCCCTGTGTTACTATGATATTGTGATCCCAGTTGTACCATGAGGCCATGTTTCTAGTATTTTCTGTTTTATAGACTTATCACACCATGTTTCTTGTTGTACATCTCTTTCGTTATATGTTCAGTACTTTAGTTGTAGAGGTTGTACTTGCTCCCGTCCTGACAGGATAACGTTGTAGGTTTACTTTTCGAGAAGGAAACGCTGTGTGTTACATGTTATGGTACTGCATTGAGGACCTGGCCTTAGCTCCAGTAGAGGCCCCAGCGGGGAACCTTGCTTAGATATCTTTCTCGTGTTTTGGGACTTAGACTTTGGTATGTACTTATATTTGGATACTGGACTTTGTCTCCAGTTAGGTACTTTGGTTATGTATTATTAAGTCTGTGCTTATGTTACCTTCACTTATAGATGTTGTGTTGTGATGAACATTTAAATGTGATTTTAGAACTGTTAGTAGCTTAGATCCTTTATTGTCTATTCTTAGAACAGCTTACTGCGCTTTAACCAAGCGTAGGCTGGACATGGCTCGGCCCGGCCCAACAATTTGGGTAACGGGTCGTGACATATTTTTTTGGTGGCCCATGCAGGTCCAGACTTAAGTTGTTTGGTTACGTTATTGTACCAAGCATGCCTGCAATTAGGATCTAGGACAACTTGATAATACGAGGGATGACATTTAGAACACCTAGAGGATTTCTAGGATTGCAACATAGGAGAACTCATCACAGCATAGGACCGTTAGCTATAATTAGTTTCTTGTTTGTATTTCAGTGGGTCAATTTAGACCAAGTTTGTACCCTTGGGATGACCCCTGAGGATCTCACTCTAATCTTACCTAGAAATCTGTTTTCTCCTGTTTTAATTGCTCTCCCTTAAATTTGTTGTTGAATTTAATTTCTGATTTTGTTGTTAACTTTGATCTTGCATCGTGATAAATTTTGTGGATTAAATTATGATATATCCTGATAAGGTAAACGTCTGCTTTAGTTATGGAGTTTAGAATTTATCGCAGCCATATTAGCTGGTATGACAAAAACATAGAGCCTGATTTTGGATATACTATCCTATTCATAGAATTTAGATTTTTTTGCAGCCATACCGGTTGGCGTGGTAAAGAATCTAGATGATATGACTATAGGGTGTATACCTTAGTTATGGACTCCCTCGTTTATTGCATATAAGCTTACTGGTGTGGCGAGAATTCTGGCAACATGATTTCAGGAAGACGTATATGGTTATCAGATCATATCTCAACTTGGTTCACTTTGTTATGACCGAATGAGCAAGAATAAATTCTTATTATCATTCTTTCCAGTCTTGATTAACTCTGTTTTATCTACATCTACAACTAGGATTATAGGTTCTCTAGGACTCTCCAATAGGATTGCTTTCGTGTTATTTTTTGGACATAATTATTTTTGTGTTCCATCTTTCCTATGACTTGACTAAACTCTTCTTCGTTAACCTCTTGGGTAATTCTTCTCGTTATGTATCCCGTTGTCTTCGTACCATTCTTGAAGATTTTTCGATAAACTTTTCTGTCTTGCTTGACCATTTAACTTGTTTGAACACTGTTATGGATTGCTTGACCCAGTCTTAGGCCTTGTTACCTTCTACTTGATAGATGACCGAAATAGCCAAACCTTGTTGACTGATCCTGTAGTATAACTATAAATGTATTGTGTGATTGTGATAAGTACTTTTCCTAGAGATTGGTTAGATTAAGCTTATAGGACAAGTATAAGCGACTGACTGTAGTAGACTTGGAAACCATTAAGAACGATTGTATTGGTATTATGACTCGATGATAGGGTATCTAAGATGGATAAATGAGATAATATATTGTTATGACTATGGATTGAGGATTAGAATCTTGTGCTTAGCAGTTTGAGGATTTAGCATTTGTAGAATTTTGATTGGTTACCTCTAGCTAATTGCATGTGACTAGAGGGTAGATCGATATGTGGAATGGTATAGAATAAGTTAGAATGAGTTATCGTATTGCGTACGAGATCGGGAGAATATCAGTTAAAAAGACATGGAACAAGACAAAGACATATGTACATTGGTAATTAATAAATCGGGAGTTTTTGAAATCGAAGATTTGTATTCGGAGGACTTGTTGAGTGAAAAAAGGGAGGCTCTATGCCAAGGATAAGAATTGAACGTATGATTTCAAGGAGAAATATAGGAAAGGATTGACGATAAATGATGCCAAGGAACTGTGGATTGATGAAATAAGGATACTTAGGATATGATAAGGAAATCCAGTATTTACAATTGAGGTTGAAAATATGATTGATGATTAAGCATTATAGGTTTATAGACATACCCAGAGAATGACCTATAGTTTAGGGTATACATAAAGATTCCATGTTAGTATGGAAGATTCTAAAGGATGTATGACGTAGTTTATGATAGAAGGACTTTGATTGAACCTGAACCAAAAAGTTTATAGGAGAAACAAAAGAGATGATTACAAGGATAGCAGATTGAGTATCGTAGCCAGAGCAGCTACATGTTATAGTTTGATCGGTTGGATGATTTTTAATTTCGAGGACGAAATTTTTGTAAGGTGGGTAGGATGTAAGCCCCCTGAATTTCAGGGTTTATTTTTATTTTTTGAATAAATTATTTTCGATAAATGTTTTATTATTTAATTATTTTTGATCATTAATGTACCTTCCCGTGACTTTGACTTCTGGAGCGTCAGGGATGCCAATCTCTGTAAAATCTCTTCATGGGTTTTGAAGTAGGCAAGATTATCTTCCTGTTGATATATCGTGTCCCACTTGAACTCGTTCCCTTGTGCTCTTTTTGTATCGCGCAAGTTCGGGTCAACTTAGACCGATTAATCGTTGAATAATTATTCCCACTATTATCTTTGATCATCGTTTGCACGTTACCGTGGCTTTTAATTTAGGAGCACCAGACCAGTCGTTTTCTCAGAACCAACTTCTCATGAATGATCTACTCGAGACGCTCTTCACCCATGACCTTTGTGTCCCACTCAGACACTCCATTTTGTGCTCCATTTTCTTCGCACAACTTCCGGGTCAATTTAGGCCGATTTATTTTCTACCGTAAAACCTGATTTATTTTCCAATTTAATTTCGGGACCAGACATCGACCCAACCTAGTCGACCCGAAGTATGGACGTGGCCCATATGAAGCCTACTACCCACATGAAACTTGTGTCCCATTTATTGGAGTCCCCGCATATTATTTATTTACCCGTGTTCATAAATACGTATTTAATTCAATTATTGCACTCTGTCCGATTTTGACCCGACCCGGTTCGACCGAACCCGAGCCCAAGCTCCATGTTGCCCTCTCATGACTGCTCAAATACCCCGCTTAATTTTCCTATTTTTCCTATTTTGGAAATATCACTTCCTCTCTCTACTTTACAAATATCTATATATATATATATATATATATATATATATATATATATATATATATATATATATATACATACATATATATATGTATATAAATAACTCTCTCTCTCCTATTATAAAACAAACACCACCTCACCACACTCTCTCTCACATTCCCATCACAGCCACCCCCATGGCCGAACCCCCTCCCCTCTCTCTATACTTTTCTCTCTCTCCCTCTTATTCAAATATCTTCCTCTCTCTCTACTGCTCTTTCTCTCACTCTTTATATTTATATACACTCACCTCACCCCCCTCACCTCCACCTCATAGTAGGAGCACCCCCCCCAACCGACCTCTTTCTCTCTCTATTTCCTATAATATCTCTCACTCTCTCTCTTCCTATAATAATACACACACACACACACAAAACCATACACCTCTCTCCCTCCTCTAAACCACACATACACAACAACACCACCACAGCCGACAGCTCCCAGCCCCCTACAGCCGACCACCTCCCCGAGCTCCTCCTCCCTCTCCTCCTTCTCCTCCTCCTACATCATCTTCATCACCATCATCATCTTCACTATTATCATCACCACATACTCCATCACCACCATCGACATTAACACCACCATGCACCACCACCTCCACCACCCGCACAGCCGCCCCCGCCGTGCCCGGCGTTGCGCCACCGCCCCGGTCGGCCGCAGCAGCAGCTGCGCCAGCGGCAGCAGCCGCATGCATGCACGCGCGCGACGCAAACGCGCGTTGCCGCGTGGCCGTGCGCCACTACGTGGCCGGCCACCGGCCACCGGCGACCCCCCCACCGGCGTGCGAACCCCGGGCGACCTCCTCCGTTCCACCACCATCCTCCCCGACGCGCCGAATAGGCTATTCGTGCGTTTTGAATGAAATCCCGTCGGCGCGCGCGAGTTTTGAACTCGAAAATGGCGCTCCATCTCAGCGACTTTGTGCACGTTTTTTGGGAGATCCGACCCTTGGATCGGCGAACGTTTTGCTCCATCATAATCTCGGTATATCCATCTTCACTCCTGTCAATTTACGTCCGTTAATTACGTCGTTTGATACCTCAAAACTGGCCACCAAGTTGACGTTTTAAATTGAACTGTTTTTGGACAATTTCGTGGAGCCGACTTCGTCAGCTCGTAACTCCGCCGTCGCAGCTCCGTTTTGCACGTCGTCAGTTCCGGTGCACAGCTGGTATAACCCTCTTCCTGTCTCCTTTAGGTTTCGTTAGATTATAAGCACGTTTGGTCGGTTGAATTCGACGCCAAAGTTGGCCGTCCGAATTCTTTAATTTACACTTGTTAAATTCCATTTTTGAACCCGGGACTCCGGATTCAATTTCTGACACCACCAGTAGACTCGTGGCGTCGTTCTGGCTTGTTTTCATATAAAATTTGCTTGATTTGGAGAACGTGGGCCCTGGCACGCATTTCGGTGCAAAGCGGGTCCCACTTTTCGAGTCAACGGGTCACTTTGAGATCGGCTCATCGGAATCCAATTCCGGATATACCGTTGAGTTCGTATCTTCATTTTGGACTCGTTGACATATAATTTGCTGAATTTTGAAGACATTTGCTCCGACACGCATTTCCGTGCAAACCGGATACCAAGTGTCGCGTCAACGTATCATTTTGAGATCGGCACATCGGAATTCCATTTTGGACATACCGTTGGGTTCGTATCATCATTCTGAATTCGTGGACATATAATTTGCTAGGTTTTGTAGACTTCTATCCTGACACGCTTTTCGGTGCAAAGTGTGTACAACGGCGGACATCATTTTGACCCAAAATTACGGTTTTGCCCCTGTGTCTAAATTAGACTTATGGGTAGGCTATTCTAGCTGATTTGACCGTTCTGGACACGTTGGTGATATTTATTTTATCATCCGACAACATCTGTAGATTTTGATTATGTATTATCCTTAATTTATAATTTCCATAAATTGTTACTTTCTGGTTTTGAATTTTTATATATATTTTAATTGCTGTAAAAATCTGGAAAAAATTGTATTTAAATACTATGTTAATTTAGATAATTTATTATAATTTTTCTAGCATTTAATAAGTACTTTTGGTATTTTATAAAAATAGGAAAACAGAACTCATTTTCAGTATACTTATGTTTGCTGATTTTTAATAAATATTTATGAGGGTTTATAAATCCCCGAAAAATTAGTATAAATTTCTATAATTAACAAGGATTATTTTGGTACTTTATTTTATATATATTTAAGCTTTTTGTCTATCTCTAAAATTGTTGGAACTTAGTGTACCGTTTGATTTATTTATTGAGTAGTTACAACTTGCAAGTTTTGCGTTGATTTGAGTTGTTATAGTATTGGACCTCACCCCGCACTAGTGTAAAGACCCTAGAGAGTTAGTTTGTGTATAGTGGCACTTCACATTAGACTTTTATGCTAGGTCCCCACTTGGCTAGTATCCAGTTAGGAGTCGTGTCACACCACTAGTGTAATCTTGATCATAGTTTAGAACTGAGTTTGTATGCCATTATTGACAGGACACCGGACATCTATATCTTCGTACTAGTATTCTTGCTTTGCTCGAGGCAAGTACATCTACACACTCATTTACTGTCTTTTAATGCTAGAACATGTATTAACCCTGTTAAAATACTGCTTTCTGAATAACTGCAAGTTAAATCTTTACATGTTACATTAAATTGGTCCCTACCATGCTTAGGACAGTTATCATATCTTCTCATGTTCCTTACTGGTTCTCAGTACATATTTTACTATGCTTTTATACTACTCGGAGTATTCACATGTTTCATACTGTTCCTAGTACCGGCTATGCTTATATTACTCCCAGTGTCTCTCACATGTTTTTACTGTTCTCGTATCTCTCACATGATATAATATGGGTTATGGGGAAACTGATTAGTAGTGTACGTGATCATGACCCCCCTACAGTAGCGAGCGAGGTCGCATTTTATATGCATACCTTGTCGCAGGCCATTATCCCGCATTTCTGTACGGATGTACACCTATGCCTGTTGACTTGTACGTATGTACATTTTATTTACATGTACCACAGTACATTGTACATCTATTGACCGATCACGTGCCTGCTACAGTTTTAAACATTACATATACATCTGTCTTTATGACATATGTATCCTTGCCATGATAGATTATGAGATATACCATGATTCCAGATATGCCATGTTCCCTGTGTTACTATGATATTGTGATCCCAGTTGTACCATGAGGCCATGTTTCTAGTATTTCCTATTTTATAGACTTATCACACCATGTTTCTTGTTGTACATCTCTTTCATTATATGTTCAGTACTTTAGTTATAGAGGTTGTACTTGCTCCCGTCCTGACAGGATAACGTTGTAGGTTTACTTTTCGAGAAGGAAACGCTGTGTGTTACATGTTATGGTACTGCATTGAGGACCTGGCCTTAGCTCCAGTAGAGGCCCAGCGGGGAACCTTGCTTAAATATATTTCTCATGTTTTGGGACTTAGACTTTGGTATGTACTTATATTTGGATACTGGACTTTGTCTCCAGTTAGGTACTTTGGTTATATATTATTAAGTCCGTGCTTATGTTACCTTCGCTTATAGATGCTGTGTTGTGATGAACATTTAAATATGATTTTAGAACTGTTAGTAGCTTAGATCCTTTATTGTCTATTCTTAGAACAGCTTACTGCGTTTTAACCAAGCGTAGGCTGGACATGGCTCGGCCCGGCCCAACAATTTGGGTAACGGGTCGTGACATATATATATATATATATATATATATATATATATATATATATATATATATATATATATATATCACATTTAAGTGACTTCTTACCGATAGCCAACTCCTTGTACCTGCATCAAATACAGGTTAGCAGATATACTTACTCTGCCTGTACAAAACATTCATTAGTGTGCATCCTGACTACATGGCCACTGGCGTTGTTAAACCATATGGACATTTTCCATATAGAACTTTAAGTTATTGTAATGTCCAGTCAAATAGGTAGCTAGCCTCTAAGAGTGTCTCGTAATGACCGTGCTTCCAAAGCACGCCAATGTTTCCTCCTCGGCCGTATCGGTCCCCCTAACGTCCCAGGGTACCGTCCGAGAAAATATATCACCAAACCTTGTGCACAAGTTGTCCATGACCATGTGAATGCGTGTCCGACTCGATCGTGCACATAAACGCATGGTAAAATAATAAAAGAAAGTAAAGGCAACAGTGCATCATCTCATTTCATCCAAGTCATGTTCAATGACTTATTCATTTCCAATATTACCATTATTTCACTTGGTGATCTCATCGATCTCAAGCCTCATCATTTCTCAAGGGACCTGTAGCATTTCGTTTAATTCATTCGGGGCAATTATCATTCATTTTATTGCTTATATGAAAACATGCATCATTTCATTTCTACGCAACAGTTACACAGAGTGTACATAGTTCAGTGTTTCATTTAGTTCATTGGGTCGATAACATAGCCAGTTCATTTCTCATTCTATCATTCACAAAGCATCTCATTGTTCAAGTGATCCATTTGTTTCATCAGCATCAAGCATAAGGGACATTATCGATTCATTTCATGGCATCAATTCACATTAGCAGTTCAAGTGTTATTTATTCAGCAGTTCAATGTTTATGTGTTATTCATTTCAATAATTTACAACATAAACATCTCTATTATTTAGCAAGTAACACATTGAACATTTAGGGATAGTTCATAGTAACACAAAACTCCATTTTTTAGGCATAAAGGAGTTAGAAGGAAGGACAGTTCCACTCACATTTATAAAGGGTCTTCTTGTTCCGCTCACACACATTCCCACTAAGCGTAGCTCCACCAGCGAGCCACGTTCTAATACCCATTCCGTCTAGCCATCTAAGAGAGACTACATCAGTCTCAATTCTCTTGATTTCCAATACAAGTCTCGGTCCAACATTCTGATCATATCCAACAAGCCAACCAAATGTCGCATATGGAGCGGGACATTACACTCAAGGGACATAAAATCTTAGAAATAGAAACCATATTCCTCATATAATCAAGGAACGTGTTCCTTCTTCTTCTTCTATCGATGTAACTGATCTCTGTAAAATTCTTGTACAAAAGCGGAAGACTGCAGGCTCGCCTGATGTAACTATAACTCCACAGCAGGAATATCACTGCAATCAACACCATGAGATAGTAATCAAGTGTTGTTGTCAATCAGCCAAATGGTTTGTTTTTAACCACTTGAATTATACTCGGGCTCCTAAATTGATCATGGTGGACGAAGACGAATTACTATTTGCTTTAGTTAACATGATGTCTCGTGGTACTAGGGGTGGAAGACGTCCAAGACGTAACTCATCCAGCACTCCCAATCAACAATACCTTGATCGACTCCGTGACTCTGATGAAGGTGTTTACCAGAACACACGATCAAGAAACCAAAATTCTCTAGGTCAAAGAAATCTTTCCATTCCTAACATTGGAGGTAGTAATTAACCAGACTTTGATGCTGATAGTAAAGATTCTGATCGGACTATCTTGTCCACTAGCTCATCCTCAATGTCTAGAGAAGTATATGTCTATGTCACCAACGAAGAGCAAGATGCTTCTAGTTCTGCCAGTCAGGAACAACGAATTGCCGCTCTGGAGGCCAACCTAAAAGCCATGGCTGACATGGTTACGAGCATGCATACGGTGATTATGACTCAACATGTTATTCCTTCGGTTGTGAATCCAATTCCAACCTAAGAACACGTAGCAATATCTACACGTACCAACATTGGTCTGGGGTACAATCCCCTCTCAATGCTACTGTGCCATCTCAAGTTACCCTGAGTCATTCTGGTGCTGGGGGTGGTACTTATCACGCGGTTCTACCTCCCAATCCATCAATCCAGTCTACCGCTTCTCAAATGTCGGTAGACCCTCTAGAGGCATTCAAGCTTCTACGGATTCAGTTTGAAGCTTTGAATCAAAAGGAGGGTTTGCAAAACTTAGGGATCAAACAACCTATTCTGCTGAGTGGAAGGAAGTTCCATTCCAACCCAAATATAAGCCGTTGACCATAATGTTTTTTGACGGTAGCACATATCCGAGTCAGTATATCAACTACTTCAAGATGATGACTGATCATCTTCAGCAGAACGATGCTCTACTCACTAGAGTATTCGTCGGATGTTTAGCAGGTGTTGCCTATGACCGGTATCGTAGTTTGCCAGATAGTTGTATAACATCCTTTGCAGCATTAAAATATATGTTCTTGGAATGGTTCTACGAAGGAATGAACGACATGACTATGTCGGCCCTTACTAAAATCAAACAAAGGCCTAATGAAACCGCTGAACGTTTCATAGAGCGCTTCCATCGAGAAGCACTCAAAATGCCTTTGGGTACTCCTGATGCATTAACTATAGATACTTGTAAATCAAATTTGTTACCTATAGTCAGCATGTGGACGGGACCCACACAATTCTAAGATAGGGGCTCCTTCATAGTGAGTGCCAGGGCAGCCGAAGACAGTGCTGATAAGTTCAAGCAGCTAGGCATCCCGATGCCTAATCTCGACAAAGTTGAGCATCCTGCTACCAACAGTGGTGGTCTTCAAAACAACCGTAGAGGCAAAGAAGCCTTGGCCATCAACGTGAGTCAATCGGCAGCTGTAGCAACGGCACCTCCATAGAGAGTACCACGTCCTAAAGATGAGTATTCCTTTGATGAAGATGACGTCTTGAGCATATTCGATTGTCTGATCAAAAGCAACAAACTTCAACTACCCGATGCTAAGCGGCCGGATGAAGTAGGTAAAACTGACAATCCTAAATATTATATGTATCACAGGTTCCTGGGGCATCCAACCAGGGCATTCTACGTTCTCAAAGGAAAGATCTAAGAGTTGATCAATGCCAAGGCAATTACTCTTCAACAAGACGAGAAGACAGTGACTGCCAATGTCGTCTCTCTACAGTTCGATGACTTTCCCGTTCAGCTGGTATCGGACGGTGTTGTTCCTATCCCAAAGGCTACCTTAGAGATCGTCAACCTCCCGCCTGCAAGAAGTGACGGCTTGGTACCTTTATCAACCGACAAAGGCAAAATCATGTTCATCCACCCCGATTTGGTAGCCGACTTCTAACCAAAGACATCTACTTCTTCTGCCAAGTCAAAGAAGACGGCCAAGTATAAGTCATGCCATATAACTTCGAGCGAATTCACTTCGCTTGAGGGTCGTGTTCCTCCTTTGAATACTACATTTACTCCAGCGACAACTTCATTTTTTCTTCAACGACTATGTCACCAAAGCCAGAGATCAAATACCAACCAGAATTCCATCGGTATAGGCGGCAGTCCCGCAAACTGATGATGAAGATGGGATATGACCTATATAAAGCTCTTGGCTTAAATGACGGAAAAGGATCTCCAATACCTCTTTCACTACGTCTTCAAGACAACCAGTCCCGTATCGGCCTGGGATTTTGGATGGATTATTCATCTCCTCAAAAGAAGATATCTTCTAGAAGCAAGACACAAGTGAAAGACTGCAACATGGTTTCTTTTGCACTTGTTCCAGAAGAAGAAGCCATGACTGGTACCAGGTCTGGGAGGCTCTATCATAACCCGTACCCGGTATAGGGACACGAGTGTGTAACAACGCCCAGCCTACGTCGCAGAATCGACGGTAGATCGTTGTCTAGGTCGCTAACTAACAAACTCACACAAAGATATAATGTACCAATCATAGATCTCCACTCTGAATGGAGGACAAGCATAATGATATGGTAAATACTCAACCACAGCCTAAAGCACGATAAGATATCAAAGGAGTCTAGATAACTATAAAGACAAACAACAACAACTCTAATATAATATCAGAATCCAAATCTCCAATACAATAACAAAATCTCTCCATTATTATAAGTCAAAAGTTCTAACAGAGAATCTAAAACAAGTCAAAACTAGAACTAAGTCTCTTGGTCACTCCTAAGAATCCGGACCCATTTAGCTATCCCTTCCTCGGATCCGTAATAAGTAGGCCACAGGTCCCCTGGGCAATCATCTGAAATATATATCCATTTAGAATGGAACGAGCACATCTCCTCTAGCAGTTCCAAATAAGTGACAAATACTATAAAACAGTTATAGACAGTAAAACTTGATGAACATAGAAGAGTGAGACAGGAAATAAAATAGAACAACAGTTTAACTAAAGGACAAGGAGAGTAAATATAATGAATCAGAAGAGCATGGTAATAGAGATAACTGAACTAGAGTAGATGTGATGTGTGTCCAAATAGTAAAACATGAGTCAAATATGAATCCAATACAAGACACTAAACCAGTGTGTTTTGAAATACCACTTTTGACATGTAAACACGGCTAGAGGGTAAATATGGCACATCGCACGCTTGGAAAACGTGCGATGGCTATCTTTCCAGATTAGACCATTAAAGTAGTTCCAGTACGATTGGAAATGTTTACATGTCTACTCGAATATTTCCCTGCCCTGACTAGTACAAGTGAATCCATATCCCGACACATAAATCAAGTACAAGTCCAGCCAAAAAGTAAGTGGTGCCAGTAGGTGTTTTCAGTCGGTGATTCCAGAAGTAGGGGCCAGACAAGTATAATACATGTGTCACAAGTGAATGAATCCAGAATACTAATCCGTGTCATGACAAAGAATCAAATAATACTATACTAGAATCTGAATCATAATGATCATCAAATAAATAAAAACTATCAGAGAATATACTCGCCCGCGGTCCTGAGCAGTGAATGAGGATAGATGCCCAAAGTGGTGTCACACAAACCTATATACGAGATAAACATGGTTATTTGGTGTTCTAGAGTAAACCGTATGGTTAGATGCACTAATTATATGCTTCTAGGCCTTTTTTAGGTCAGTGAAGTCAATATGGGTCAACACTAGTCAAACTAGGTCAAACATTTTGGTCAACTTGGTTCATTTGCTCTAACATTGGGTATTGGGACTATTTACCAAGTTCTAGGTCATAATTTAGATAGGGTGCAATGATACCAATACCATATCTTAATCCTAGATTTAACATATCAACGTATACTACATCCCTATATTATACTAGAGGATACTACTCAAAATTCCTTATCCATTATATATATATATATATATATATATATATATATATATATATATATATATATATATATTTTGGAACTAGGTAAATTATTTCTGGAATCGCTCCCACTGGGATTCGAACACCTGACCACTCGGGCCGCATGCATCTCTCTCAACCACAAGGCTAGAGGTCATCTGCAAATATATATATATATATATATATATATATATATATATATATATATATATATATATATACTGCCACACATTTTGTAATGGCTGCACATAGATAATAAGGACTGATATCATTAAATGGGATCAATGACAAGTAACAGACTGCACATATTCAGTAGAGAACAGATACACGATAGGTTTGAACCTAGATTGGGACTAATACCTAGGATGTGGACTGAAACATCATTAGGACAAGGCATAGACTGCCAAACTTCAAATAACTGATCATATGGATAACTGGACTGCACAGTTAATACATTTCTGATACTATCAAATCAGTAAGGACTGGCCCTCAAAGCAGGACAACGTCAAAAAAAAAATTATACTCTACATGGTGACAGAATATTAGGATACAAGTAGACAGAACATTCAAGGAAATGACTGATCATGATTCATATGAACTGAACACAGGTTCATAGCTGAACAATAAATAATGGAGACTGAACAATACAAAGGTATTGACTGAAACATTAACATGAACCAACATTTGGACTGAATCAAATAGCTTTATACAAATATAACAACTGATACAAACATAAGGGTGGACTGCCAAATAAAATAATGGACTGATACTTTAAAGTATCAGTCGAATGAGTGTGGAGATGGACTGAACATCAATATACACTCAACTTCATGTGGACTGCTCATAGTCTATTAGACTGATAGGTAAAATAAAGGAATCTGAACATATGGACCTATAGGGACTGAACCCACATAACATGGGAATTGAACTAAGGAAGGAACTGAACCAACATGTGGACTGACGGTTAAACCATGCACTTGCAATGCCAAGTCCCTGGCCTTCCTACCTACTGCAGGGGACCTATACTCCTATCATCCCTCTATTACAACTAATACCTTTGATAACCTATTACTGCTATACAATTTTCCATATATTGATGCATTAGTTTAAGCATAACAAAGCCCCTCATCTGAGTCTTCCTTATAACCATGAAAGCCATTCACTCAGTTAACCCACATGCTCTGGTGTTAGCCACTGCTCTCTACTGCCTAGGTAGTTAAACCCGAGCTCTCCTTCACCAATGCATACACTCAACTCTCATCTAACCCTCTAATTCACTCACACACACACAACCTTCATCAATGACTGAACAAACTAACATATTAGGACTGATACACTCAAGGTCAGGACAGGACATAAGAAGGAATGGACTAATGGTGAAAATATACATGACACTCTGCTTGATATCCAGGGAATGAGCTAGGATGGCATATGGACTGCTATATACAATATACATTGGGGCTTTCACTTGAAGACAAAGATGGATATTAGGACAGATGCAAAGATGGATAAGGGATAGTACAGTATCCTATAAAGGACATATCAAGCTATGAATAGACTGATCACTGTGAATGAGAAATGGAAACTGACAAGATATAATTTGGGGCAGAAGCTAATACTAAGACTGAACTTATATGCCATCAGAACAAGAGTATCAATATAGGACTGATACATTTAAGAATCCCAACTGATACAAATATAGAAAACCAAAGTGAATTAGACTTATATACCAACTGAACAATTTTAGAGAGGTGGACTTAACTTAATAGCTGATACACCGGGAGCCACACCAGGTCTGTACAGATGGCCCAACTGCTATATGGACTGAACAATTTAATGTGAGCAATGCAACTAGAACAGGAACTGATACATTAGTCAAGGCTGAACTTAAATGGTGGCATGACAGATCATTAAGGCAAGGAACAAATGCTTAAGACTCTGAACAGAGGAGGATACTAAGGATTGAACATATATAGGGGATGAACTGTAGGTAACTGATACAAGGAGTATATGGGACTGAACAATTAAAATCAAGGATTAAATAATGAGTCATAGAGGACTGCTGTATTAGTAGGTAATGGATTGAACCTTACTTTAACCTAATTAGGACTGAACACTACAAAAGGGGATGTGTATCAGGATATGGACTGATACATACAGACTTAACCAATTGGCTATCACACCTACACTCACCCACACACATGACTGATACATCAAGTATCAAAGTAGGACTGAAATGTTCACATAGGGCAGATACCAAGGGACTGACATCCTAAGTTCAAAGAAATGAATTAATGACTGCAATAGTAAAGCAAAACTGAAACTCAATTTGAAGGACTGAACAGTTAGAGTTATGGACTGGAATGCTAAGGAGGGACTAACACTCTAACTGATACTGTATCAGTGTGAACTGATACTAAAATAGCTAACATAGTCTGCACAATCCCATGTGATATAGGGACTGAGAACTAAAGGAATGGACTGAACTAAATAGTGATGTCTAAGCTACAAGGAACTGGCCAATAGGTGATACAAGGACTGACACATCATGTTAAATGGACTGCACAGAGTTCCTAATAGATAACTTAAACAAATTTGAGCAAGTAAAACATTAGGAGGACTGATATCATAACTGAGAATGTGGGGACTGATCAGTTGAACAGTGAACAGTATACTAACCAAGGCATGGCTCACAATCCCAACCCCCAATCTATTTTAACCTATGAAAACCATTGTAATTCCCTAGATAAACATTCCATAGATAACTTATAGCAATTTGCTAACCCAAAACAATATTTAAACTAAAATTAGAACATAGAATGCTCTATGGGTAATTTTGTCAAATACTTGGCGTGCGTATCCGATACTCTCGTGATACGTACTCCAAAATGAATTCAAACTTGACCCCAAGCTCACCCACATGTCCTAAATCATCAATAGAGCCAAACAACCTATTTCACAAAACCTAGAAATCTTATTCTCGGATTTCCCCCAAAATGGGCCAAATTACAAGGAGGAAAGTCTCCAAAAGAGAGAAGAATGAGTCAAAACTCCTCTCCATGGTAAATCTAATTCATAGGGGTCTCTAAGGAATAGATCCAAGATTTAAAGTCCTTCAAGCTCCAAGTGCTCCAATCCCTCCAAGCTTGCC
This sequence comes from Iris pallida, assembly GCA_029216955.1. Classification (NCBI taxonomy): domain Eukaryota; kingdom Viridiplantae; phylum Streptophyta; class Magnoliopsida; order Asparagales; family Iridaceae; genus Iris; species Iris pallida. The sequence goes on along the minus strand of JANAVB010023995.1, from coordinate 7,686,334 downwards.
AATAGAGCCTTCTCCTCTCCAAAGGGAAGAGAATGAGACTAATTTGAGGGAATTTGGAGACAATTTGGTAGTAGGAGCATTTAGGTAAGAAGCCTCTAATTAGGGTTAGGGTTTGGGATGAAAGGGGGAAGAAGATGATGAAGTAGGGCTTAAATAAGCAATGTGGGCGGCTATGAAGGGTTTATTCTAGGGTTTTGGGCTAAGTTGGAATGTCCACTAAGCCCCTCTCTAAGTCATGACAAGTTAGGGAATAAACCTTCCTCCCTAATTAGGTGTTTAGTCAAACCTTCTAACTAATCCTTCTAATCTAGTTAGAGACTAACGAAAGCTCAATTAGGCTAGTCCTAATCATCTCGTTGGGTGGTCATGACAAGTTAGTTTAGCTCATCTAGGATCACTAACCACTATTCAAATCTAAAGGCTAACCATTATCCATATTCAAAAAATATAATCATGCATATAATTAACCAAAATATAAAGTTTAGTTTTGAAAATTAATTTACCACTCAAGATATAATATGAAATCACACTAATAAATACAATTAGGAAAAAGACAAAAATATCCCTGTTCTAGGAAAGTGGTGGTTACAGGCTCTATCTTAGAAACTACCCAGAAGGACATGAGAATGTTGTCACTCCTCCTCCTGTATCCAATGCTCCTCCGGCATTATCTCCTCCTGCATCCAATGCTCCTTCGGCATTATCACCTCAAGCAAAACTAGGCCTTCCTAAGACAATAATAGCTGACAAGGGCAAACAGCTGGCTCGTTTTGACAAAAGCCTGAAGAAAACTCCATTATAGGGACTCGAAAAACCGTATAATTTTGACATTTTGGCTCAACTAGCTAATACTCTAGCAATATTATCGATTTTCGAACTCCTATGTCTCTCGAGAGAACTTGATAAACATTAAAGGAGACTTTGATACAAGCCGACTCTTATCTGACACATCTCAATAGACCAGATGAAGAACCTGTGGCATACTCTCAATGCCATAGCGTGATGGAACTAATTCCTAATATCACCTTCACTCAAGGTGACATGTAACTGGAGGAAAATTGACATGATCGACCTCTTTACTTTATAGGGTATGTCGACACAATGAGGGTCGATCGTATTCTGGTCGGCCCTGGATCCGCACACAGCATTATGCCGAAGACTCTATTGGATGCGCTGAAGCTCCCGTTCCATAGTCTTTCCACAACGATCATGACTATTTTTGGATTCAATTCTGGAAGAAGTGAACCATTGGGAAAGATCTGCCTAAGAGTCCAAATTGGTGATCTTCGTAAAAAAGTCACCTTCTATGTGATTGACAATCACGTCTACTACAATGTGTTGTTAGAAAGACCGTGGTTGCATGAACATAACATTGTGCCATCTACTCTCCGTCAATGCTTTAAAAACATTGATGACAATAGAGAAGTCAAGAAAGAAGTTGATGATCTCAAACCCTTCCGAGGTATCGAGGCTTATTATACAGATTCCAGGATATACGAAGAAGAGTACATGAAAGTTGTATTGGCTATGGAAACTGAAGAAGATCAGAAAGATAATCCAGACGAGGTCCTGGTAATTCCAGTTAAGGGACGCACTTCTCACCCCTCGTCTTCTCAGATGCTGACCATTAATCTCTCTCCTACTAATCCTCCTCCTAGTAAAAAAATGGAACAAAAGGAGCTCACCTCTTCCGATCCTCTTGTTATCGACCTTCATCGTAACAAACCTTCTACTTCTACTCCTCTTGTTATTAAATGTAACGCTCCGGTCCTAAAATACTTAGGACCAGCTACGTGGACATGCCAGCTGCATATATACGAAGAATACTCCAATATATGAAATCATCGTATATATACATAAGCTGTAATAAATATAAATCGTAGGCCAGAACATCATAAAACAATATCTCATCCACAGCACACACAGAAGATATAAGAAGTCCAAATAGAATAAATGAGTGAGTCAAAAGATAGCCGGGTGGACATGCCCCCACAAAACAGCTATAAAAATAATCTCAATTAAGTAGATGTCCACTATGAGTCTCAAAGAATAACATAAATCTAGATACCAGTGGGAGATGCCTCGTCATCAAGGTATGAAGGATCCAGTGCCGAGCCATACTCCTGCGGGAAGTCGCCTATACCTGGAGAGATTACCAGGTCCTCAGAGGGACGTAACAAGATACGGGAAGAACATGCCATATGAACTGGATATAAATGCACCATAAAGTAAAGATAAAAGTAAGGTGTCCAAACCATAACAATGCTCAATATCCCATCATCAAAACATTGGGCTACCGCTACAACCAAATAAGGACAAGGGGTAACATACTATTCTACGATGTGACATTTTTCTATGCCATGACTGGAACATGAAATTGACTAAGGTCTCCTAACCTTTCTAGTAGGAAATTTAGAAGACATCTCGATGTATGGGCAGGTGAAGGCTGACTCCCCCAGGACAAGGTAACAACTCACAATACGCACACGTTAAGTACCAATACTATCAGCTGACATAACTCGAGGCTAGCGGCCCACGTGACCCATTAGTCCACATAGCTCGAGGCTAGTGACCACCGTGACACGACTACCATAGTACGCAGTTACTACGGCTTTTGGTTTTAGGTAGCCCATATATTTAATTATCTTCTCCCTTCCAAGGTCACTAACAGAAGGTAGTTCGCTAAGACTAGATCCATATGCATACAAAAAGGCAAGAAGGAAAAATAACTGAAAGCAAAATAAAGTGAACTAAAAATAGCAAGTAATGGATCCAACTGAAAACAGATAATAAATAAGCAGTAAATAAATAAATAAAGATGTATCAAATTATAAACAATAAATAAGGCAAGGTATCTTGCATGGTGGTACGGGAATGTCAAATCTAACGATCAGAAGCGTCAGCAAGAAACTCAAAATCCACGAACGACTCCGGATGCTGAAACAAACATCAAGAACGGTTCCCAGTGTAAATGATATGTCCAAAAAGTGTGTGTCCAAAAGTCAAATTCTGGAACAGAGACAAAATCGTAATTTCGGGTCAAGATGATTATCGCCGTTGGACCCGCTTTGCACCGAAAAGTGTGCCAGTACCTATGGTCTCTAAAGTCGTCAAACTACATGTTTACGGGTCTGATTTAAGGAGACAAACCCAACTGTATGTTCAAAGTTGGATTTCGGCGGGCCGTGTACAATTTTGCCCGTTGGATTGGGTCGCGGTCCCTCCAAATAGGTGTTCTGGTCGACCTCCTCAGAATCGGACCAAACTTGGCACACAAGACCAAAATTTTGATACGGTCCTGTTGGCACAAGTTTTGTCTCGATACGACAAACGTACACGAAGTTATGGCCAAGTTTGCAAATGGTCGATACAGGGGTATCTCGACGGATACGTACTGATTTTGTCGCGCACGCACAACGAAATCGAGTTCCATCAGTTCCCACACGTCGACAATATCCATACGCGTCTTTCGATGCTTATTGGTTGCGACCACGTCGCCCGGTTTATCGGGGCACACGCCGTATCGAAAATTTTCTTGAATTCTACTACTTTAAAAACTAATTTTTTTTCTAAAGTTTGAAACTGATTTAACAAAAATTTAATCCATGAAAAATAAAAATAAGAGTGGGGTTTCCAACCGTATAGGTTATCTACGAGTGTGTTTAAGTAGTTTCCTATAATTTCTATTGGTCTGTTCAGAAATCACCTTCCAAACAAGGTTCCTAAACGGTTTGTTTACAGTTTTGTGGCACGTTTTTCGTCGATGTTTCCATCGAATTTCTGTGGGATCTAGGTAGTTACAATTAAATCGATTTAGAGAGTCACGCAGATGGTTATGTTGGCTACACGAGGAAGTTACTAGATCGAAATTTGGTCGCAAATACATAAAGAAAATTATGGGTGAACTAAGGTACCTGGCTGTGTTTTCAGAACAGAGCTTGCTCTGTTCTGATCGGTCTGGGGTGAGTACGGCAGCACTCCGGCGATCAACGGCCTGGTTCAGGCTGTTGGAAAGGTGTGCGAGGGTGGCAAGGATCCTCTGGACTCGCGAGAGAAGTAACACTCGAGAGGAATTTAGGAAAACAAGAAATTTCTCTTCCCGTGCCTTGTTCCTGTATACCAGAGTTTTAAATCGATATTTTATCAAATTTTAAATTCGTTTTGATTTAGGTTTGATTCTATCATGTGGAGAATTCGATTAGGGATTACACACAAATTTTTTTGGAGGTGGTAGGTCAAGATTTGATCAAGATTTGAATTCGAAATCTTTCGAATTCTTTCTCAGTCTTCGCATATGGGGGGGGGGGGGGGAATCGGGAAAATAGTTCTACTGTAGCATACGATAGCCTTTTATTTACTTTTTATATATACTTATATATACTTGTATTTATATATATCCAAATAATACTTTATAAGCCTTAGACTATAAATACTCTTTAATTTAATTTAAATAAAATCTCAAGTAATTCAAAAATAACCTAGAAGGCATTATGGTATAATTGCTCATATCCTTGGGAAAAATAGAATTTAATTATAATTGTATGTAATAAATAAAATTGCAATAGTATTTTTAATAAGAATTTTAATGGCAACATAATAAAAAGCAAAATAACAAATTTTCACTTATTTAAAAATTTCTTTTCACGTACATCACATACAGAATATATTATAAAAAACATTTTTATATAATTCGTAACTTTGGTAACCATTTCTTTGTCTAATAAAAATTTAGAAATTTGATGGGGCTTACATCCTACCCAACTTATAAAAATTTTGTCCTCGAAATTAAAAATAAACTTAATAATAATAAAAATAACATGGTTTGATACAAGGGATAGCAGGTATGTCAAATTGTAACTCGGCTTCATGGGAAAGGAGATGGTTATCACAGGAATTCATTTCAACGTCATATTCTACAAGGTGGATTCTTCATTCAGGACTCTACCCAACTTATAGAAGTTGGCTATCCGTAAAAGTTGTCCTTACAAAACTTTCTGAGAAGGGTGATTTCTACGGGAAGGCACGAGAATATTGGACACTTATGTCCGTAACTCGCATTCTAAGTGAGCCTAAATATTGTCATGACGTTCTCGGTCAATAACTATATATAGGAAGTTTATTTCTGAAATAATGTCATGCTATAGCAAGATAGTAGGAATTGTACTGGTCGAATAACAAATGGGATGAATTGGTACAGAGGAATTTTCTATTGAATAAATCATGGGTTTAATCTATATTGGCTGAGCAAGCCTTGTAGAATCACTCTAAACCATCCTTGTTGGGTTAAGGTAACCTAAACAGGTTCTAGCTCAAGTGGTTGGGCTAATTGCTAGTCATGTTGGTTAACTAGTTTCCTTAAGACCAAAAGTGTGCCTTTTGTGTTTAAGTAGCACATGAGAACTCCATTGTGTGGCACACTAATGGCAGGCACGTAGTGGGCTTTAAGTAGATCACAACTGTATATCGGGTCGAAAGATGTGAGTCAAAATTGTGTCTCTAATTGAGGTCGAGAAGTTCATCGATAAAGCGGTAAGGGTTATAGTTGGCCATTTTGATTTGAAAGTCACATCATAAAAATATGGTACAAGGGGACGTATTTGAGTGGCACATGATATGCCTAGATGAAGGTCGGCTCGTCTAGGTCTTGCATATAAAATTTGTTGGAAGAAAAAGACTAATGTTGTGCTCCAAATTTCAAAGTCACGGTAGAATTACCTATAGTGTTAAGGATAGAAGTGGACGTTGTGAACCACTGGTTTATTTGCTCGATTGGAGGAAATGTGTCAAGTCAAAGATCGTGCTTTAAATTGTGAACAATGGTGAAATGATTACCCATGTCATCTTTATGCTTCTTCGTTGGCGAGGGATGCCAGGATGACACACGTACCGAGGGAGTTGAATGGTTCACTCTTTTCTAGCACCAGATGATTATTAATGGAGTAACAGATTATAAGGTACATCATGCAAGACCTCTAACTAGTAATTCATAAATCTCAATTTGTAATGAGTTTGCTAGACTATGGTTAATAGATTTCTAATGGTGTCGAAGGTAGTGCATATGCACTGCTTGCTGATATCTAGTAATTCATGCTAAGACCAGTATTATGCTATGCACGTTGACCAAGCTAATGAATGGGCTATTGTAATGCTAAGCCATGTCTAAAATAAATAATTGGTGCAACTAGAATAATACCTGCTAAATCCCCAACCTCGGGATGGGTATCTATCACAGCCATGCTAAATGCTTGTCTATGTCCTTGTCCATTTGCCTCATGTCTGGCCTGACTAACTTGTGCCAATTGGTCAACTAAGTGTGTTCCTCTAGGATAACCTTCATGCGATATTTGATTGGGCCCAGATACTGGTTCTGGTGCTACGGGTCCTTGCATCCTCTGTTGTGCTGCCTTTGGTTGTTCTGTACAGTCTCAGGCTTTGTGATGATTGGAGCCACAAATCATGCATTATCCTAATCTGCGACAACAATCCTTCATGACATAAACTTTCCTATGACAGAAGCGACATGTAAGAAGCTCATCAATTGGATAGGGTGATGCCCTTGGTGGTTGTTGTGTCATAGAATGTCTGATTGGTCCACTATGGATAAGGTTACTTGGCCCAGTTGCTGGAATATGGCATCTCTGAGCCTGTTGTACTTCCTTGTCAAGGAGTTCCTAGCTTCTAGCTTCTTCTAATACTGCAGCATGAGAAACTCTAGACTGCACTTTAGTATGCTTCTTGAGCTCTGGTGTAAATCCTTGGTAAAATCTCTTGGCCCTTTCCTGCTCAGTAGGAATCAGTGTCTCACCGAATCTGCTCAGTCAACTGAATTCTGCATCGTACTCATCTACGGTCATGTTTTCTTGCTTGAGGTGAAGGAATTGATCATAGAGGACATCGCGTACATGGATAGGAAAGAACCTCTCATTGAAGAGTTTGTAGAACTCTTCCCAAGTCTGCTTGGCTCCTAAGCATCTTTCTTCGGCTTCCCACCAATGATGGGCATTGTCTTCTAAGAGCAAGTCTACTGCTGTCATCCAATCATTTGTTGGCAACTGGGACGCCCTCAGTAGCTTCTCTATGCTGATAAGCCATGCGGTGACCTCTAGTGGTTCCTTGGTACCTCTAAAGGGCTTTGGTTTCATATCCATGAAGTCCTTGATAGAGCCCTCATATGGATGTAGAGCTGGTGCTGGTACCGGAGCCGGAGGTGGAGGTGGGCGCCTAGTCAGTGCTTCCGTCATGCTCTGCCTCATCAACTCAGCCTGTTGTCACTGAGCATGCATCATAGCATATATGAACTGCGTAGTAGGGTTTCCATCCTCTGGTGGTGGAGGCATTTATGGTCCGCACTGAGGTGGATACTGCTGAGTGAATGGTGGTGGAGGTGGTGGTACATTCCCCTTGGGTGGTACTACAGTAGCCTGCCCCGTCTGGATGACTGGTGGCACTTGAGTTCCCTGTTGTACCATCGACAGGGTCATGGTGGTTTGCGACTGTCCTGGTTGATACGGGATCACCGGGGTCATTGGTAGGACCTCTCCCTCTTGAGTGGATGCATCACTAAATGTGATTGCCGAGGTAGGAACATATCCGCTTCGAAGGTTCATCCTTATTGGCACAAAAATAGAATAATGTTAGAATAGATTCGAACAAGTTACAGGTCAAGCAGTTGAAAGGAAATTGTCAACATAGTTGCAGATGAGATCTTGGGGAGCAAGTTAATTATATCTCATTCTATATAAAAAAAATTATAAAGAGCGAACCAAGTACACTAGGTTGATCAGACCATCATGCACCAGTTCTGATAGACAATATGTTAGCGGGGTACCTCCAATAACATATGTGTCATGAACAAGCTTGAAAAATGAATAGGCTTGCAAATCTAGGCTATAATAGCAGCATTGGTCAAGATGGTAGAAAATAAGTACGCGAGATAATGATGAAAGTAAATATAAAAATTTTAGTCCTTTAATAATCGAAGTTTTGTTCGGGGTTCGTGCCTATACAGTCGTCCTACTGTCTTCTTGTCTGTGGCCATGGTTCTTGTCAAAGAAGTGTTAGGTCATGAGGCATTCTACCCAACCTATAAGAGTTAAAATAGTAATGATGGAACGATGGAACATGTCTACCTAGTACGAGTCATCGTCCTAACCTCTATCAAGCATGAAATAGGATGATGTTAGGAAGGGTTAGATATATGGCAATTCAGGTAATCAAGGAGAATTCGAAAAGTTTGGAAGTCAAAGGAGGTAATAATCATGGATGAGATACTATTCTTATTCCTATATGTAGGCTTGTTGGGCACAGTTATGTAATCCAACAATATTTTCAGACCTGCATGGGCCACCATAAAAACATGTAACGCCTCGGTCCCAAAATACTTAGGACCAGGTACGTGGACATGCCAGCTGCATATATACGAAGAATACTCCAATATATGAAATCCTCGTATATATACATAAGCTGTAATAATATAAATTACAGGCCAGAACATCATAAAACTATATCTCATCCACAACACACACACAGAAGATATATGGAGTCCAAATAGAATAAATGAGTGAGTCAAAAGATAGCCGGGTGGACATGCCCATACCAAACAACTATGAAAATAATCTCAATTAAGTAGATGTCCACTATGAGTCTAAAAGAATAACATAAATCTAGATATCAGCGGGAGATGCCTAGTCATCAAGTTATGAAGGAGCCAGTACCGAGCCATACTCCTACAGGAAATCGCCTATACCTGGAGAGATCACCAGGTCCTCAGAGGGACGTAACAAGATATAGGAAGAACATGCCATATGAACTGGATATAAATGTACCATAAAGTAAAGATAAAAGTAAGGTGTCCAAACCATAACACTACTCAATATCCCACCACCAAAATAGTGGGCTACCCCTACAACCAAACAAGGACAAGGGGTAATACATTATTCCGCGATGTGACATTTTTCTATGCCATGACTGGAACATGAAATTGACTAAGGTCTCCTATCCTTTCTGTAGGCAATTTAGAAGACATCTCAATGTATGGGCAGGTGAAGGCTGACTTCCCCAAGACAAGATAACAACTCACAACACGCACACGTCAAGTACCAATACTATTAGTCGGCATAACTCAAGCCTAGCGGCCCATATGACCCATCAGTCTATATAGCTCGAGGCTAGTGACCATCGTGACACGACTACCGTAGTACGCAGTTACTACGGCTTTTGGATTTGGGTAGCCCATACATTTAACTGTCTTCTCCCTCCCAAGGTCACTAATAGAAGGTAGTTCGCTAAGACTAGGTCCATATGCATACAAAAAGGCATGAAGAAAAAATAACTGAAAGCAAAATAAAGTGAACTAAAAATAGCAAGTAATGGATCCAACTAAAAACAGATAATAAATATACATTAAATAAATAAATAAAGATGCATCTAATTATAAACAGTAAATAAGGCAAGGTATCTTGCATGGTGGTGCGGGAATGGCAAATCCAACGATCAAAAGCGTCAGCAAGAAACTCAAAATACACGAACGACTTCGGATGCTGAAACAAACATCAAGAACGTTCCCAGTGTACAGGATATGTCTAGAAAATGCCTGTCCAAAAGTCAAATTCTGAAACATGGGCAAAATCGTAATTTCGGATCAAAACGATATCCGCCATTGGACCCACTTTGCACCGAAAAGTGTGCCAGTACCTACGGTCTCTAATATCGTAAAACTACATGTCTACAGGTCTCGTTTGAGGAGACGAACCCAACCGTATGTCCAAAGTTGGATTTCTGTGGGCCGTGTACAATTTTGCTCGTTAGATCGGGTCGCAGGCCTGCTAAATATGCGTTCCGGTCGACCTTCTGAGAATCGGACCAAACTTGGCACACAGGACCAAATTTCGATACGGTCCTATTGGCATAAGTTTCATCTCGATACGACGAACGTACACGAAGTTGTGGCCAAATTTGCAAAGGGTTGATACGGGGGTATCTCGACGGATACGTACTGATTTCGTCGCACATGCACAACGAAATCGAGTTCCGTCAGTTCCCACATGTTAATAACATCCATACGCGCCTTTTGATGTTTATGGTTTGCGACCATATCGCCCGATTTGTCAGGACGCACGCCGTATCGAAAATTTTCTTGAATTCTACTACTTTAAAAACTAATTTTTTCTAAAATTTGAAACTGATTTAACAAAAATTTAATCCATGAAAAATAAAAATAAGAGTGGGGTTTCCAACCCGTATAGGTTATCTACGAGTGTGTTTAAGTAGTTTCCTATAATTTTTATTGGTCCGTTCAGAAATCACCTTCTAAACAAGGTTCCTAAACTGTTTGTTTACAGTTTCGTGGCAAGTTTTTTGCCGATGTTCCCATCGAATTTCTGTGGGATCTAGGTAGTTACAATTAAATCGAATTAGAGGGTCACGCAGATGGTTATGTTGGCTACACGAGGAAGTTACTAGATCGAAATTTGGTCATGAATACATGAAGAAAATCATGAGTGAACTAAGGTACCTGGCTGTATTTTCAAAACAGAGCTAGCTCTGTTCTGATCGGTCTGGGGTGAGCGTAGCGGTTCTCCGGCGATCAACAGCCTGGTTCAGGCTATTGGGAAGGTGCACGAGGGTGGTAGGGATCCTCTGGACTCGCGAAAGAAGTAACACTCGAGAGGAATTTAGGGAAATAAGAAATTTCTCTTCCCCTGCCTTGTTCCTGGATACTAGAGTTTTAAATCGATATTTTATCAAATTTTAAATTTGATTTGATTTAGGTTTGATTCAATCATGTGGAGAATTCGATTAGGGATTACACACAAATTTTTTTAGATGTGATAGGTCAAGACTTGATCAAGATTTGAATTCGAAATCTTTCGAATTCTTTTTCAGTCTTCGCGTATGGGGGGGGGGGGGAATCGGGAAAATAGTTCTACTGTAGCATACAGTAACTTTTTTTTTTACTTTATATATATATATATATATATATATATAGGAAGCGGATCAAAGGCCCCGCCCGCGGAGCCCCGTCGAAGCCCCGCCCCCCCCTCACCATCGGATCGCGCGGGGCCCGCGTGGGGCCCGCCCCCGCCCGCGCGATCCAACGGCTAAGGGAGGGCGGGGCTTCGGCGGGGCTTCGCGGGCGGGGCTCCCGATCCGCTCCCATATATATATATATATATATATATATATATATATATATATATACAACTATATATAAGTATATATATAATCGGGAAAAAAAAAACAAAAAATATATATATATCCAAGTAATACTTTATAAACCTTAAAATATAAATACTCTTTTATTTAATTTAAATAAAATCTCAAGTAATTCAAAAATAACCTAGAAGGAATTATGGTATAATTGCTCATATCCTTGGGAAAAATAGAATTTAATTATAATTGCATGTAATAAATAAATTTGAAATAGTATTTTTAATAAGAATTTTAATGGCAACATAATAAAAACCAAAATAACAAATTTTTACTTATTTAAAAATTTCTTTTCACGTACATCACATATAGAATATATTATAAAAAACATTTTTATATAATTCGTAACTTTGGTAACCATTTCTTTGTCTAATAAAATAATAATAAAATTTAGAAATTTGAGGGGGTTTACATTATCCTCGGTAGGTCACCAACCAAGGTTAAAAACACTGTTATAAATATTAAAGCAAATATCAATAAAGCAGCATCTTCTTTGCAGTATATTGATATCAATTATTACACACAGTATTATTTAGAAATTCTGGAAACTTTTGAACCTCTTACTTTGGGGGCAATTCAACCCCTCCAAGATGAGATATCATTTGAACCAGTACAAAACTCATTCTTTCTAATTCCTTTTCGGAAGAAAGATGAGCATCATATCCTTTTCAGTAATGGATTGAATCAAAGGGCAATATTTGATAGCGACTCTGAAAACGATGATAGTAGGCGAATTCAACTACATTGATATAGTCAACAATCCAAAAATATTATACGAAAGATGGGCTATAATTTCAAATCTGGCTTCAATGGTGGTAAATGTAGACGGACTCCTATTCATATACCCACCCCAAAAGGAAAGTCGTCGCAATATTATGACAAAACAAAGCATGGGTTAGACTACATTACGCAAATTATAACCTCAAATATTTCTAAGTTTGATAAAGAAGAACGGTATAATTCTTCTGACTCTTTCTTATGGGATTCAGACACCAGCATAAGGCACGTCTACCGATTAACTCTATCTGCCAATATGGTGATAGTTAAATTATCAGAGGATGATGATGACTTTACTGAGGCTTATGAATAAGAGCCCTAGGTACAACGAAAGGATACTCAATGGAAGCTTCGCTTCGAACAATGTAAAAGATGAATTAATCCCGATTGACGTCGGAGACGAAGCTTCTCCAAGGCCAATCTTTATCAGCAAAAGTTTCTCTGAGACAGACAAACAAGACTTGATCCAACTCATTTGAAAATATATTGATATGTTCGCTTGGAGCTGTAAAGATATGCCGGGACTAGATCCTCAAGTTGCTACTCATAAACTTAACATTTTGCCAAATGTTAGACCAGTCAGACAACAACATCGACGATTCCGACCTGATATGATGGACGCTATAGAAGCTGAAGTCAAGAAGCTCATCGCCTATGGCTTTGTTAGGGAGGAACAACACCCCGACTGGGTGGCTAATGTCGTCCCAATCATGAAGAAAACAGAGAAAGTCTGAGTCTGCATCGACTTTATAGACCTTAATGCAGCTTGTCCAAAAGACGAGTTCACCCTTCCAATCACTGGTACATGATCGACAGCACCTGCGGGTTCGAATGAATGTCTTTCATGGACGGATTCTCTAGATAAAATCAGATTAGGATGAATCCTGAAGATGAAAAGCATACAACCTTTCACACTCGTCTAGGAGTCTATTGTTATACATCATGTCATTTGGTCTCAAGAATGCTGGTACCACCTATTAGCGGGCTATGAGTACTATTTTTTGTGAACATTTATAAAAAATAGTCGAATGTTATGTCGATGATATTGCTGTCAAGAGTCGTCTAAAGGAAGATCACATCCAAGACTTGAGGACTATCTTCGATCTAATGCGTCAGCATCAACTCAAAATGAATTCTACCAAGTCATTTTTGGGAGTCTCTAGTGGCAAATTTCTCGGATTCGTTATTACCTCTAAGGGTATACACGTTGACCATGAGAAAGTCAAAGCCATTCAAGAGATATATCCTCCACGCAACTTAAAAGAGCTATGAGGATTCTAGGGACAACTTGCATACATCAGGAGATTCATCTCAAATCTTTCTGGACGCTGCAGACCATTCATTCAATCGATGAAGAAATATGTGTCTTTCTTTTGGACTGATGAATGCCAACAAGCATTTGAAGACATAAATCGGTACTTGCTGAACCCTCCAGTCCTAGTACCTCCAATCACATGAATACCCTTTCTAATGTATGTTCGAGCAATGGATCACTCCTTTGGTGCCCTCCTAGCCTAGAAGAATAATGAAGGCCATGAGCAAGCAATTTACTATCTCAGTCGCATAATGAACGGTGCTGAATATCGATACAGCCCGGTAGAAAAAGAGTGCTTAGCCTTGATGTTCGTCGTCCAGAAAATATGCCATTATATCATGGGCCAGACCATTCATGTCATCTCCAGAGTTAATCCTCTACGAGTTTTGATGAAAAAGCCTAGTACACTCAACTCGAGACTTGCTACATGGGTGATACTATTAGCACAGTATGATATGGTCTATGTCCTGCAGAAGTCAGTCAATGGTCAAGCCCTAGCCGACTTCTTGGCCACTCATCCAATTCCTGAAAATTTAAAACTCTACAATGAAATTCATGATGAAACTCTAGAGACCAATATGATTTCAGAAGAAATACTCGCTTGGTGTCCATTCTTTGATGGTGCATCTAGAATTGGACCTAACAGTATCATTATTGCTGGAGTAGGGATTATCCTTGTATCCCCAGAAGGACTAGTTATTCAAAGAGCCTATTCTCTAGATGAGCCATGTTCTAACATTGTTGTTGAGTACAATGCTTTACTCATCAGCCTCTAGTTAGCCAAACAGTTAGATATCTACTATCTTAAAGTATACAGAGACTCTAAACTGATTATCAACTAGGTTAGAGGTACGTATGAAGTTTGATATCAAGATCTCATCCCTTATTAAGAAGCAGCGGTTGAATTGGCTATGTCATTCAAAGGCTTATTTATTGATCATGTACGCCAAGCATGCAATACAGAAGTTGATGTGCTCGCAAATCTAGTAGCTGTGTTAGCAGTTCCTGTAAAAAGACAATAATTAATCATCATCGCTAACTGTAACTCCTCTTCCTGGAAAATTTTTGAAATATTTTTTATATTTATTTGATTTAAATGGTAATTTTTCGAATTTTGTAAATAGTTATTTAGTTAATTATTACGGTAGATGAATTTAGCCATGATTGAGTTTTGAAGTACTAGACGACTAGGAATCATGGTACGAATAGTGCAGTAGCGTGCTTTGACTAGTGTTTAGCCATGGTAAAGGAATGCCAAGCCATAGGTGTGCCCTAACTAGGAAAACCAGGTTAAGTTATGACATGACCATTATAAATAAGTTTAATTAATTATTATTAGATTTACTGACCTTGCAGGAACCCAGTTGAACCAAGTTAGTCCGAACTGGGCCGAACCAAGCCCAAGCCCATGTAGTAGGGTAGTACATCCATAGACGTCCGTGTCGATATATATTTTGACGGTGTATTTCGTTTCTATTACAAATGGTCAAATGATTATTTTCCTAAAATAATTGTTATCTATATAATATCAGTATTATTAATATTGTTTGGATGCTTTATTTTGGAACTATAGTATCATTGCTAAATGTATTGTTAGAATTTCCTAATTTAATATGCCAGAATACTAGGGATATATATATATATATATATATATATATATATATATATATATATATATATATATATATATATATTTTATATATATATATATATATATATATATATATATTTTATATATATATTTTTATATATATATATATATTTTATATATATATATATATAAAATATATATATATAAAAATATATGTATAATATATATATATATATATATATATATATATATATATATATATATATATATAAAATATATATATATATATATATATATATAAAAAACTAATTGATGGCACTTGAAGACAACATATAGGGATTCCTAACCTATTTTGTTTTTTCAAATTTCATGAATTATACGCAGAGAAAACAGATTTCAAAATCAAGATTTTATCATTAAAAACTGTTTTTGAAAACTTTAAAATTCTTCCGAACCAACGTACGTCCTGCCAATCTGGGTGACATGGTCGCGAACCGAAAGCTTCGAAAGGTGCGTAACGGCTTCGTGGACGTGTGGGCTTTGACAAAATTCAACTTGGTCGCTTGTGCGTGATGAATTTGATGCGTATCCGTCGAAATTCACCGTATCGGCCTCTGTGCAAATTTTCCAATTATTTTGTCCACGTTCGTCAGATCGAGACGAAACTTGTGCCAACAGGACCGTTTCATTTTTCTGGTCATGTATGCCAAGTTTGGTCCGATTCTGAGACAGTTGATTGGATCGCCGTTTTACGGGCCTTACGGTCCGATTCAACGGACGATTTTGTGCACGGTCCACCGGAATCCAAAATTGGACATACCATTGGGTTCGTATCATCAAAACGAATCCATAGACATGTAGTTTGACGACTTTAGAGACCATTGACTCTGGCACGCTTTTCGGTGTAAAATGGGTCCAACGACGGACCTCGTTTTGCCCAAAATTATTGTTTTGCCCCTGTGTCCAGAATTGGACTTAAGGACAGGCAATCCTAGCTAATTTGACTATTCTGAGAATGTTTGTAATGTTTGTTTCAGCTTTCGGAGACAGTTGTGATGACTTGGACGGTTTGGCTTACCAGTCGACTATATATTTGTTGGATCTGCATGCAACCACCAGGCAAGTATACCTTGCCTCCCTCTACAGTTTATTTTCATGCTTATAGTACACCTGTTGTAGTATGTTATCTTTAGTTACCTTAGTTGTTATAGATTTATATGATACCGCCTTTACTAATTTATTGTGTTGCTTGTATATCAGTATTTTATGACTTGATAGTGTAGTTATACCAAGCTTGTTTACGTCATGGATCATGCTAGAGTTGTCCTTACCTGTGTCATGACTGAGTTGTACCGTGTCTTCACCTGTATCTTAACTGAGTCGTGTCTACAAGTATGTGTGAGTGAACTGCTATTCCTTTGTCTTTCCCACAACCTGCGAGTCCACACACGGGGCGAGGGTTGTCCTTTGCACCTGCGAGTCCACATTCGGGGCGAGGGTTGGTATTCCATTGATCTTTCAGCAGTTTATTTATGCATACTTGATCCCGTATTCGTGTTCATTGTTACCTGTCAGTAGCCACATGTCAGTCTCGTGTCTAGTTCCTGTTTATACCCTGGTTATATTATTGCATGATTAAACTGTTAGATAGGCACATTTTATGTATCTTGCTAGTCCTCTGAAGACCTGATGATCTCTTCAGGTTTAGCGACTGCATGGAGTTAGTTAGCAGAGCTGGATGGTAGAGGATTGCGATGTATGATGCAGGTATTTGCTTATGATATTTCTTTATTATCCTCTCGTGCTTTATATTCTATACTATGATATACTTTACTTATTTATAGACTCATATCATTCTTGAAGTCTAATCGAACAATATGCTAATGGGCTGCAGACCATGACTCATATTTGTTTATTCTTATTTTATATGATTCCTGTGGATTGAGATATAGTTTAGATTAGACATGATACCCATGACCTTGACAGCTTATACGTACTCGAGTCGGGCTGGAGTCCGCTTGATACGTAGCTAGCTTGCTCACGAGCTCGTGTCCGAAAAGCGGGTGCGGGTCGTGACACTAACCAAAAATTATTCCGTGTCGAGAATAATTTGAACAATGAATTCAGCGATACGGCTGAGATTTGTACTACTAGCGAGGATTGGAGAACTCCCTTCATCGACTTTGCAGTACATGACATTTTACTGGAAGACTCTAAAGAAGAACGATAATCTATCGTCGGTTGTTTCGATTCAATTACAATCACTCCTCCAAAACACTCTACCGACGATCATTTGACGGTATGCTCCTACATTGTCTTGCGGGAGCTGAAGCCAAATAGATACTACGAAAAGCTAATGATGGTGTCTACGCTGCACATCAGCCCGCTCCTAAGCTACAGGATCATATCAGAAGCATGGGATATTATTGGACCACCATGGCAGCCGACACAATCGAATATGCAAGGAAATGCCGAGCGTGTCAAATCCATACAGACTTTATCCATCAACCATCAGAGTTCTTGTATCCTACTGCAACATCCTGGCCCTTTAAAGCTTGGGGCATGGATGTCATCGGTCCTATCAATCCACCATCATCTCGAGGGCATCGGTTCATCCTAGCTATAACCGATTACTTCTCAAAATGAGGAGAAGCTATACCCTTAGCAAAAGTCAAGACAAGCAGTGTCATCAGCTTCATCAAGCATCATATGATCTATCGATTCGACGTTCCTCGACGGATCATCTATGACAACGGACCTCACTTCGTTAGTCAAAAATTTACTCGATTCTATGATGACAATCGGATCAACAATGTCGCTTCCATGGCTTATAATACCCCAGCTAATGGTCTAGCAGAAGCTTTTAACAAAACAATCATCAATCTTCTCAAGAAGTTCGTTTCTACCAATAAATAAAACTGGAGCAAAAAACATAGAGAATGTTTATGGGCGTACCATACCACCGTACGTACCCCGACGGGCTATACAGCTTTCTCTCTAGTGTACGGATGTGAACCTGTCTTACCATTAGAAATTCAAATTCCATCTCTGAGGATAGCTATGTGTAATACCCCAGTCCCAAAATCCGTGGGACTAGGAACGTAGACATGCTAGCCGTATAATAAATATACGTAAGCTGTAAATGCAGTAGAACCATAACTAATCTCATCCACACAAAATAAAGGAATAAAAGATATCATAAAATGATAATGAATTGTCTTGATACAATATGTTGGGCGGAGACAAATCCACTACCAACAAGTAAAGGAAAAGTACATGAGTAAAGAAATGAATTTGGCGAACGAAGTGAAGACGACCCAAGTGCAATCATCCTCTAAGAAATAGCGATGAACACGGCTAGAGCTAGAACACCTGCGAAAGACAAGAGCACACACCTGGCGAGATAACCAGGTCCTCAGAGGGACGTAACAAGACACATAATATCATCCCATATAAACTGAATAAATATTGCTCAAATAAATAAGGGATTGCATGCAATAGGGTACCTAACCGCACTATAGTGAATATGCAATAAAGAACAAACCTTTGACGCACGGGCCGGATCAGAAATATCAGGAATCAGGACCGTTTCCCCACTGGAGATAACCGGCAATCAGGACCTTACCTCCCACTGGAGATAACCGGCTATCAGGACCGTACCTCCCATTGGAGATAACCGGCAATCAGGATAGTGCATATATGACCCATACATTAAGGAACTGTTCTTCCCACCCAATGCCTATTATATTGTATCCATAACATAAAACCTCTATTAACCGCTAAGTCAAGCTAAGCATGCAACCTCTATTAGCGGTTATTCCTATCGTACGGCTTATACGAACCGGTGGCCAGCCATTCACGCATGTCCGTGTTCTACATGCGACACACAACTTCGTGGTACAACGTGTCAAGGCCAATGAATGCAACACGCAAGGTGGTCCCTTAAATCTAGGTTTATTGTGTAAGAAAAATAATACATAGCAGGAAATATAACTGAACAGTAAGTTCTAACAGGTTATGCTATGTATCACAGTTTACTTTACAAAAAGAAAATAATAAATAATGCATGAAATATGAGCTAAAATAAATAAACAGCAAATGGCAAGGTGTCTTGCCTGGTAGTACGCCTGGTGTGCTGCAATGATCAAGGTGGCACGAACTGCGACTTTGGTGCAACAATTATGCAAGGTGACCTCTGATGGTGGTACGGGCAGTTCCATCGGGTCCAGAAGGGTCAAGTTAGTTAGGGTTAACATAAGGTAGTATGGAATTGATAAAGGAATAGAAAATATGGGCTGAATCATGAGATGGAGAAAGATCGTAGGATGTCAATAATATATTTAGTTTTAGAAAAATATTTTATAATACTTGAAATATAAATTTTTAGTCAAAACATACTTTCAAATAAATTCTCAAAATCAAAAGTTATTTTAGGGCAAAAATTCTAAGTTTTGTCAAAGTAGTATTTTTAGTTTGAAACCTATATCTCTATAAAAAAATATTATAAGGATACAAAATAATAAAATTAGTTAAGGCTAAAACCCATATTTTGTAAAAATAAAATTTTTGGTAAACTGTTACTACTTGAAGATCGAGAAATATTTATAACTATTTGGGAAAAGTACTTATAATATTTGAAACTATATATATATATATATATATTTATATATATATATATATATATATATATATATATATATATATATATAAAATATATATATATATATATATATATATATATATATATATATATATATATATATATATATTATATATATATATATATAATTTTTTTTTATTTTATATATATATATATATATATATATATATATATATATATATATATATTCTAGCCCAAAATACTTTAGATAAATATATAAAAAATCTAGGAAAACATTTTTTTTGGAATAAAATTGAAGTTGTCCAAATACCCTTTTGAGGTCAAAGCTATATTTGAAATTCTATGTAGAGAACACAAAACTATACTTTTGCTTCAAAAATATTTTCTGGGAAAATATATATTAATGAAAACAAATAAAATAATACTAATAGCTTTACTATTAATAATAATAATAATAATAATAATAATAACTCTTCCTACAGTCTCTTTTCGGTTTGAGAGAGACTAAAATAAAAATAAAAAAATAACAAAAGAAGAGGAATCAGAAGAAGAAGTTTGGGGGTGAGAGAGAGAGAGAGGAAAGAGAGAGAAGAAGGGGGCTCGGGACTGTGTGGAGTCGTCGGCGGCGCGAGAGAGGTGGCTGGGGTCGCGGTTGTGGCGGCGGACAGGTGAGTTTAGGGTTAGGGTTTTGTTTAGTTTTGGGGTTTTCCCGGCCGGTGGCCGAGGTAGTCGGGGTTATGCTGTTGGCGGTGGTTGATTAAATTTTGGGGAAATTTTGATGTGGTGATGACGGAAGTAGGGAGACTGGTCGGGCAGATTGGGCTGGAGTGGTGGGTGGTCGGCCGGAGTGGCCCGGCGGTGGTGGCAGATGGTGATGGGTTGGCTGGTGGTGATGTTGATGGTCGCTGGAGGTCGAAGTTGTGGTGACGGGTCCAGTGGTGGCCAACGACGATGGTGGTGTTGATGGTCTGTGGTGGCGGCGAGCATGGCCGGGTCGGGTGGCCAACGCTGGTCGGAGGTCTGTGGTGCGGGTTGGCCCATAGACGAGACTGAGATGGGGCGAGCGTGGTGGTAGGCGTATGATGGTGGTTCGGGTCCGGTTGTCACGGTGGTGATGGCAATGGCCGTCGGCCGATGGGGCCAGCGTGGTGAGGGTCTGGGGTGGTCAGAATTGTGGTGAAGGCATGGGAGCTATCGTAGTCGAGGACGGTAGTAAATATCGGAGGTGACCGACTTGGTGGGGGTGCTGGCGATGGTTTATGGATTAGGGATGATTGTATCATCCGTATCGGTTTGTCGATACGGACACGGGATTGAGTTGGGTGTCCGATGTGTCGGACACGGTGTCGGAAACAATTGTATATGTATTAAAACTTATAGTGGATGGAAAGGCGACATGGACACGATGCACGGGACTAGGGTTGGAGAAATATATGTGAAGAATTTGTGAATGATAAAAAATTTATGGAGGAGTACCTGCCTATTTATAGGATGTGAGAATTCCCATTAAGATAATGATTAGGATTTATTTAACCCAATTTAAATCAATCAATAAATTTCAAATCCAATTCGAAATCAATTTAAATCTAATTAATTTCCATCCTTTAGTTTAAAATCAAATAAGATAATTCAAATTCCAAATATATATATATTAATTTAATTTATTTAAATAAATCCAAAAATTAAATCAAGATTTAAATTGCCACAATAAATTTAAAATATGTTTTCCAAAATACTAATAATATTAATTTTGAAAATTACCTTATTATTTAAAAATAAACTAATAAATAATTATGAAATATACATGTATGCACAACTAATATTTACAAATATATACTTTTCTAGTATACCATTTTATAAGAATATTATTTATTATAACTGTCTAAATAAAAGGCTTTTCGTAAATAACTCATATATTTAGAAATTTTGATCGCTAAAAAAATAATTATTATATATATTATCTTGAAACTATAAAATAGGAAAAATATTTTTCTAAAATATTTACGCTCGCACATATTCGCACTCGTCGAACAATTACGAAAACGAAATTTTGCGCACGACGTATAATGCAACTACGCGACGTACAAGTACAAAATAAAATAAAAAAATAATCAGTACAAAATTTTAGAAAAAAATATAGTAGAAGTTTAGAGGTTTTACATCCTACCCAACTTAAAAGAATTTCGTCCTCGAAATTAAAAATTAGTAGGGGGTGAGAAGACAAAAGGGGGTATCGGTGGGGAACAATCAATTATATGGCTCAACAAAATCATGTCGTAATAAGTTGCGATCTAGATCATAGAAAATAATACGGGTATGATCGTGGGTAGTGAATGAGGGTCATAGTAGGGCCGAGAAGAAGTACGAGGAGTTTGTGATGAAGATATAGCAACATTGATTGATCATGGTCACAACCGATAGGAAGGCTAAAGAAAGCTTTAGTACAATGCATTCGTCCTTCTAAAATAGGTGAAGGCGAACGCAATATAGAGTTCGAAGGAGGCATTTATCGAATACGAATACGTGGTTCAAAGGCGACCGAATAATTCATAAGGAGTTGCCAATGCAGTCACGGATGGGACTATAGAGGACAAGTTTAGCTATGTCCTCATCCACGTAGAACGATAGATAAAGGCGAACCAAAGTGCACTCGGTTGATCAGACCATCATGCACCGGTTCTGATTAGACAATATGTTAGTGGGTGCGACCCAAATAACATATGTCTTGAACAAGCTTGGTAAAGAAATAAGCTTGCAAAAACTAGGCTACATTAGTATCATTAGTCTAGATAGTAAAAGTATAGGCACGTGAGATTAAGATTGAAATAAAGAACCAATATGAATAGTCTAAGTGTCATAAAAATCTAAGTCTTGTTTATTCTTATATGATCAGTCTACGGTTTATTGTCCAAGGCTTGGTTGACCAAATGGGTTAAATCCCTCTAGTCCCTATAGTCTAGGTAATCCTATTTGTATTCACCTTAATGATCAAGGGTGTGTCAGGTCATGGGGTATTCTACCCAACTTAAAAATTTGCCAAGGGTGTTTGGGACATCTAACTAGTAGGGTCAATCTCTAACAAGCACGAAGGGAAGATAAGAATAATGATAGAAGGAATCAAGAAAGTTGTAAATCAATGAGTCAAACGGTAGATAAAATCTAGGAAAGAGGTCAAGCATGTGGATGAGATCCTAGACTCTAATCCTATACGTAGGCTTGCTTGGTACGGTAAAGTAACCAAACAATTTATCTGACCTGCATGGGCCACCACAAAAATATATAACGCTCCAGTCCCAAAATACGTAGGACTAGAAACGTAGATATGCCAGCCGTATAATAAATATACGTAAGCTGTAAATGCATTAGAACCATAACTAATCTCATCCACACAAAATAAAGGAATAAAAGATATCATAAAATGATAATAAATTGTCTTGATACAATATGTTTGGCGGAGACAAATCCACTACCAACAAGTAAAGAAAAAGTACATGAGTAAAGAAATGAATTTGGCAAGCGAAGCGAAGATGACCCAAGTACAATCATCCTCGAAGAAATAGTGATGAACACGGCTAGATCTAGAACACCTGCAAAAGACAAGAGCACACACCTGGCGAGATAACCAGGTCCTCAGAGGGACGTAACACGACACATAATATCATGCCATATAAACTGAATAAATATTGCTCAAATAAATAAGGGATTGCATGCAATAGGGTACCTAACCGTACTATAGTGAATATGCAATAAAGAACAAACATTTGACTCATGGGCCGGATCAGGAATATTAGGAATCAGGACCGTATCCCCCACTGGAGATAACCGGCAATCAGGACCGTACCTCCCACTGGAGATAACCGGCTATCAGGATCGTACCTCCCATTGGAGATAATCAGCAATCAGAATAGTGCATATATGACCCATATATTAGGGAACTGTTCTTCCCACCCAATGCCTATTATATTGTATCCACAACATAAAATCTCTATTAACCGCTAAGTCAAACTAAGCATGCAACCTCTATTAGCGGTTATTCCTATCGCAGGGCTTATACGCACCGGTGGCCAGCCAGTCACGCATGTCCGTATTCTACATGCGACACACAACTTCGTGGTACAACGTGTCAAGGCCAATGAATGCAACACACAAGGTGGTCCCTTAAATCTAGGTTTATTGTGTAAGAAAAATAATACATAGCAGGAAATATAACTGAACAGTAAGTTCTAACAGGTTATGCTATGTATCATAGTTTTTTTTGCATAAAAAATAATAATAAATAATGCATGAAATATGAGCTAAAATAAATAAACAGCAAATGGCAAGGTGTCTTGCCTGGTAGTGCGTCTAGTGTGCTGCAATGATCAAGGTGGCACGAACTGCGACTTTGGTGCAACAATTATGTAAGGTGACCTCTGATGGTGGCACAGGCAGTTCTATCGGGTCCAGAAGGGTCAAGTTAGTTAGGGTGGACATAAGGTAGTATGGAATTGATAAAGGAATAGAAAAGATGGGCTGAATCACGAGATGAAGAAAGATCGTAGGAAGTCAATAATATATTTAGTTTTATAAAAATATTTTATAATACTTGAAATATTAATTTTTAGTCAAAACATACTTTCAAATAAATTCTCAAAATTAAAATTTATTTTAGGGCAAAAATTCTAAGTTTTGTCAAAGTAGTATTTTTAGTTTGAAACCTATATCTCTATAAAAAATATTATAAGGATACAAAATAATAAAATTAGTTAAGGCCAAAACCCATATTTTGTAAAAATAAAATTTTTGGTAAACTGTTACTACTTGAAGATCGAAAAATATTTATAACTATTTGGAAAAAGTACTTATAGTATTTGAAACTATTTATATATATATTCTAGCCCAAAATACTTTAGATAAATATATGAAAAATCTAGGAAAACATTTTTTTGGAATAAAATTGAAGTTGTCCAAATACCCTTTTGAGGTCAAAGCTATATTTGAAATTCTATGTAGAGAACACAAAACTATACTTTTGCTTCAAAAATATTTTCTGGAAAAATATACATTAATGAAAACAAATAAAATAATACTAATAGCTTTACTATTAATAATAATAATAATAATAATAATAATAATAATAATAATAATAATAATAATAATAATAAAAACTATTCCTACAGTCTCTTCTCGGTTTGAGAGAGACTAAAATAAAAATAAAAATAAAAAATATAACAAAAGAAGAGTAATCAGAAGAAGAAGTTTGGGGGTGAGAGAGAGAGAGCGGAAGGAGAGAGAAGAAGGGGGCTCGGGACTGTGTGGAGTCACCGACGGCGCGAGAGAGGCGGCCGGGGTCGCGGTTGTGGCGACGGGCAGGTGAGTGTAGGGTTAGGGTATTGTTTAGTTTTGGGGTTTTCTCGGCCGGTGGCCGAGGTGGTCGGGGTTATGCTGTTGGCGGTGGTTGGTTAAATTTTGGGGAAATTTTGATGTGGTGATGACGGAAGTAGGGAGGCTGGTCGGGCGGATTGGGCTGGAGTGGTGGGTGGTCGGTCGGAGTGGCCCGACGGTGGTGGCAGATGGTGATGGGTTGGCTGGTGGTGATATTGGTGGTCGCTGGAGGTCGAAGTTGTGGTGACGGGTCCAGTGGTGGCCAACGACGATGGTGGTGTTGATGATCTGTGGTGGCGGCGAGCATGACCGGGTTGGGTGGCCAACGCTGGTCGGGGGTCTGTGGTGCAGTTTGGCCCAGAGTCGAGGCTGAGATGGGGCGAGCGTGGTGGTAGGCGTATGATAATGGTTCGGGTTCGGTTGTCACGGTAGTGATGACAATGGCCGTCGGCCGATGGGGCCAGCGTGGTGAGGGTCTGTTTGGGGTGGTCAGAATTGTGGTGGTGGCATGGGAGCTATCGTAGTCGGGGACGGTAGTAAATATCGGAGGTGACCGACTTAGTGGGGGTGCTGGCGATGGTTTGTGGATTAGGGCTGATTGTATCATCCGTATCGGTTTGTCGATACGGACACGGGATTGAGTTGGGTGTCCGGTGTGTCGGACACGGTGTCGGGAACAATTGTATATGTATTAAAACTTATAGTGGATGGAAAGGCGACACGGACATAATGCACGGGACTAGGGTTGGAGAAATATATGTGAAGAATTTGTGAATGATAAAAAATTTATGGAGGAGTACCTGCCTATTTATAGGATGTGGGAATTCCCATTAAGATAAGGATTATGATTTATTTAACCCAATTTAAATCAATCAATAAATTTCAAATCCAATTCGAAATCAATTTAAATCTAATTAATTTCCATCCTTTAGTTTAAAATCAAATAAGATAATTCAAATTCCAAATATAGATATTAATTTAATACATTTAAATAAATCCAAAAATTAAATCAAGATTTTAATTGCCACAATAAATTCAAAATATGTTTTCCAAAATACTAATAATATTAATTTCAAAAATTACCTTATTATTTAAAAATAAACTAATAAATAATTATGAAATATACATGTATGCACAAATAATATTTACAAATATATACTTTTCTAGTATACCATTTTATAAGAATATTTTTTATTATAACTGTCTAAATAAAAGGCTTTTCATAAATAACTCATATATTTAGAAATTTTGATCGCTAAAAAAATAATTATTATATATATTATCTTGAAACTATAAAATAGGAAAAATGTTTTTCTAAAATATGTACGCTCGCACATATTCACACTCGTCGAGCAATTATGAAAACGAAATTTTGTGCACGACGTATAATGCAACTACGTGACGTATAAGTACAAAATAAAATAAAAAATAATTAGTACAAAATTTTAGAAAAAAATATAGTAGAAATTTAGGGGTTTTACACTATGGCCAATGAACTCGCAGTGGAAACCAATGATCATCTTCGACTTCAAGAGCTTGAAGCACTTGATGAGAAGAGGCTACTAGCTCAATAACACAATGAGATATATCAAGCCCGTATCTCAAAAGCTTTCAATCGTAATGTTAGAGTATGTATGTACCTTTCAAAAAGGCAAGCTAGTCCTTAATGTCAGATGCCCTATGACTATGACACATATGAGCAAGGGCAAGTTTGAGCCAAAATGGGAAGGTCCTTACGTTGTAGACAAAGATTTCTCTAACGGAGCTTATCAGCTGACCGAGATGGATGGTCGAATAGCTATGATGCCTATCAATAGCAAATTTCTGAAGAAATACCATATTTGAAAGTGTGTACTATATTTTCTAACAAATATTATACATACCCCAAATCTTCGAATGATTATCTTTTATTTACTCATTCATGAATAAATCCACAGATAATAACTCCTCATAAATCCCCAGCAGAACCTTAACCGGATCTTATGGTACATCCCCAAAAGATTAACCCATAATATCTACCACAACATATCATCACAAATGTTATCTTTTGGAACCTAGTTGTTTTAAAAGATATCATATTCTTGAGCCCCGGTTGGTTTAAGGATAATCAACAGATATACGAATTCGCGTCCATATTACCTCTGAATTCTACTATCTATATCAACGACTAGTCACGTCCACATTACCTCAGATAATGTCATCCCAGAAGTAACAACATGTCAAAATTATATTCCATCACGTCCACATTACCGCTGAACAGATATAATAAGCGTTGTTATTTTCGAAAAATATGTCACGTCCATGACCTCTAAACATGTTTCTTACTCCTACCTATTACTTGTGTCTTAAACAGATACATAATAAGTAATAGAGCCATAAAAGATCATCAGTTCTTCATTTCATGTAAAATCATGCAAACACAAAAAGCTATTACATTTATCAAAAGTGCGATAAAAACTACTCCAAAAAGAGTTATTACATTCATTCTCCGATAACTTCATTGAGGAGGCTACGAACTAAGGTCGAGAATTTGTCTTTTCAAAGCTTCAGCTCGCTTCGTCCTAGTAGCAATCACTCTTTCCTGAGACAAGTTCCTCCGAGAGTTTGGGAGTAAGGGCAATGCGATGTAATGTGTCATTTCTGCATCCCGGGCTCGGAGGAGATTATCTCTATGCTTGTGCAGACCATCCAGCAGACTTGAGGCAAATTGGTGCAATTCGATAATCTCCTCTTGGCGCTTCTTAGCAGCTACAACCGAAGCATGGGCCTAAGCTAGCTCAGTTTCTAATTCTTGAATGCGGGCTTGGTCCCTAGATACTTCTTTGTCCTTTTTGGCTTTCTCGGCCTTGTGAAGTTCAATAGAGGAAGCAGCCTCAGTAATACCAGATTCTACATCTTCCGATTGTATTGAGAATGTGAGCATAGAATTGTTCAATACAGCTTATCGTTTTTCTTACTCTCGAGCGATGGTTTCACATTCGGCGTCCACCAGCCTATTTATGTTCCCTCTGGTCAGGGCCTTGTAGGACTGGATGGGCTCCTCAAGCTCTACTGAGATCCGCTCCTGGGCACTCGCTCTCTCATTGTCTCCGAAATTGCATATGGAGTCAATTGGAAACTGTGAAGACTTCCTTACAGAATCATAAGGATAATTCTTATCCAAGGCCAATTGAACCAAAGACCGCTAAGTAGTGAAAAAGGCATCCATATAAGTACAGATGAGGTTGTTCATCACCGTCGAGATGCCATGCGTTGCTACCTCAGCAGGAACTCCTCCTTCGGTAGAAAACGGAGGCCCAACAGCTTGTACACCCAAAAATTTTGGGGCAGGCATCCCTGAGGAGCTTTCTCTATGGCATGAGTCCCTACGTCTAAAGGAGCCATAGTAGAGCTGAGACTGAAGGCGATGAAAGCCAGTAGGACTTCGACTATTGTTCCTACATGTTCCACTACAATTCAAATTAAAAATCATTATATCACACATCATCCGATAAAAAAAGCAAGGGTAAACAGTATCAAATATTTACTTCGGCCATGTGGCATATATGAGTCTCACGAGGTGTGGTATCTCGTTCTGTAACGAGTCTCTCCATTGTAGATGTGGATACGGCCGCCTGGCTGCTTCCTACTTCCGAACCGCCTGACATAAAATGGCTGCTTCCACCCCTAACTCAGCTTGGGTTCCTGGGGCTGCCTCCTCTGCCCTCTCTATTTCAAAAACTTGTTCAATAGGGGTCTGAATCCCCTCAACATCAATATCGGGATTTTTATTACCCCCAACACCTTTGAGACCTTTAGCAAGGTCTTCATCACCTTCCTCGTCAGCATTAGTGTTTTTATTACCCACAGGGTCTTCAAGACCTTCCATAAAATCTTTGTCACCCTCATCATCATCGGGGCTTACATCACCCTCAGCTTTAGTATCAGAGTTCTTATCACCTCACGGTTCATCGAGCCTCTGATCATCATCATTGGGGCTCTGGTCACCCTCATCTTCAACAGGGCGCTCTTCACCCTCAACAACAGTTTGGCCATCCTTGGCCACAAAATCTTGAGTCTCTTGGGCCACTTCAAGATCAGAGGCCACATCAACAGGGTCCTCCTCAATCGGTTCATCTCCAAAATCACAATTCTGTAACCTTTCTATCATCTCCTTATTTTCTCAAGAAGGAACCTCATTCAGGATAGGAGCTACGGGAGATTGGATTATTGAGGGAGCTGGAACATCTGCGATAACATCTTTCGAAGTTAACATTTCTTCGGGAACCGTGACCCTTGTCATCGGTAGCTAGTGGCGATATTAATCCCGCTGAAGCAAACACCATCAATATCGCTGTAGACAATGGAATGGTGAACCTACGACTACTGGTTCTGAAACAATAACTGGAGGGGTATTCATGGCAGCAACTGGAGCTGGAGCACTAAACGGTGGAAGAACTGGAGATAAAGGTATATCAATACAAATTGCTACCAGATCATGTCTACTACTTTCGATATGATTACGAGATCAAGAATATCACCTGTCTGAAGGGGCATATCCCATGATGGTGGAAAAGTCTCCTCTTGTGGCAGCAGAATCGAATCTTGAGGAGGTTGTTCTGGCTATGATGGTGTAGGAGAGGTTGCAGTCCTCCTTTTTTTGGTTCTGGTGACCAGTAATTTTCTCCTGGCTGAAAGCTTTAGCGGCGGTTGTGGAGATATTGTAACCACCTCGGTAGGAGCAGGCGGTTGAGGTTGTGCTTCTTCAAGAATGGGTCGTTCCCTGCTTGTTTCCTCTTCGACACCCATACTCTCTCTCTGAAAGGGGGATGAAGTTGATCCTATAAGTGAAGTAGTTGCTCCAGGTGAGAGCCCAGCTTCCATTTGTCGTGTCTGAAGTCTGGTCCTTGCTACAGGCTTTTTGACAGCGGCTGCCTCCTTCGTTTTCTTCTTTCCCACGGCAGGTAAAGAGGACCATCATGGGCTGACTGGGTGGAAGACGTCCCAATCTTTTGCTTTTTGCTCGCTTTTTTTGTGGGAGACTTCTCTTTTTGCTTCCTAAGAAGGATACACAGTGGGCCCTGAACTTCGTCATGGAAACCCACATCCACAGTTTCCAGAGGTTCATCAGCAGAAACATTCTCTTCAACCTTAGTCAAATTAATGGTGGCTTTATTCCCATCAAGCTCTTTTTTCACCTTGACGAAGCTACCTGTCGTTGAATAATCTTCAAAGAAGGTGTTGGCTGAATGATAAAAACATGCGTATAAACCTAGTATACGTAGACCATTCTCAAAAGTGGTAGAGGGTATGGTTAATATAGCCTTCATGCCTCTTTCACTAAAATATCTCCATCCTCGGACGCCATCAATCAAATGCCCGAAGGCTTTAAGACAAGTCATCGCATTCTCGACGTACAGCTGGTTGTAGCCAAACTAACAAGCAAAATGGCTTGGCAAATACAGCTCTAAGTAACAGTCATTCTCAAACCTGTACACCAGATGAGAAGGCCTAATCATTTTCAACCATGAATAGGCCTCTGGCGATGGACGGGAACCGACAGGTTCTAAGTCCACGAGAGGAGCTGGGAAGCCCTCATATACAGGTGGAGGAGTAATGGAGAAAGATTTCCAGTCTGTGCCCATATTTAATGCTTTTCTGTAATCAAGAAAGGACTCCACCTTCCATTTAGCCTTTGCGAATCTATCAATGAAGTCCACTGCCAGTGCTCCTCTAATGCCAAGAGCGGGGTCCATCAATGAAGGTTGGTGTAGTAACAACAAGTCAAACAAATATGTATATGGCATCTCGGTGCGAGGGAAATCCTTCCGAGAGTTAGGATTCTCCATCATGGCGTTCGTGAATTCTCGGAGTCTCGCATTTAGCTGACTCGTCATGGCAGACAATATATCCATCTGTACCCAAATACTAAACCCACAACGGTGAATAGTATGCCTCGATGGATTTGATCGACAGTACTAGCTCCAGGAACTACAAACCTTCGCAGCCACAAAGAAAGAAAACCTGCTATAGTGACCTCTGGGGACAAGGCTATGCTACCATGCCTTATATATCTCTCAAGAGGAGTATCGACAGCATAACCACGCCAGTCTTTGACCAACTTAGTGTCGACGTGGCCGGATTCCTTCATCAACTTGAAAAGGTTTGAGTATCAAGCGACTCAAAAGGACTAGGATCACATTTTTGCTGCTTCTGCACCTTGTTCTTCTGGGCATGACCCAAGGAAAACCACTTAGATTTGTAGCACATCCTGGAAGGCTTGGTGTTGTACAGATGAGTGCAGATCATGAAATGACATAGTAACTCATCAAAGACCTCCACCATTCGAGAATTCTTTTTTGCCAAAGCTTCTAGTTCATCTCCTGTAGGAACATACTCTTCGTAGGGGTTCTCTCACATTGGTAAATGCGAAAGAAACTGCATCTCATGCAGAGCAAAGCCTATTTTCCCATGAGGAGTGGCGAAGGTGCTAGTCATGCTGTTGTACCTCTCCGCCAAAGCCAAAAATAGGTTGGGATTATTCTAGATCCCGCAAGAAGTAGTTAAAACGGCTTCGTAAAGCCCTAGTTCAGTTAGCTTTTCATAAAAATTGTTTAGAGCCCACACCGAGAGTCTGTTCCAACGAATAATCTCCGCGTGCATCAAACCCATCAGCCTCACAGTTGAGCGAGGGTATTCTTCTTCAGATGTAGCATAGGTGTTTGTGAAGATGGGTATTCTGACGGGTAGCATCAAAGCCGAATCATCAGCTGGTACGCAACTTGGTTTTAGACCCCTCAAGTACGTACTGTACTTCTCGGAAGCACAGAAGAATATATCTCTCCTACGATCCCTAAACTTATGACATATCTTTCCAACCCTAGCTTGTTGGAAGGGAGTCAGGTCCCATGACATCTTCTTCGGATAGTTGGCATGAGCATACCGAAATAAGGACAGATTCCTTGTTATTTCAGGGTGATACACCAATGCGTTTCTCCTTAGGAAAGCTAGAAACTCTTTCTTTGACTTTGGTTGAGAGTCTACATCTATGGCTTCTCTAAAAAGGAAAGGTAGCTTCTTGTGAGGAGTCTCATCCGTAGTTAAAAAGGGTGTCGTTCATCAGGCACAACAGAGTCTTATCTTTTTGGTTTTCTAAAAGAGTTCGTCTAGAAGTTGGCCCATCATACTGCAGGAAATTAACATGAGAAAGATCCTCTTGGTACTCTGACACACGAAAGGCAGAGGCTAGTACTTCAGCATAAGGGTCTTCCCTCAGATCAACTACAAAAAGAAACAAAGACTTAGAATTACGAAAGATTGTTCTTATTAAAAACTTTTATGTGATTATTTAACTTTGCGCCAATCATGAATGGCGTAAAGCACACAAGGACAATCCATAGATGGGGCAGACAACTATGACAGTTCTCAGTTCAGTTCACAGTTTATGCATGTCACTGGACAGTTAGTAATTTGCGCATGCATCCTGACTAATTTAATTTGTACAGCATGACAATACGCGCATCATGGCACATGGCAGATGGTATGCTGAGAATGTGTAATGCATGACTTAGGCCAACACTCTGAAAGAGGCAGCGTATTTTGAAAATAGCACAATCCCCGACCAACACTCTGAAAGAGGCAGTTGACGTTGGCTTTGATTACGCCGTGTACGAATGGCACGAGTGAACTGTTCGTCTTCCCCGATGGGTTTTCTCACCTTCAAGAGCGGGGTTTGCTTCCTCGCCTCTCACTGACGGTGCCACGTGCCGCGACACCATCAGTGCCGGCATGCACGACGTAGCTCCGACCGTCTTCTTCTCTTTCTCTGTCGCGGTTCTCTTAGGCGCCATCGAATCAGAGAGCTTCGAAGGATTTGGGAGATAGGATATGACAAAAGAGACTTTTGAGAAATAGAAAATTCTGAGAAGAACTTTCTCTTTCCGTTTTAATAGCTATTTACAGCCAAAACCGAAAATGTAACAGCTGCGCATATCACGCACTAAAAAATGGGTCAGTTAAGATTTAGAATGCGCCAAACGCGCAAGGCCGCTTGTTATTCAAAGTATTTCAAAATTTCAAAATTTTGAAATTTGAAAACTTTGAAGGGGGTCTTGTAAAAGCTCAAAATATATCAAAATATGGTAATGCGCCATTCACAGATAGCGTCAAACTAGATTTATCAAATGGTACACAAAGTCAGATGGCACATCACATCAAATGGCACTGACTATTACATGGCGCTAGCGGTCACGTGGTAAGCTTCCTTGGGAAGCCAAACGGCTGTCATTATGACTGATAGCACGTCAGTCGAAGGAAATCTCTTCGAATCCTGAGCGTATGGCGCACGAGAAGGATATATCAGAATCATCATTATTACATTTTGTCATTTACTTTGTGTCATGTATGGTTGGCGCGAAGTAATCAACAGTTTCAAGATGCTTAGCGCTTTTCACAAATGGCGCCTAACAATAGCATGCGCCATTCATCAATTGGCGCCAATCAACTATCATCCAGAAGAAGATGACGTAGCACGCATGCCACTAATCTCGAAGAACATATACATGATACTGCCCACGACCAAGCGCATCTCTCTCACAGAAAGCCATGCATCACATGCAGTTAGGCCAACCTTTCGCATATATGGGTGATGGTGCGCCAAACAGCACCATGTGCCAATTAGGATAACTACTTAACGGTTATCCCAAAACTCTATAAATAGAGTTCAAAATCATTCCTTCGGCATCACTAATGATCATAATCTTTTGACAAAGTTGTTGCAGCACGTTCAAGAGTTTTTTTGGCTTCTCCGACATCGCATTGTCTAAGGGATAAAGTGATCGTCTACTTATCAGATTCCTACAGTTGTACTTTTCCAGAATCAAATTGTACTCTTGTACTTTCTTTCTTAGTTTGTAATCTAGTTTTCTCGAAAAAAATTTGTTTTTGTAAATAACTTCTTATATCCGAAGCAAATTGTTTCTTCTTTGTTGCTTTCGTGGATGTATTTTTTTTCTTTCGATTTGATCTCTCAAACTTTAAGAACTTTCTAAAGTTTTTGACCAGCAGGGCCTGTTCATCGTCATCGTATGATTCTTCGTCAGAATCATTGTATGAGACTTTTCTGGCTTGTGCTTTGAAGGCAATTGATTTTTTTGGGAGTTGCTTCTTCAAATTCTTGCAAGTCTAGCTCATGAGTCATGAGTTCGTCCATCAGTGTCTCCAATGTCACCATGGTGAGGTCGTTTCCTTCTATGATTGAAGTTGCCTTCGGGTTCCAATTCTTGGTTAGAGCCCGCAGAACCTTCCTGATCTTCTCGTGATTGCTGTAATCCTTACCAAGAGACTGTAAATGATTAGTAATATCAAGGAAACGAGTGAACATCTGTGTAATTGACTCACTGAGTTTTATCTTGAAAGATTTGTATTCTTGTCCATTGATTTTGGATTCTTTTACTTGGGAAGTTCCTTCATGAGTTACCTCAAGAAGTCTCCAAATTTTATTAGACGTCGTACAGATTGATACGCGATTGAACTTGGTTTTGTCAATTGCACAGAATAGTGCATTCATGGCTCGTGCATCTAGACTAGCATGTGTCTTTTTATGCTCCGTATATTTGTCATGTGGCTTGCCTACTAGTAAACTATCAATCGATGTTCTAGGCGGTTTCTTGTAACCGTCTATTACTATTGACCAAAGATTGAAGTCCAATGACTTGAGAAAGAAACTCATCCATATTTTCTAGTATGTGTAATTTGTTCCATCAAATAGTGGGGGTCTTTTTATGGGTTGCCCTTCACCGTTGAATATTGATTTAATGGCTGCCATATATATATATATATATATACTCTAGATGGTTATGTATATGTATAACCTACTCTGATACAAATTGTATGACCGTTGAGCATCTCTAGAGGAGGATGAATAGAGTGTATGCGTGTACAGCAGGAATTATTACCAATTAAAAATAATCAATTATATACTATGGCAGGTAAATGACAGTAAATAAAATACGGTAAAGTAAGAGTCAAGAAATCAAACTCAGTGACACAGCGATGTATACTGATTTTCCTCTGAGAGAATTAGTTCAGTCTCGAGTACTCTTTCTCGATGTTAATCCACTATGGCACAAGCTAATTGAGTGCTTGTAGTCTCCTACAACATAATACTTGGTGACGAGCGTATGACCGGCTCCAGATGACGATTTTGAAAACTAGAACATTTTCTGAAATACAGTCTCTGATACAACTCTTTAGTACCACAACTCTAGTTTGAACAAAACTGTATTGACTTTAGCTAAGAGTGGTATAGGCTTGATTTGAAAGCTTTGCTCGTAGAAAAACACTTAAGGAGATAGAGAAGAAAAAGTGAATGAGTGATTTAAAATGGTCAAAGTTCATCTCTATTTATAGTGTTTTTGTAGATCGAATTCGGGCAGAGTTCGGATGCAGAAATCTCGCATTCGAACGTTAGATGCATATTTGGAAGGATTTCAAAATAAAAATCAAACTGACCTTGCCGAACTCGGGCCGAACTCTGGCCTAATTGGGGCCGAGTTTTGTCCGAGTTCTGTCCAAGTTAGGTCAGAACTTTAGAACCAAATATGTTGGATTTTGGGCTTTTTGGATGTGTGGACTGTTTGGATTGAATAGGTAGACTTATTTTTGTTTGTGGACTTTGAGAAAAACGTTAGCCAATACCAATCTCGATCAACCTTACATATTTTACTAGACTCAATAAAAGTTAAAATTATAAAAGAAAATATAAAAAACTGGATCTTAATTCCAGTACGGTTGATTCTTGATGACGATGCATTGTCTGTACTTTATAGCAATAGGACGTAGATGCAGTAAGACGTAGATGCAGACGTCCTTCTCATTTGAAACCTGTAATTCTATAGCAGTATGTATATTTTGGGTATCGACCAAAGTTGACGTTGATTATCAAAATCATGTGTGATCATTAATCAATGGGCCA
The DNA here is from genome assembly GCA_029216955.1 of Iris pallida. Lineage (NCBI taxonomy): Eukaryota > Viridiplantae > Streptophyta > Magnoliopsida > Asparagales > Iridaceae > Iris > Iris pallida. The sequence goes on along the minus strand of JANAVB010023995.1, from coordinate 7,650,504 downwards.
ACACGTGGGTTAACCAACTCTGCACAAAGCTTGTGCTTCCAGGACAGGGCTTCATACGAGCAGTATTTTTCCAAATGACAGTGCTTCCTATGGGACTTTGGTTGTAATCATTTTTTTCATACCGTTTTGTTATAAATCGTCTCAATTTTTGTGATTCAACATAAAGAAGGGTCATATACAGGCCTGAGCAATAGTAGCCCTAAGTATTTGTGTGTCAGTACCTTGTCCATTAGTATTCATGTGCATCGAGAGCCTTTTGCAAGATCATCTGGTCATCAAGAGCCTTTTGCAAAACCTGGAGAAATCACTAGGTCCTTAGGGAAAATAGCAAGATACATAATATACAAGCCTATTGTACAGTTTATGTAACATGCATGAAATAGACAGAAATGAAAATATAGAATAACAATAGGAATAATGGAAGTACATGTAAGGTAATAAGCAACACATAATTAATGACATGTCATAGTACTGTGATGCTAAGAGTGGCTTATAAAGGAATCATATAACCGCAGCCCTATGTGGTACCTATGGTCCTATAGAGAGAAATCCTGTGTGGAGCTCCCTATCTATAGTAAATCTCTATTGTAGCACCTGCGTGATACTCCCAAGTCGAGAGTGGTCAAATAGCCAATCCTAGTATCGAATAAGGGTCAAGTCAAGTCGACTCGAGTCAAATGATCAAGTCGGGTCAAGTCAGGTCAAATCAAGCTCGTACTCATTATGATGAACTATACAAGTGATAAATGAAAATGAGTACAAGTGTAGTAATCATGTACAAGGATCATAAACAAGTAACAGAGTATAGAAACTGACAACATGAAAAGTAACAACAGTAGATAAGAGCATGCATAAATAAACTGTACATATTGGTAAGGTATACTTGTCTGGATTCCTTAGCAAGAAAGCTGTGAACCTGATCACGAACCCAAAGTTGTAATATTCCGAGAGCCTAAATTAAAATAATAATGAATGAATTATTAATCTATAGTTACTATTTATGCATAATCTATAACTATTCTTTACATAAACAACAAGACATTAGACTATCGTACTAACATGGAAAACTAAATGCTGAAGTTAGGTTCTAACTAATTAAATAGAACCAAACGAGATCACCTCCCATATAGTCTTCGAATCAATATATGCACTAAATATTCATATAAACTAAGTCATATATGTCCTGTGTTTATTCTTTTTACATAGATACTATATTTTAATCCTAATAAGTTTTCCTTGCATCGGTGTAACATAGGATTATTTATGGTCTTCTAATACTAATTTCATGTCATGCCTATTAGACTTAGAGTTTATCCTCAAAATTATAACCAAATAATCCTTATATAAAATACTAACCCCTATTTTCCTAAATGACAATTTTGGTAAGGCTTTGGGTGTACAACTTTAACATATTCCTATACATGACCCAACTAAAGTAAATAACAAAACATATAGTCTAAAATTAAAATTAAAATTATAAAATCTAATAATGACATTTAAAAATCAGAACCCAAATCATTTTAAAGTATTTATTAAAGTCATAATTACCTAAAATTAATGCCGCATGTTAACTATGTCCACATATGGGTTTTCTAGGTCGCACCAGACAAAATTTTAAATTAAACTTGTACCAATCTAAATATCATTAATGTCCCAAATAAATCAGAATATTATATGTATAATAAAGATTATTTTAAGGATATTTTCAAGGTAGAATAGTTGACACCACCCTGTAAATTGTTTTGGTCAAATCCTACAACGAAACTAGTCTTTTCTAGGTTCAACTTGTCCATTTCGGTGACACTAACACAAGCCTATGATATATCATTTAAAAACAGAATTAAATAGTAAATAAATAGGTTTTTAGTTATAGAAACAAGTCTAATATATGTACAATATGCTAGGTATAATTCTAGGGCCATACTACCTGTAATTTTAACCCAAACTACACAAATTCTCAACTCAACATATCAAAATATACATTCTGAATTCAGAATTATATTGGCTGTGTTTAGGGCCTACAAACCAAGTTTTACCTGTCCAAACATAGGGTTATAATAGTTTGTAATCATTGTTAAAATTTTCCTTAAGTTAGTCACAAAAATCGGTAAGGAAAACATGTAAATTTCATGCTTAAAACAACCGTTTATGTGACATACACCAAACGGATTTCAGAATAATGCACACTGAACCTATGCTCTTTAAACCAAGTTTAACATGTAAGAATTCATGGTTTTCATAGTTCAATACCTGAATTAATGGGTTACCAAGTTGTAAAAAAAATATGGTGAAGAAAACATTCACATATGTCACTTAACAACCATAAAAATACAACATACAATCTATATATTCAGATTTTCGTATCCTCATAAATACCACAATAAAATAAGTTTTAGTTAGGTGATTAGGGTATCTACTTATGTCACAACATGTCATGGACGTCCTAGAACTAATTTTACAAGTTTTGGGAACAAAATGGACGGGGTACTTACTTGAAATATGGGTTGGACTGAATTGTGCACCTTCAGTCGATGAATCTTCAGTTTGGACTAAATTGTGCACCCGCCAACTTTGGACTGTTTGTGGACTGTTTGGAGAGGGTAATGGAGATGAAAATGGAAGAAAAATTGCTAGGGTAGGTAGTGTATGCTGTAGGGGAGGTTGTGGGGTATTTGTGCCTTAATTCTAGGTGATGGGAGGAGTGGGAAGTAGCTAGAAAACCAACCACAACTCCATATATTCAGCTACTAAGACGCCCACTATACAAAACAATTCACTGCTGTACACAAGTGTTTAGGTGTCCAAAATGGTGTTTAAGAACACTAGATTGAAGTTACTTAATTCCTCTATAATTTAGTATTGGGTTAGTGAACATTTGGTTCACTTCTATGGACTAAAACTATGCATATACACCACCTACAACCTATGGACTGACCCAATTTGTATGCTGCTGTAATTAATTGTTTATGTGCCTTGAATTGACTCTAAGGCCTCTTTGTTGAGGTTAATTAACCCTCCTTTAGGTTAGGTTGGGTTTGGTGTTCATTTGGTTACTTTATTTGGGCTAAAACCCAACACATACACCACTTACTCATCCATTAACACATGTGGACTGATGTATATATATGCTGCTGTCCATGTACTTTAGGAACTCAATAAATTCGTCTAAGCCCTCTAGGATTTACCTAATTAAGTCCTCTATATATTAGGTTCGAGCTGGTGTACTATTTGGCTTTCGTTTCGGATTATTTCGACGACCGAGGCACTTATATAGCTCGATAACCTCAATTTCCTATGTAAATGTTCTAATGATTTATGGGTGTTTAGGGAGTGTGTAGGAGTCCATTTGAGTGGGACACAAGCTGCATGAATGCTCTAGTTTTAGTATAGATCATAACAATCCTATGGTCGAAGGCTTCGGGTCACAATTGTATCTCTAATTTCGATTGGAACGGACATAGATATTTGACCTATTTTGAACTACGATTTTATACATGAATGTTGTGCTGTAAAAATGAAGCACAAGGAGACGTGTTTGAGTGGGACATGGATGGTATAAACGTAGAGGGGTTTGACTAGGTCATGTATGCAAATTTTGTTGGAAGAAAATAACTAATGTTGTGCTACTAATAACAAAGCTACGGAAAATGGTATAAGAAGGCTAGAATAGCGAGTGGTAGTTGTGTATATATATATATATATATATATATATATATATATATCTATTCTACTATATAATAGGAAAACTTAGATGGTGAAACTTTTGAATTCCAAAAATACCCTTACATACTTATACTAATTAAAAATAGTTCATTAATTTTAATAAGGACAACTTAGTAATTAGGAAGACTACCCTTTGGTCTTTCTAAACTAATTAAGAAATGTTAAAATATGTGCAAGGCACGTGCACATATGCTAGTATATATATATATATATATATATATATATATATATAATTACAAAATAAATAATATATAGTACTAGAATCCAAGTATACTAGCTACTCTTCCGACACTACATACACACATAATCAAGTTAGGATTTTCCAAAGTAAAGAGAATATTAGCTAGCAAAATATTTAATAAAATATATATAAAAATATAACTAGGAATTCTAGGTGAGGGGGTTGAAAACGCATATGAGAGGCAAAAAACCTATAACACTGACAAATATCTATGATTTTTGGTAGACAACAGCAAAGAGGTAGTTGTAATGTATGGTGAAGATCCAAGGTCCAGCATGGAAGTTATATCAGATATAGATTCTCAGAAATGGAAAATATCCATGAAATTAGTATGGGTTTGATGTATACTAATAAAGTATGGAATTTGGATGATGTACCCGATGGTGTAGAACCTATAGGTTGTAATTATGTTTTCAAGAGAAAGACCAATGAAAATTAAAAACAATCTTCTGACATCGTTTTATGCTCAGAGATGGTTTTTGCAGTTTTTATATATAAAAATTGTGTTCTGCCCTTGAGGGAACGGTGTTAGAAGAGAAATAAAAATTTTATGTGGGGGATATTTTAATCATTATGGGTGAAAATTTGGTCAACTAACGATTTGGTTGAGCAAAACTTGGATGGATGGATTAATTTGCAAAAAAAAGAGTTGATATATGTTTTTCACTCAAACAAATTTTTCGTGTATGTTATCTGCAAAAACATGAAAGTTCAGATTTATTTTCTAAATTTTACCCTAAATAATTAGTTAGTTAAATATAAGATATATATTTACAATATCCATTCAATAAAATAATTAAGTATTATTATATAACTAAAGTAACACTTAGCAATGTTTTGATTAGTATTTTTTATTAACTAGTCATGTTCACCTGCAATTCCCAAAGGAAAAAAAATCTCTGATACTATTAAAAAATTAGATAGAAATTTAAATTATATTAAAATAGTTTATATATTTTTTAATATATATAATTAAATTTTGTTATAGATATGTTTTAAGACCTTTGAATATATGTTTAGATAATACCATGTAGTTATTTAAATATAATTTGAATATTGAATATATTTTAATTTGGATTTGTTATAGTTATGCTTATAGGATTATAGATATATGGTCAGTTAGTTAGAAAGATTTTAAAACATTTTTCCTGGAGGAATATACAAACGGCTAGAAGAATTTTAGTACATGATGATATACATACGGCTTATACGACTCAGTTTGAATTGCTTTCAAGTTATCATAGTAAAGATATTCCATAATTATTTTTATACTTTTATATGATTAACTAATATTTTATTATTATAATAATATATTATATTATTTTTTGTTTTCTACTTTTTAGTTAACCAAATAATTTTTAGAATTATAAACAAAAATCCTATATTAACTCATGAGTTACAAATCTTTAAAACTCATCAACAAAAAAACTTTTGGATTAAATGCATATCATCCCTTGAGTTATAAAAAATTAAGGGCTTAAATAGAAAATTAAGTCACGTGTCAGAAGCATAATGAAAGTTACTATTTTGAGTTCCAATTTGAGTTTATGAACTCAAACTGAATTATAAGAGCATCGATAGTAAGCCTCATACCAATTTCTAGATTCTAGATTCAGATTGTAGGAGATCATTTTGTAGAATAGTAAGGTTCAATTGGAGCTCCAGAATGGTGTCTCGTCCTAGCTACATGAGCTATAGCCTAGTGTTACGCCCAATTTGTTGTGCCCTACCGAGATATTTGTGTAACCCTTCATGGACCGGGGTTATACGGGAAGCTTCCAAAACATTCTAGAATATGGTTGAATCCTCTAGAAGGCTCGAGAATCTTCTAGAAGATTTAAGATTATTCTAGAAGGCCCAGGATCTTTCTAGATGGCCCCTGATCTTTCTGGATAGACTAGAAACTTCCTTGTATTTATCTAGATCTAGAATAATCTCTGGAATATTCTATTTTTACAAGTTTTTTTGCAAGTGCTATGTGCACTATAAATAAGTAGGAGGCCTCATTTGTTCCTCACCATCAAAATTTATAAGCATTCTCCAAGTTAATAAAGAATAGTTACAAGTTTCAATCTTGCTTCACACTTCTTTAACTTCTTAGCATTCTTGCTAAGCAGGTTCGGGAAGGCTTGTACGAGTCTTCGAGGAGGAAGATAGTGCACCGCACACGACGAGGTGTAGGCAAAAATACTTCTGTGACAAGTGGTATCAGAGCAAAGGTCGATCATCCCCATGTCGTTGTCTGAGATTGTCCACGAGGAGCAAACCGCATCATCTAAGGAGAAGGCAAAGCCCTCGATGAAGGACATGAGCAAGGAGCCGTCGTTACAACATGCCCTTGGCGAGTTGGCGTCCCGCATGGAGTTCTTCGAAAAAGGCGTGACGGCCATCGAACTGCAAGTAGAGGAAAACCTGTTGACTCACAAGAAATTCGACCATGGGTTAGAGACAGATGTTACCTATGCTATAGCGATGTTTCGAAAGCAGCGGCATGATATGTAAGTCGAGTTCAAAGAGGAACGCAATGCTACAAAGATGAAGATTGTGCTAGAACTCAAAACTAAGATGGCGATCCTCAAGAAGGCCATTGCCGGTGGTGGTTCTCCGATGAGAAAGGCGACACCAAAAGTGAAGTATTAAGAACCCAAATTCTTCAATGGCATGCGAGATGAAAAGGAAGTGGATACCTTCATTTGGAACATCGAGTGGTACCTTAAGGTGGTTCGCATCAAGGATGAGGCCGATAAGGTAAACATGACGTCTCTTTATTTTTTGGATGATGCTATGTTGTGGTGGCATCGTAGGTGCATCGAAAATGAGAAGGGACTCTGCTCGATCGAGACTTGAGAGGATCTCAAGAAGGAGATCAAGTCTCAATTCTACCTGGAAAAAGTCGAGTTTGTGGCAAGGCAGAGCCTACGTTAACTCAAGTACACCGGGTCAATCAAAGATTATTTGGAAGAGTTCACCTGTTTGATGCTTGTTATTTCCAACATAGGCGAAGAAGACCGCATGTTCTTCATCCTATACAGTCTGCAACCGTGAGTTGCACATGAGTTATAAAGGCAACGTGTCTCAAATCTGAATACGGTCGTCTCAGCGGCCGAGAAGCTGAGGGAGTATTGTCGGAGCAATACGTCCAAGCCTACGACAAAGGCCACCACCAAGTTCAATAGTAGGGGAGAGAAGAAGTACAACAGAAAGGGAGCCCCGTCGAAGGGTGAATAGCCTACAAAGCCTCAGATGGAGCACAAGATTGAATGCTTCCTGTGTGGAGGAAATCACTTCGCATGTTACTGGAAGAACAAAAGCAAAGAGGATGAACATAGTCCAAGGCAAGGAGGCCAAGGACGACGAGCCTATGATGGCGACTCATATGGTCGCCTTGCCCCTATTCAACGCTCTGAAGAGCAAGGTCATCGTGACCAAAGCTCACAATCTGAACTCATATACATAGACGTGATGATCAACGGTCACAACATGAGGGCAATGGTGGACACAGGGGCGACGCACAACTTTATCTCGGATGCAGAGGTCCAACGCTTAGTTCTGATGCTATAAAAAGAATCGAGAAGGATAAAGGCAGTCAACTCAGAGGCCCGCCCCTGCTAAGGATAGCCAAGGGGGTGGAGATCCAAGTGGGAGACTGGACAGGTATCACCATTCTTATGGCTGCACCACTTAAAGACTTCAAAATGATCATCGAGATTGACTTTCTCACATAGGCAAAAGCGGTTCCAATACCACATTTGGGAGACACCGGATCATGAGGAGGGCTCTCCGTGTATGGTGAATGTTGTACGAGGTGAGTCCACAAAGGCGTAAACCACCACCACCCCTCCAATTTTTTGTTGTAATTTTGGCTTGAACAATAATTTCATGGATTTTTATATATACTTTTATTATGTAAATAGCTTAGTCATGGTTGAGGTTGGTTATGGATAACAATTAGGAAACATGGCATGGCTAGTGTAGTCGTATACCACGACTAGCATATTAGATATGGTAGGGATGTCATAGCCATATCCATGTCACATATATAGAATTAGGTTAAGTTGTGGCATATTTCTTAAATAATAGTATACCAATATTTTAATATATAAAATTTTATTATTATAAGGTTTTTGGATTATTTAAACCAATATGTGTAAATGTAGGTCAGGGTGGATTTATATAGGTATATTGGGCATATATTGTTTATTCCCGTATTTTTAGGAATTTGTTTACTTTAAATTATATAGTTTATCTTATATATATATATATATATATATATATATATATATATATATATATATATATATATATATATTATACACACACACACACACACACACACACACACACACACACACACGCACACACATCAATGGCCTCTAGCTCAAGTGGATAGTGTGGAGGCATAAGGCCCAAGTGGACGATGGTTCGATTTCAGGTGGAAGCGATCATAGAATAATTACCTTCTTCTATATATGTAAAAAACTTGTCATGATCCGCACCTGTTTTTTGGGATACGAGTACGTGGCCAAGTCCAGCCTACGTGGTAGTATCGACATAGTAAGTTGTCTAGATCTCAAATTACACCATACGTGCTCATAACTAATCTCTTTGCTCAATCACAATACTAAATCAAATTATAATATTCAAATATTATATTTGATTTAGTATTGTGAATGAGAAAAGTAATTAGTTATAAGCACATATGGCGTACTTTGAGATCTAGACAACTTACTACGTCAATACTGAGGTGTAGGTTTGACTTGGCCACGTACTCGTATCCCAAAAAGCGGGTGCGGTCATGACAAATTTTTTTGGTGGCCCATGCAGGTTAGTAGCTTCTCGCATGGTGGATCGCTGGGGAGGAGAGGCCAGTTGGTAGCCGAGGTGGTAATGGTGTGCCCAGTGGAGTTGGTCGGGACGCCTGGGCCGGGATCTCCAGAGTCGATTGTAACTGATGGAACTGGGGATTCCCAGGACCCTTCCTTTGGTGTGCATATTGATCGATAGAAAGTTAAACAGATCTAATACGTGTTCTAAACCTTCATAGGCGGAAACTAAGGTTCACGAATTATACCTGCGGCGGAAAGGAGACAAGTAATTCTTGGCAATCTCGAGCGGACGACCCCAAGATCTTCTGCACGTATTCCTTCCTCGAGTTGGACGTCGTGTGGGCGACGAACTTCTAACCTTTTTTTCTCCTTAGCAACCCTCTCTTTCTCTTCTTACGTGAATCACGAATTTAGAGAAAATTACAGATTTCTGATCCGTAATGCGGCGGCCAGAGAATAGAGGATATATATAGGCTACGGTAGGGACCATGAGGAGAAATTAGGGTTAGGCCTCCTAACGGATCTGGATATCCTGTGTTCAGCCCGAACACACAATCCAGGCCCATTAACAATAGCTCGGTCCACTAATGAGCTATTGTTGCACTACCTCCCTAATCCCAAATTATGTTTGTGGGCTCCTTTTATTATATGCTCGTTTGGCTCCCCATGTTAAGATATCGTATGTCTGTCGATCAAATTAAGTTACTAACAACTATATTGATTCGACATCTTTTATCCTTAAGTAGTACCGCTCAACTTTATTTGTCATGTCGGATATAATCCACCTGCAGGGTTTACATGACAATCCTTATGAGCTCCTTAAGAGGACATCACCAACCCGATGTATCGGGACATGGATTCTATTTATAATCAACAACCCATCATACATACAATGTTATTACCCAATTCATAGAGGTTGTTGATCCATAATGAATCTCACTCTTTTATGAGTCAAAGTAATGCATACTGCATATACATGTCCGTTATTATATCCGGATTAAGAGCACAAGCATCCATAATAACAGAGGTGTTTGTTCTCTTTATGTAGTCAGTACAAAGAGAACAACCTCAAGTGGTCCTGTTCAAAACACACAAAGTGTACTAGTGTAAACATATAGTCAAGATAGACTAATACCAGATTACACTACAACCTTTCCAATAGATTGTCCAAGTCCATCTAGGTTGTGAACTATTTATATACTCCATAGGAAACTGATAATATGATCTTCTGTGTGACACCACACACCATATTATCTACAATATAGAATATCAGACATTTGCATTAACACTTGCAACAAATATAATATGCAAACATTTGCCCATATGATTCTCATTCAAAATTTAAGGAAATAAGGTTACTACAAAAGTGATGCTTTTAGTATATAACCCTAATAATCTCCCACTTATACTCAAAGCATTGTTTTTCAGTATACTGTTACAAATCTCCCACTTATACTTAAAGCCTTGCTACTACACATCTGACTCCCATTCCCTCAACATGACTGTCAAAAGCCTTAGCTGGTAAGCTCTTTGTAAAGGGATCAGCTAGGTTGTCGGCTGATGCTATCTTGATCATAGCAACTTTTCCTTTCTTTACGAAATCTCGTATCATGTGGTACTTTCGCTCAATGTGTTTGCCTGTCTTATGGGCTCGTGGTTCCTTCGAGTTTGCAACTGCACCACTATTATCACAATAAAGTGTAATAGACTTAGGCAAACTAGGTACCACATCCAAGTCCAACAGAAAATTTCTGAGCCAAACCGCTTCTTTGGCTGCCTCAGAGGCTGCCACATACTCGGCTTTCATAGTGGAATCAGCAATACATTTTTGCTTGATACTCCTCCACACAATGGCTCCACCACCCAAAGTAAAAAACATAACCTGAGGTAGATTTCCTGGAATCCCTATCTGACTAAAAATCTGAGTCTGTATACCCCAAGGGAACTAAACTATCTACCTGGTAAACTAGCATATACTCTTTAGTCCTTTTCATGTACTTCAAAATATGCTTTACGGCAGTCCAGTGCTCTTGTCCTGGGTTAGACTGATATCTGCTAACCATGCCTACGACAAAGCAGATGTCTGGTCTCGTACATAGTATTGCATACATTAAGCTTCCTACTGCTGAAGCATAAGAAACTGCCTTCATGTTCTCTATCTCTTTAGGTGTCCTCGGACACTGCTCCTTTGATAGAGCAATTCCATGTCTAAAAGGTAAGAAACCTTTCTTAGAATTTTGCATACTAAAACGAGTTAGTACGGTATCGATATAGGAAGCTTGGGATAAGCCCAACATCCTTTTCTTGCGATCTCGTAGAACTTTGATCCCAAGGATGTGACCTACTTCTCCCAAGTCCTTCATATCAAACTGTTTGGATAACCATACCCTTACATCAGATAATACCTTCACATTGTTTCCAATGAGCAAGATGTCATCCACATAAAGTACTAGAAACACCACCACATTTCTGTCACACTTTCTGCATACACATGATTCATCCTGACATTGATCAAATCCATAGGATTTTATCACCTGATCAAAACATATGTTCCAAGATCTGGAAGCTTGCTTAAGTCCATAAATGGACTTCTTGAGCTTACAAACAAGATGCTCCTGGCCCTTTTCAATGAACCTGTCTGGTTGCTTCATATAGATGTCTTCCTCAAGACTTCCATTAAGGAAAGCTGTCTTGACATCCATTTGCCAAATCTCATAATCGAGATGAGCTGCAATAGATAAAAGAATCCGAATAGACTTAAGCATGGCTACAGGAGAAAAGGTTTCTCATAATCGATACCCTCTCTTTGAGTAAAACCTTTTGCTACAAGCCGAGCTTTAAAGGTTTCAACCTTACCATCTGATCCTCTTTTTCTCTTATAGATCCACTTGCATCTAATAGCTTTTACACCAATAGGTGGTTCTACAAGCTCCCAGACCTGATTAGAATCCATAGATTTTATTTCAGATATCATTACTTTTTGCCAAGACTCTGCATCTTTATCTTGGAGTGCTTCATTGTAGGTACAGGGATCATAATCTTGTTCCTCAGGGACGAAGTCTGACGACTCTTCCAATAACATATATCTATCAGGTTGTATCACAACCCTCCCACTACGACGAGGCACTATCGGTCGTGGTGTAACATTTGTGACACGTTGTGCAGTTATTTGTGGTTCATCCTCTTGTACTGTTGGTACTGAAGTACTTGGTGTCTCACGTCTCAGTTCTTCTAGAACAACTCTACTTGTGGGTTTATGGTTCATCACGTAGTCTTCTTCTAAGAATCGGGCATTGGTGCTAACAATGACCTTCTGATCCTTAGGACTATAAAATAAACCTCCTTTCGTTCCTCTTGGATAGCCTACAAACAAGCGTACTTCTGTACGAGATTCCAACTTATCTGTTTTCCCATTCAGCAGATGTACTGGACTACCCCAAATACGAACATGTTTCAAACTAGGCTTACGTCCAATCCACAGCTCTGTGGGAGTAAGAGGTACTGACTTAGAAGGAACCAAGTTCAAAATATAAGCTGCAGTCTCTAAGGCATATCCCCAAAATGAATCTGGCAAATCCGAATAACTCATCATTGATCTAACCATCTCCATAAGAGTTCTATTCCTTCTTTCGCCTACACCATTCTGTTGGGGCGTTCCAGGTGCAGTCAATTGGGATGCAATCCCAGCCTCTGATAAATAATCCCTAAACTCTCCAAAGAGGTACTCGCCACCACGATCTGATCGTAATGACTTAATACATTTTTTATGACGTTTCTCCGTTTCAGCCTTGTACTCTTTGAATTTCTCAAAGCACTCAGACTTACGGCGCATCAAATAAATGTATCCATACCTTGAATAATCGTCAATAATTGTGACAAAATATTCAAAGCCACCTCTAGCTTGGATAGTCATGGGTCCACACAAATCAGAATGAACCAATTCTAACACATCTTTGGCCCTATACCCCTTTGCCGTAAAAGGCCTTTTGGTCATTTTACCTTCCAAGCAGGATTCACAGACTGGTAGTGCCTCTACTTCCAATGAACTCAAAGGTCCATCTTCAACCAGTCTTTGAATCCTTCTTTGGTTAATATGTCCCAATCGTAAGTGCCAAATATATGTTTGGTTATACAAGAAGGTTCTTTTCTCTTATTTAAGTTAGATGACATATTATTCATTTCCATAAGTTGCGTTGTGGGCGAAATAGGATTAATGACATACAAATTATCAACCAATGCACTAGAACAGATAAAATGTTTATTCTTTCTAATAACAATATTGTCATTAAAATAAACTGAATATCCATCCTTAACTAACATAGAAATAGAAACTAAATTCCTTCTAAGTGAAGGTGCATAAAGACAATCTCTCAATGTCAAAAACTTATTTCTACCAAAAGATAAAGTAACATTTCCTAATGCAACCACCGATACTTTTGTAGCATCACCCATGAACAAGCATATCTCTCCATCACTGAGCCGTCTGGTTTCCTGGAACCCCTGCAATGTATTGTAGACATGATTAGTGGCTCCTGTATCTACACACCAGGTGTCGGCAGATAACACCGCTAAACATGTTTCAACTACTAGTAAATGAGATATACCTTCTTTGTTCCCTTGTTTGAGAAGTGGACAATCAGTCTTCCAATGTCCTGACCCTTTGCACTTGAAACATTTGTCTTTCGGCTTTTTCCCCGGGCCTTGAGGTCCCATGCCCTTCTTTGCTGAGTTTGCCTGTTTCTGAATGTTATTCTTCTTCTTACCGCCTTTTGGCTTAGAAGTAGAAGCCTTTTCAGAAACAAAAACATGACCACTCTGCCTAAAGAGAGATTCAACATCCTGTAGCTCTTTTGCAAGTTCTGCCAAACTATACAACCTTTTGTTCATGTTGTAATTAAGGCAAAAATTGTCAAAACTTTTAGGCAGAGTCCCGAGAATGATATCGACCAGGGTTTCCCTATCGATTTCAGCTCCAAGGATCTCCATTTCATTCAGATGACCCATCATCTTGAGAACATGATCCCTTACTGGTGTACCCTCAGCCATTTTTGTATTCATCAAACATTTCATAGTAAACTGCCTAGCTGCTCTACTCTGATGTCCGAAGAGTTCCTTGAGGTTATACATCATGTCATAAGCTGTGGCCATGGCCTGATGCTGATGTTGCAGTACATTTGACATAGATGCCAAAATGTAACACCGCGCCATCTCATCTGCCTTTTTCCACTTCTTATAAGCCTCTTTGACCTCTTCATCATAGTTAGCATCAGACTTAGGTGGGCATTCCTCAACAAGTACATATTTGTACTCCTCAGCAGTCAGAACAATATCCAAATTTCGTTTCCAGTCAATATAATTAGGTCCAGTAAGTTTGTTTTCTTTAAGAATTACCATAAGTGGACTGAAAGAACCCATTTTTGAAATCCTGAGAATCACATAAATAAAATTATGTAGGGCAAAAAAACTTTTTGAATTAACTAAATATTGATTCCCTCAAAACAATAATAAAAAATTCACCAACACCTTGAACACCATGAATTTAGCATGCCACAATAGTGTGGACGTATACAAATTCAACTTTGCTCAAGTAGATTTTTCTTATTAATTTTACTATCATGTCAATATAACTTTATGACAAATAAAATTAATATGCTGGTCTTGCTCTGGTCATACAAATAATAGCAGTGACTCCGATGGGGAGGATACCATTATTTGTATCTAAGTGTATACCATTACTTAATACTAAGTCCATTACCTTGTAATGAGTTCCTTCAGATGAAGAAGTGAACACATACTAGGTAACTTTCTACAATTATCCCTAAGGAAGTTTGTACTGGTGATCCATAATTATACTCATCCGATATGGAAGAAAGCACTAAAGCCAACACGCAAGTATAATTACATCACCTACAAACCAGTAATGGAGACCATAGGATTTATACTAAATAAAAATCCTCTCCCACTTAGTTATTTAACAATGAGGGTTTTTCTACTAGTTGATATTATGTCCATGTTGTCCATTATTAATGTAGGCTTAGTTTTTTAAAAAAACAACCACATAATAATAAACATGCATAATCAGAAAAAGCAAAAAGACAAAAATAAGAGAAAATATCCAACTATTATGGTCATCTTTGCTGCTCCGTCCTCAGCTATCCGAATCAAAATCTGGCGCTGCACAGATCTATACGGGGTTCTACCTGCCCGGTCAGGTCGCGGAGTTCGGGGCAGCACCCCGATTTTTTGTTTTTTTAGGTTTTGGGTGTCGATTCCTTCATCGAAAATCATCTGTCTGCCTCTGGACTGCTTAAAACCAGCATCTCGTCCGGCGTCAGAAACAGCCACCACCGCCATCATGATTGATCAAAAATAATTAAAATTACATCAATCCTATGCCTCCCGAAGGAGTTCACACATAATCTTGATTGAAAAATTAAAATAATAAGCACGATCAACCCTCGTGATTTTAATTACATCCACAGCAACAACAACATCCACGACATGTCCGTAGTTTAAACAACACAATCAAAAAAACATGTATTGGACCATAATAGTTGGATCTAAGATGCCTGCAAAACCGAGTTAGAACAGATCTACATCTACCGACTATTACAAAGCACAGGTTTTATTGGACAACATGGACGTATCAATCAATACGTAGATCCAAAGTGGCTCTAATACCAATTGATGGAATTGGGGATTCCCAGGACCCTTCCTTTGGTGTGCGTATTGATCGATAGAAAGTTAAAAAGATCTAATACGTGTTCTAACCCTTCATATGCGGAAACTAGGGTTCACGAATTATACCTGCGGCGGAAAGGAAACAAGTAATTCCTGGCAATCTCGAGCGGACGACCCCAAGATCTTCTGCACGTATTCCTTCCTCGAGTTGGACGTCGTGTGGGTGACGATCTCCCAACCTTTTCTTCTCCTTGGCAGCCCTCTCTTTCTCTCCTTACGTGAATCACGAATTTAGAGAAAATTTCAGATTTTTGATCCGTAATCTGGCGACCAGAGAATAGAGGATATATATAGGCTACGGCAGGGACCATGAGGAGAAATTAGGGTTAGGCCTCCTAACGGATCTGGATATCCCGTGTTCAGTCCGAACACACAATCCAGGCCAATTAACAATAGCTCGGTCCACTAATGAGCTATTGTTGCACTACCTCCCTAATTCCAAATTATGTTTGTGGGCTCCTTTTATTATATGCTCGTTTGGCTTCCCATGTTAAGATATCATATGTCCATCGATCAAATTAAGTTACTGACAACTATATTGATTCGACATCTTTTATCCTTAAATAGTACCGCTCAACTTTATTTGTCATGTCGGATATAATCCACCTGCAGGGTTTACATGACAATCCTTATGAGCTCCTTAAGAGGACATCATCAACCTGATGTATCGGGACATGGATTCCATTTATAATCAACAGCCCATCATACATACAATGTTATTACCCAATTCACAGAGGTTGTTGATCCATAATGAATCTCACTCTTTTATGAGTCAAAGTAATGCACACTGCATATACATGTCCGTTATTATATCCGGATTAAGAGCACAAGCATCCATAATAACAGAGGTGTTTGTTCTCTTTATATAGTCAGTACAAAGAGAACAACCTCAAGTGGTCCTGTTCAATACACACAAAGTGTACTTGTGTAAACCTATAATCAAGATAGACTAATACCAGATTACACTACAACCTTTCCAATAGATTGTCCAAGTCCATCTAGGTTGTGAACTATTTATATACTCCATAGGAAACTGATAATATGATCTTCTGTGTGACACCACACACCATATTATCTACAATATAGAATATCAGACATTTGTATTAACACTTGCAACAAATACAATATGCAAACATTTGCCCATATGATTCTCATTCAAAATTTAAGGAAATAATGTTACTACAAAAGTGATGCTTTTAGTATATAACCCTAACAGTAACAGGAATTAGGGTTACGGTTTTGTCTGCTTGATTGTATCAGACACATGTCCGTAGAATTTGGGGATGTCTGGGGTATCGGATACGATAGAGAGAATGTTAATGTAAAGAAAAATAACATAAGGGAATGGGTGGACACGGATACGGTACACGAATACGGTTATGGTGTGATGGCTGATGATTGCTTTGTGTTTTTGGTAGCTAGATAGAGTGTGGAAGGAAGGCAAAATTAGATTGTTGAGGAAAAAAATAAGAATTTGCTCTCCTTAAATTGGTGGAAACTCCTAATTAGATGAGGAATATGATTTCTAGTAGATGAATCTCCCCCTTTAGTTTAAAATCAAATAAACTTTAAAAATAAATCAATCTAATCGCAAACCTATAGATGATTACTATAATAATTTTTAAAGTAATATTCGATATTATCAAAATATTGTAATCTAATCGTATAAATTCAAATTCGTAATCAAATAGGTGATCAACATAATAACTTAATAATATTTAATGTTATCAAAATATTGTAAAGTATATTTTTTATAAGTTTAAATCTTTATTTTAAAAAAATAGATGGACAAACCCTTTTTGTTATTCAAAATATTTATGACTTATAAAACTATTTGGAAACCAACTTCTAAATGACCAAACATAATTTATAATTCCAATAACAAAATTCATGAACAATTATTTTTTATAACTAAATAGTATTTTCAAACCATAAATTTTAACTAGTTTCTAAAATACAAAAATAATAGCAAAATAACGTTTATATGTTACAACAAGAATGTATTTCAAAACATGATAAAAATTTTAAATATGGGAAGAGGGGTTACAAATCTACCTACCTTAAAAAATTTGTCATCGAAATTTAAGGATGACTAGGATAGATAGACTTGGATGGTTAGGAGAAAAGATGGTAATATAAAGCATAAAGAGAACTCAAATACGAAGAAATGAAAAAAAATGTAGCTTGAGAAAGAAATAGCTTGTAGGAATCATGGTTCTCTCATTAGTCCTCTAGATATAGATAGATATTTTTTAAAAAATAAGTGAATAATGGATACATAAATATTCTATATCAGAATATATTCTTAAATTTTTTAAAGATTTTCTAGATTTTATTTTTGGTGTAAAATATTTTGATAATAGAAGAATGTAAAAGAATTAAGAAAAAGAAGAAGAAAAAACCCATTACTGTTTGTAGGAGCTCAAAAATAAATGGGCACCACTCTTAAAAAGGCGTCAGCATCAGATAATGTCTGGTCACTACATTGCGAGATACTTAGGTTGCGCCAAAGTCAGGGTGCGCGAGTCCTACGTGGGAAGCTTTCTCGAGAAGCGGTAACGTAAGTCACGATTACTGACAGCTTGACAGTCGGATAATATCTCTTCGAATCCCGGGAAGCACGATGCTCGAGAAGACTATATCAATTTTTAATAATTGCTGACAGCTGTCTTGTGCCAGTAATCAAGTGGTGCGAGGTAGTTAATAAAGACTGAAAAGTAAGGGGCGCTAGTCATCATGTTGCGCCCGACAACCTATCAAATTTCCATCCAGAAGCAAAATAACATGGCACGCATGCCACTAATCTCGAAGAACGTGTCCAATATGCTACCCACGACCATGTGCATCTCACTCACAAGATATCACGCATCCCCAGCAGTTCAAGTAACTGTTCGTACAACTGGATAGGTGGCGCGCAATACACAGTGCGCGCAACTTAGAAACAGTTATTTCAGAACACTATAAATAGAGTTTCAAATCAGTTCTAAAGCATCACTAATGATCATAATCTCCTAACATAGTGTTGTTGCGTTCTCCAGAGGCTCGTGTCTTCGATATCACATCGTCCAATGGATAAAGTGATCATTTTTTGATCAGATTCCTACAGTCGTACTTCCCCAGAATTCAAGTGTACTCATTGTACTTTCTTTTTTTCTTAGTTTATAAATCAAACTTTTGTTTTTGAAAACAAAATGGTGACTCTGCTGGGGACGACTTTCTTCTCCGACAAGAAAGTGATAACTCAATATGATACCGCTTCGATCTGCAAGACGCATAAGACCTTGGTTGTGCAAGTTAACAAAACAGCCTACAAAGCCCTGATCAGTGCTGGGGGTGCTAGGCACGCCACTTTGGCTGCCAAGAATAAGGCACGCGCCGTATGGACTCTCAGGTCCTAAACAGTACCAATCACTGCTTCTGCGCAAGCTGCACCTACTGCCTCTCTAGCATAAAATAAGGCAAAACGCTTTTTAGCTAATCCCTCTTCTTCTCCAGTTCTAAACTCGGAGAAGAACCTATCTAGTGAGGCTACTAGATAGAACAAAAGAAAACATCCTTTGGCCTTTTTTCGTTCTATGCAAGCTGCGCCTATTCCTGCCCTGGTGCAAAACAAGGAGAAACACTTTTTAGCTACTCCCTCTTCTTCCCTAAATTTGAATTTCGTTGGGAATACACCTACTACTGCCCTGGCACAGAACAAAGGAAAGTGCCCTTTAGTTTTTCCTCATTCTTCCCCGATCCTTGACTTGGTAGAAAACACTCCTGACTGCACCTTTGCGCCAATCAGTCCTAAAGCTCTTTTGGACAGAAACTCTACTCATCTTGACAAAGACAATCAAATCTCTGGCAAGAAAGTAAGTTCTGTTCAAAATGAACTTTCTGCTACCCAATTGCACCACTCCAAGCGCACAGAAAGGGGGTGCACAGAGCAAAAAGGCATTCTGCTTACTCCTAAGAATTCAAGTCAGGATCTACCAACCCTGTACAGCTCGTGATCCAATCAAGGAAAGCTGATGGTGTCTCAAACAGACACACAGGTGGAGCACCTATATGACTTGCACGCCTATCTCAATAAGCGCCAGTCAGGATCAACTTCAGCAAGTCATAATGTGCGTCAATTCCAGTCTGCGTCAGCAGCCAACTTGCACCAGAGGAAGACTTCTGAAGTCAAGAATCCTCTTACCCATGCCAATCATCTTAGCACCTCCTTATACATTCAGGGTACAGGGCACCTCAAGAACCGAAATTATGTTCCCAATATCATCAAAGAATATATACCTCCGACTTCTTCTTATCTTGTCATTGTAACCGATCTCCATGAACTTCTTGTACAAAAATAAAAAATTGTAAGGTCGTCTCATCCATCTGTAGTTCCACAACAAGAACATCATTGTAATCATCACCACGAAGTAGTCATCAAATGTTGCCGCCAGTAAGCTAAACGGTCTGTCTTCGACCGTTTGAACTACGTTCAAACTCCTGAACCTGTGATAGTGGGCAAAGATGAATTGTTGTACGCTTCAGTCAATATGACATCTCGAAGCACTCTGGTGGAAAGCGTTCAAGATGCTATGCATCCCGCAATTCCAGTCAACAATACTTGGATCGGATCCGTGACTCCGGCGAAGGAGTCTACCAACATACCAGATCAAGAAGCCGAGAAACAATCGGTCAAAGGAATCTTTCTTCCGACCGAGAAACAATCGGTCAAAGGAATCTTCCTAATTCTGACCAAGATTCCTTCAGTCAAAGGGATCTTCCTATCCCTTGTCCTGGGGGTAGTTCCTTGTATGACTTTGATGCCGACAGTAAAAACTCCGAACAGACCATCTTTTTTACTAGCTCTTCTTTACTGGCCAGAGAAGTGACTGCCTATGTCACTAACGAAGAACAATATGCATCTAGCTCCGGCAACATGAGCAAAAAATTGTCTCTTTAGAGGCTAGCTTGAAAAATATGGCTAAAATGATAGCTAGCATGCATGCCATAATTGTGGCACAACACACTGGTCCGCCGGTTGCGAATATAATTCCAACCCAAGAATAGGTAGCGGCATCTGCTCCCACTAATGCTGGTCAGGGGGTACAATCTCCTCACAATGCTGCGGTACCAACTCTGAGTCTTTCTGGTGCCGGGGGTAGTACATATCATGTAGTCCCTCCTCCTAACACAATGAATCGGTCCACTTCTCCCCAAGCATCGGGAGATGCTAAGGAAGCCATAAAGATTTTGCGTACTCAATTTGAAGCCTTCAAACAGAAGGACGGCCTACAGAAGCTTGGGATCAAACAACCTTGTCCTATAGAGTGGAAAGAAGTCTAATTTTCACCCAAGTACAAACCTTCTACCATTATACTATTTGATGGCAGTACATCCCCAAGCCAGTACCTCAACCACTTTGAGGTAATGACTGATCAATTTCAGCCAAACGATGCTTTACTCACTAGGGTATTTGTTAGATGCTTAGCTGGTGCAGCTTATGACTGGTATCACAATTTACTAGACGGTTGCTTAACTTCCTTTGCTGGGTTCAAACAAATGTTCCTAGAAAAAATTTATGAAGGAGCAAATGACATGACAATGTCAGCCCTCATCAAGATCAAACAGCGGCCTAATAAAATTGCTGAACGTTTTATTGAACACTTTCGCCATGAGGTACTCAAAATGCCTCTTGGAACTCCAGATGCTTTTGCTATAGACGCATGCAAATTAAATTTGTTGCCTATAGTTATTATGTGGACTGGATCTATGCTTTAGGACTGGCCTTCCTTTATTGTGAATGCCAGAGCAGCCGAGGAGAGTGCTGGCAAGTTCAAGCAATTAGGCATCCAGATGCATAACCTCGACAGAGATGAACATTCTGCATCCAACAGCGGTGGTCGTCAGAATAATCGCAAAGGTAAAGATGCTCTGGCCATCAATGTTAAAGGCAAAAAAACTCTAGCCATCAACATAGGTCAATCAACACCTACTACGGCACCACCACCACAGAGGGCACCGCGTCCGAAGGAAGAATACACCTTCGACGAGGATGATGTCATGAGCATCTTCGATTGCTTGATCAAGAGAAATAAACTTCAGCTGCCTGACGTAAAGCGGCCAGAGGAAATAAGTAAAACTGATCATCCTAAATATTACGTATATCACAGGTTCATTGGACACCCGACTCGAGCATGCTATATGCTCATAGGGAAGATTCAAGAGATAATTAAAGCCAGTGCAATCACTCTTCAGCAGGACGAGAAGACTGTGACTGCTAACGTCGTCTCTCTACAGTTTGGCGAGTTTCCTGCTCAACTTGTGCAGGATGGAGTCGTTCCTATCCCGAAAGCTACCCTGGAGATTGACAATCTCCCGCCCGTACGAAGTGATGGTCTTGTTCCTCTGTCAACTGGTAAAAGAAAAATTATGTAGATTCATCATGATTTGGTGGCTGACCTTGAGACACCTTCTTTGTCCATAAAATCCAAGAAAGCAACCAAATACAAGTCATGTCACATGACTTCATTGGGTGATCACCATCTTCCACCTTTAATTGCAATCTTCATATCGACGACAAGTTCCTCTTCTTCTTATGAGACGATATTGCCGAAGCCAGAGACCAGTTACCTACCAGCCTTCCATTTATATAGTCAACAGTCCCGGAAACTAATGACAAAGATGGGATATGACCTGTAGAAAACCCCTGGCTTGAACCATGGAAGAGGATCTCCTATACCTCTTTTCCTACGCATTCAACACAATCACTCTCGTGTTAGCTTGGGGTTCTGGACAAACTTTTCAACTTGTCAAAGGAAGCTTTCTAAAGTCAAGGCTCGGATGAAGGATTACAATATGGTTTCCTTCGCACCAGCTTCAGAAGAAGAAGCCCTGACCGGTACCAGATCAGGGAGACTCTACCTTAGAGACTATCCAGAAGGTCAAGAGGTCCCTACTCCAAGTTCTGATGCACCTTCATTAGCTTCTCCGTATGATGTCAATGTTCAATCAGTTTCATCGCCTCCAATGGAATCGACTCTTCCCAAGCTAACATCGGCCGACAAAGGAAAAGGAAAATAGCCAGTTCGTTTCGATAAAATATTAAAGAAAACTTCATTTTTTGGACTTGGAAGACCATATAAGTTCGATATATTGGCTCAACTAGCCAACACTCTAGCGATGATGTCAATCTTCGAGCTCTTGCGTCTCTCAAAGGAAACTCGAAAAACACTAAGCGAAGCTTTGATGCAAGCTGACACTTGTCTAGCACTCCTCAAGAAAACAGACGAAGAACCTGTGGCATGTTTTTACGGTCATAATGTAATGGAATTGATTCCCAATATCACCTTCACACAAAATGAAATGCTCCTAGAAGACAATCGACATGACCGACCTTTATATTATACAGGATATGTCGATACAATGAAGGCTGATCGCATCCTGATTGATCATGGATCTGTAGTTAGCATTATGCCAAAAACTTTACGGGATGCCTTAAAAATCCCAGTGCATACTCTCTCTACAACAATCACGACTATCTTGGGATTCAATTTCGGAAGAAGTGAACCACTAGGAAAGATTCGCCTGAAAGTTCAAATCGGTAATCTTCGCACTAAAGTCACTTTTTATATGTTTGACAATCATGGCTCCTACAATGCTTTATTATGGAGATCATGGTTACATGAGCATAATTTCGTGCTATCCACTCTCCATCTGTGCTTCAAATATGTCAATAACAATGGAGAAGTTAGGAAGGAAGTGGACGATCTTAATCCCTTTCGGGGTGTCGAGGCATACTGTGCTGACTCCAGAATGTATAAAGAAGAATTCATGAAGGTCGTACTGGCTATAGATACCGAGGAAGATCAGAGGAACACCCAGATGATGTTCTTGTGATTCCAGCTAAAGGACACACTTTTCGTCCTTCATCTTCTTAGACATTAACCATCCATCTCTCCTCTCATGCTAAGCCTCTTCCTGCTGAAAAGAGGGAACAGAGGGAGCTCACCTCTTTTGAGCCTCGTGTTATCGACCTCCGTCGTAACAAGCCTTCTCCATCTCCTCATCTGGTTATCAACCTTACCAAGCCTTTGGCTAAGGCCAAGTGTAACGGCCCAGTCCCAAAATACATAGGACTAGGAATGTAGACATACCAGCTGTATATATACGAAGTACATGGGCCTCGTATGAATACATAAGCTGTAAAATACAGTAAGCCACAACTAACTAATCTTATCCACAAAACGTAATAATAAAAGATATCATAGAATCAACTATGAATTATCATTGGTACATGTAGTTGGGCGGAGACAAATCCACTACTAACTACGAAAAGAGATACATGATATACAAAAGAATAATTTTGGCGAGCGAAGCGAAGGCGATCAAAGTGCAATCATCCTCGAAGAAATAGAGATGATCATGGCCACAGCAAGAACTCCTGCGAAAGATAAGAGCACACACCTGGAGAGATAACCAGGTCCTCGGAGGGATGTAACAAGACACATAATATCATGCCATATAAACTACATAAATATTGCTCAAATAAATAAGTCAATTGAATTATAACATGGTCCAATACACACCTATTGAACTAGCTTACCATCCCCCCAACCAAACAATGACAGGAGATGGTAAACTAATTCACGATGATGTATCTTTCTATGCTATGAATCCAATATGGTATCCGGACCCCAACAAGGTTCAATACCTTCTCATCGAAGTAGTAAGCCACACCTACAACCAAACAAGGACAAGATGTGACGAACTAATCCGCGACAAGTTATTGTTCCAAGCCGCGATCAGATACAAGTACCCAAACCAAAAATACTCATACCCAACGGATAATGTACCCTAACCAGTCTAAGTGAAATGTAGTTAAGAACAATCCTTCCTAGGCATGGGCCCTGGCTAAATAGGATCGGTATAGTCTCCCCTTGGGGCACCAGAGGCCCAATCAATAAAATATAACGTTCCGCAGAACGCCAGTGGCCGTCAGTAATCCTGGGTCATCAACCCCGTATCTCCAACGGAGCTTTCGGGTCATAAGAAAAAGTGCATCGAAGCCCATACGCTAAGGAATTGTCCTCCCCGCCCAATGCCTACTATGTTGTATCCATAACATAAAACCTCTATTAACCGCTAAGTCAAACTAAGCATGCAACCTCTATTAGCGGTTATTCCTATCGCACGGCTTACACGCACCGGTGGCCAGCCAGTCACGTATGTCCGTGTTCTACATGCGACACACAACTTCGTGTTACAACGTGTCCAGGCCAATGAATGCAACACACAAGGTGGTCCCTTAAATCTAGGTTTAATGTGTAAGAAAACTAATACATAGCAGGAAATATAAATGAACAGTAAGTTCTAACAGGTTATGCCATGTATCACAGTTTATTTTGCATAAAGAAAATAATGAATAATGCATAAAATATGAGCTAAATAAATAAACTGCAAATGGCAAGGTGTCTTGCATGGTAGTACGCCTGGTGTGCTGCAATGATCAAGGTGGCATGAACTGCGACTTCGGTGCAACAACTATGCAAGCTGGCCTCTGATGGTGGCACGAACAATTCTATTGGGTTTAGAAGGGTTAAATTAGTTAGGAACGATAGGAGTTGGTACAAAATTGGTGAAGGAATAGAAAAAGTAGGATTGGTCATAGACATGAGAAAAATCAAAAGAAAAATTGATAAATTCTATATATACGATTTCTAGAAAATACTTATAATTCTTGAAAACCATACTTACTAGTAAAAATAAATTTTTGATAAATACTTGAAAATATATTTTATTAGTCAAAATATGTTTTTAGATAAATACTAGAAAAATAAAATAAAAATAAAAATCGTTTTTAGGCTAACTCTAAAATAAACTTTTAGTAGGAACATATATTTTTATATAATTAGAAATAATATGTTTAGGGTTTCTATTCCCCAAATTTAGAAAAATAACCCAAGCAAAATAATCTAATTTGTTACTAAGAAATTTTAGAGATTATATAATAATTTGCCCCAAAATAAAATTTACAAATTAAGATGACCATACTAATGATAGTATCAATAAACTAATAATAATAATAATAATAATAATAATAATAATAATAATAATAATTATTATTATTATTATACTAATAATAATAATAGCAATAACAATAGCTAAAAATTATGAATATACATACATAATGTTACACATACTCCTTATAGTAATATACTAATACTACTAAAAAATAATAATAAAAATAGAACATAAATGGATATCATCAGTGCTGCTGTCCTCTTCTCTTTCGAGAGAGAGGAAGCTCCCAAAGTAGAAAAAAAAGGGAAAAACCTTAAGAGGAAACAGCAGTAAGCGAAAAAAGAAGGTGAGAGAGTACATAGTATAAAAAAATTCCTTTGGCAAGAGGTGAAGGAAGCAATCGAAGAAGGAGAAGAGGGAAAGAGGAGGGGACTCACCGGATGGAGTCGGTACTGGGCAGATCCCGGTGGTGCTGAGCTCGCCATCGGTCAGTAAAAGATTGGAGGCGGCACCTGGTCGGACCCTTGGCCCTGATACGCGGCACAGCGGAGGCTGCGCATGTTAGCCGATGCGCGTTCGCTGGCACGGTGGTGATAGAGGGCAGGCCACCGCTGTGGGGACGTGGTGGAGGGATTCCGGTCGTCGAGAGGGGCGGTCCCGATTGGACCTCGCAGCGGAGGTCCCCTGTCGTCTACGAGGGAGGCGGCGGCCGTAGAAGACCGGTGTAAATCGGGTACGGGATTGGCTCGTCAGAGGTCAGGGGGTCTGGTGTCGGCTGCCAAAAATTAGGTTAGTGACTCGGCTTTTGATGAGATTTTTGGTTTTTCCGACGGGTGGTCGATTTGGTAGGGATGCGAGGGGTCCGGGGCTGTGCAGGTAGGAGGAAGGCGATTTGGATGTGTTGCGGTGGTGGGCTTGGTAGCGGTGGTGGTGGTTGTAGGGTTTTGGGGCCGCGGTGGCGCGGTGGGGCAGAACGGTGGCGGTGCTGCCACTGCTGGTGGTGGTGCACGGGATAGGGAGGTCGGCCGGAGTGGCCGATGGCAGTGATGGTGGTGGTGATGACTGGACGGGTTGGGTTGGCCGGGGCTACGGAGACAGCGACGGGGCATGAGAGGAGATGGCTGGGAGTCAGGTGCTGGTGGCAGCGGTTCGATGGTACAGCAGTGGTGTTGACGCAAGGGGTGGTTGTGCCACAGTGAGGGCTGGTAGGGAGTTGGGTCGGTTTCGTGGTGTTGACGGCCACGTGGTGGTCGTCGGCGAGGTGGTTTGGGGGTCATGGTAGTGAGATAACAGTGAGTGGAGATGGTAGCTGCGGGTTGTCGAGGGTGGAAGGTGAATAGTCGATGACAAGATCGAGACTAAGGGTAGAGTTAGGAATTTGATATGTCGTGTCGGAGTTGTCGACACAGAAAAATAAATGTATGTGTAAAAATGGAATAAGAATGTCACCGGGGTCGGACCCGAGGCCGTCACGGTTGACACGAGGTTGGATAGAACACCGACATGAGGCACGCCTATTTATGGAGAAATCTGTGGAATAATTTATGTAGGAAACAATATGGAGGCTTCCCTATTTATAGGGTTGAGAAAACCCTAGTAGATAAGAATTAGGAATATTTAAATCCCCTTTGATAATTTGCTACTAATAAATTTAAAACCAATCAAATTCAAATCCAAATCCAATTTAAATCTAATTAAATTCCATCTTTTAGTTTAAAATTAAATAAGATAAATCAAATTTCAAATATAGATTTTAATTTAACTATTTAAATAAATCTATAAAATCAAATCAAGATTTAAATTGCCATAATAATTTCAAAATATGTTCTTCCAAAAATACTATTAATAATAATTTCAAAAATTACATTATTATTTAAAAATAAACTAATAAATAATTACGAAATATATATGTATGCATAAATAATATTTACATAAATATACTTTTCTAGTATACCATTTTATAAGAATATTATTTATTATTATAACTGTATAAATGAAAGGCTTTTCATAAATAAAATCGTAAACTTGGAAAATTTGGTACGATAGCTAAAAATAATTATTATATATATTATTTTGAAACTATAAAAGTAGAAAAATATTTTTCTAAAAATATGTACGCTCGCACATATTCGCACCTGTCGAGCAATAACGAAAAATAAATTTTCGTGCGCGACGTAAAATGCAACTACGCGACGTATAAAAATAAAATAAAAAATCAGTACCAATTTATTTAAAAAATAGTAGAAATTTAGGAGTTTTACACCAAGAACCCTGTTGTAAATAATAATGTACAAATCAATAAAATAACATCTCTTTTGTAGTATACTGATGTTATTTGTTATACTCAATGTTACTTAGAAATGCTAGATAAGTTTGAACCACTCACAATAGGAGCAGTTCAACATCTTCAAGACGAAGTATCATTTGAACCAGCTCAAGATTCCTTCTTCCTAGTTCCTTCCAAGAAGAAAGATGAATTTCCTATACTTTTTAGTAAAGAAAGCGAGTAGAAGACTACGTCCGATAGAGAGACAGAAAATGACGATAACGGGCGGCTCCAGCTACGACGTTATAGTCAACAATCTAAAGACATTATTCAAAAGATAGACTATAATTTCAAAGCTGGACTTAATGGTGGTAAGGGAAGGCGAACTCCTATTCGTATCCCTACTCCAAAAGGAAAGTCACTGTAATACTACAGCAAAACAAAGCATGGGTTGGGCTATACTTTGCCAGTTATGATCCTAGACGCTTCTGAGTCTGACAAAGAGGAGCGATCTAACTCTTCTGACTCTGTTTCATGGAATTCTAATACCAGTATAGGGTACGTCCATCGAGTGACTCTATCTTCTAATATGGTGACAGCCGAGTTCTCAGAAGATGATGACAATTTTGATGAAGCTCCTGAGTCAGATCCTTGGGCACAAAGAATGGACAATCAATGGGAACTTTGCTTCAAACAACGCGAACCACCTACCGAAGATTAGTTGGTCCGGGTCGATGTCAAAAACGAAGCTTCTCCAAGGCCAATCTTCATCAGCAAAAGCCTTCCTGAAGCGGATAAACATGAACTAATTCAGCTCATTAAAGAATACATTGATGTATTCGCCTGGAGCTATGAGGATATGCCGAGATTAGATACTCAGATCGCTACACATAAACTCAATATCCTACCAAATACTAGGCCAGTTAAACAACAACAGCATCGATTCTGACCCGATATGATGGACGCCATAGAAGCTTAAGTCTAGAAGCTTATCGTCTGTGGTTTTGTAAGAGAAAAACAACATCCCGACTGGGTGGCTAATGTCATCCCAGTTATGAAGAAAACATGGAAGGTTTGAGTGTGCAATGACTTTAGAGATCTCAACAATGCTTATCCCAAAGATGAATTTTCTCTTCCGATCACTGATGTCATGATCGACAATACTTGCACATTCGAATGAATGTCTTTTATGGATGGATTCTCATGATACAATCAAATCAAGATGCATCCAGAAGATAAGAGACATACATCTTTTCGTACTCCTTTGGGAGTCTATTGCTATACTGTCATGCCATTCGGTCTTAAAAATGCTAGTGCAACCTATCAGCGGGCTATGTGTACCATCTTTTGTGATTATTTGCGGAAGACAGTCGAATGCTATATCGACGATGTTGTTGTCAAAAGTCGTCTAAAGGAAGATCACATCCAAGATTTGAGAACTATCTTCGATCTAATGTGCCAGCATCAACTCAAGATGAATCCCACTAAGTCATTCCTGGGAGTCTCTAGTGGAAAATTCCTCAGATTCGTTATTACCTCTAAGGGTATACACGTTCACCCCGAGAAGATCAAAGCCATTCAAGAGATGCGTTCTCCACGCAACCTAAAAGTGCTACGAGGATTCCAGGGACGACTTGCGTATATCAGGAGATTCATTTCGAATCTATCTGAACGTTGCAGACCATTCACTCAATTGATGAAGAAAGGTGTGTCTTTTATTTGGACTGAAGAATGCCAGCAAGCATTTAAAGACATAAAATGATACATAATGAACCCTCCATTTCTAGTGCCTCTAGTCTAAGGAATACCCTTCCTAATATATGTTCGTATAATGGATCATTCCTTGACAGCTTTACTAGCCCAGAAAAACAAAGAGGGTCACAAACAAGCTATCTATTATCTCAGCCGTACGTTGATCGGGGCTGAACATCGAGATAGCCCGATGGAAAAAAGAATGTCTAGCTTTGATGTTTGTTGTTCAGAAGACCATACATTACATTACAGGCCAGACTATTCATGTTATCTCCAGAGTTAACCCTCTTCGGGTCTTGATAAAGAAGCCAGTACACTCAAATCCAGACTTGCTACATGGGCCATACTATTAGCACAATATGATATGGTTTATGTCCCCCAAAAGTCTGTTAAAGGTCAAGCCTTAGTCGACTTCCTAACGGCTCATCCAATTCCGGAGATATCTAAACTCTATGACAAGATTCCTGATGAAACTTTGGAATCTTATATGATTTTAGAAGTTCTCTTCTGGCATCTATTATTTGATGGTGCATCCAGGATCGGACCCAAAGGTACCATTATCGCTAGAGTTGGAATTGTCCTCGTATCACCGGAGGGATTGACTATCCAAAGAGCTTATTCTTTAAACGAGCCATGCTCCAATAATGTTGTTGAATACAATGCTTTACTCATTGGTCTCCAATTGGCTAAACAGTTGGATATTGAATATCTTTAAGTATACGGATACTCTAAATTGATCATCAATCAGGTTAGAGGCACGTACGAAGTTCGGCACCAAGACCTTATTTCATATAATGAAACGGCAGTTAGATTGGCTACATCGTTCAAAGGCTTCTTCATTGAACATATACGTCGAGCTTGTAATACTAAGGCTGATGTACTTGCTAATCTAGCAGCAGTATTAGTAATTTCGGTAGGAAGACAGCAGAAGATTATCATCACTAACAGAGAGTTATTTTGCATCAAGAATAACTCAAATATTGAATTCAACAATTCAACTGAAATTAATATCATTATTGAAGAGGATTCCTTTCATCGACTTTGTGGTACATGGCATCTTACTCGAAGACCTTAAGGAAGCTACAATAATCCGTCTCCGATCACTCTGATTTTATTACAATCACACCTCCAAGACCCTTTATCGGCGAACATTCGACGGTTTACTCTTACGTTGTCTTGCGGAAGATGAAGCAAAACAAATACTATGTAAAGCTCACGATGGTGTCTGTAGTGCACATCAGCCTGGTCCTAAGCTACAGGATCGTATCCGACGTATGGGCTATTACTGGCCTACTATGGTAACAGATGCTATTGAATATGCAAAGAAATGCCGAGCATGTCAAATCCATGCAGACTTCATCCACCAATCGTCAGAATTCCTTCATCCGACTGCCGCATCATGGCCCTTTGAAGCTTAGGGTATGGACGTCATTGGTCCTATCAACCCACCGTCATCTAGAGGACATCGGTTCATACTAGCTATAACCGATTACTTCTCAAAGTAGGCAGAAGCCATACCCTTGGCTGAAGTCAAAACCAGTAGTGTGATTAGTTCATTAAACATCATGTGACTTATCAATTCGGTATTCCTCGACGAATCATTCATAACAATGGACCTCAATTAATTAGTCAAAAGTTTACCCGATTTTATGATGACAACAGGATCAACAATGTTTCTTCCACGGCATACAATCCTGCAGCTAACGGTTTGGCAGAAGCATTCAACAAAACCATCATCAAGCTTCTCAAGAAATTTGTTTCGACCAATAAACATAATTGGAGCGAAAAGCTCGAAGAATGTTTATGGGCTTATTGTACTACCATACGCACTCTGACCGCTTGTACACCTTTCTCCTTGGTGTATGGATGCAAAGCTGTCCTGCCATTGGAGATTCAAATCCCATCATTAAGGATTGCAATTGCCAATGAACTCACAACAAAAAATAATGATCATCTTCGACTTCAGGAGCTTGAAGCACTTGACGAGAAGCGGATACTAGCTCAACAACATATTGAGCTATATCAAGCCTGTATCTCAAAAGCCTTCAACCAAAAAGTCAGAGTACGAGCATTTCAAAAAGACGAACTAGTACTTACTATCAGACGTCCTATGTGTCATGCCCCGCTCCCGTAGGAGCGATCGTCCTTGCTAAGGCGTGATGCCACACGAGCCTAGATTGCGCTCGTGTAAGACGGGTTCCATAACAGCCGATCTCAGCGGCTGCGACGGGGTCGTCGCACAGAAGTCCCAAGCAGAGATATTGAATAATAGCAGCGAAAATTTAGAACAAAACAAAAGTCATTCAAAAGATGCATTTTATTGATATTAAAACAAGGATTACAATAGGCGCAAGGCCAAGATTACAAGTCACTCAAGCTCACTCATCAAACTTTACAAGTCACACAGCTCTCTTTCATCTCTCAATACATGTCATGAACCAACGGATGCTTTGGAAGGCGGCATCCATACATTATGTCCTGTATAAGTCTTGACTCCATGCGGCCATACGCTTCGAATCGCCAAGGAACTCCATGCCTCGACGCATCCAAACGAGCTCCGCGCCACGAGTTTCTACCTGTGCCTGTACATAAAAACTATGTGGGTGTCAGTACTCAACTCACTACCAAAATACACTCAATTAGCGACGGATATTTAGCGACGGTAATTTTCCGTCGGTGTTAGCGACGGCTTCGTGGCCGCTCAGCGACTGAGTACCGACTACACGCCTTTGCCATTTTTTATTTTAATTTTAGGAGGAGGAAAGGTCGCACGTCTGTCGCTAGACTGTCAGAATTATAGCGACGGATCCTCAGTCGTCGCTACGTAGTCGATTATTTGGCGGGAATTATGTAAAAAATTGGCGGGACATATCTTCGACTACGTAGCGATGGATATTCAGTCGGCACGTATCAAACATGGCGACTACGTGGCGACGGGTTTTTTTTTCGTCGCTATTCAGTCGCTATATATACGTACCAGACTTTAAATGAAATGGCGGGGAGAACTTTTCGCATTCCCCCCAAATTCACTCTCTCTCCTCTCTCTCTCTCTCTCTCTCGCCGGTGTCGGCTTTGGTGATCGGCGTCGGTGTCGTCGTCGGCATTGGCGTCCTCTCCTCTCTCTCTTCCGAAGGTAACCCCCTCTCTCTCTCTCTCTCGGGGTCTGGGAGGCGGGCTTGGGGTTGTGGCGTCGGGGGCTGGGCGGTGGGCTTGGAGCGGGGGCGTCGGGGTCTGGGAGGCGGGCTTGGGGCTGGGGCGTCGGTGGCTGGGCGGCTGGCTTGGGTCGGGACTGGGCGGTGGGCTTGGGGCGGCGGCGTCGGGGGCTGAGCGACTGGCTTGGGGCGGGGTCTGGGCGGTGGGCTTGGGGCGGGGGCGTCGGGGTCTGGGAGGCGGGCTTGGGGTTGGGGCGTCGGGGGCTGGGCGGCTGACTTGGGGCGGGGTCTGGGCGGTGGGCTTGGGGCGGGGGCGTCGGGGTCTGGGAGGCGGGCTTGTGGTTGGGGGCTGGGCGGTGGGCTTGGGGTATCGGGGGCAGGGCGGCTGGCTTGGGGCGGGGTCTGGGCGGTGGGCTTGGGGCAGGGGCGTCGGGGTCTGGGAGGCGGGCTTGTGGTTGGGGGCTGGGGGGTGGGCTTGGGGCGTCGGGGGCATGGCGGCTGGCTTGGGTCGGGGGCTGGGCGGTTGGCATGGGGCGTCGGTGGCTGGGCGGCTGGCTTGGGTCGGGGGCTGGGCGGTGGGCTTGGGGCCGCGGCGTCGGGGGCTGGGCGGCTGGCTTGGGACGGGGGCGTCGGGGCTATTTGCAACCGACGCACAGCCATAAGCACTCTTCATATATATATGCAACCGAACTACTGGACTAGGCGGCGGGCTTGGGGCGGCGGGCTTTGGTCGGGGACGGCAGGTGGCTTTGCTTCTCAAATTCATCTGAGTTTATATATTGGCTAAATAATGTGTTATCCATATTGGGTGTTCCATTAGTTTGGTGGTGTTTGGATTAGTTAATATGAATATGGGGTTTGGATTCATGGTGTATATATATGTTCACTGTCTCAAGGACAGTGCGAGTTCTATCAGTTGTGTGCTTCTGTATAGATGTATATATCTATACATCTAGCTGTGATATACATATGTGTATGTGATAATCTCAGTTAGCGATGGACTAGTTACCGGTTAGCGATGGATATTTCCAGCTCCATTTGCATTAATCTACGGTACGACATGGTGATCAGGACATAGTCCCTGCAGCCATTCGACTGGCAAGGCAGAAACTATGTAGCCGTAGATAAAGTTGACTGTCTTCCGACCCTCATCCCTCGGCAATGATGATACGACAACCTATCACTATATCTTATATAGTAGTAGATGATGTCTTAGTATTACATTAAGTGAGTTCATCTTGATTCTGTTATATCCTTCAGATACTAGATACGATAAGAACATATACTACACGATATGTATACAGAATATAGATGATTCACACTAATGTATGCTAGAATAAATTTTGGGTTGTGTTCTGAGCCATCTGTTCTTACACTTAAAACACATAGGAATTAGTAGTGTGAGAGCGCCGGAGGGGGGGGGAGAGAGAGAGAGAATAATTAATGGTACGACATGGTGAAGTAGTACTGTATTTTGGCTCCAGTTCCAGCTCAATTTGCATTAATCTACGGTATGACATGGTGATCAGGACATAGTCCCTGCAGCCATTCGACTGGCGAGGCAGAAACTATGTAGCCGTAGATAAAGTTGACTGTCTTCCGACCCTCATCCCTCGGCAATGATGATACGACAACCTATCACTATATCTTATATAGTAGTAGATGATGTCTTAGTATTACCTTATGTGAGTTCATCTTGATTCTGTTACATTCTTCAGATACTAGATACGATAAGAACATATACTACACCATATGTACAGAACATAGATGATTCACACTAATGTATGCTTGAATGAATCTTGGGTTGTATTCTGAGCCATCCGTTCTCACACTTGGCAAAAAATCGAATTTTTTATACTTTATCTACTTTCGAAAATGTACTCAAATTATATGATGGTTCCTTTAGTTAGCTTGCTTATGTTACAATTATATTATTTGTGACTATCGATCTTACCAGATGGCACCCATAACCCGAAGAGCGGCACGTTGTTTGAGGAAAACAGTGAATGCTGAGGTGGCTCCTCCTACAGTTAAGAAGGAAGTGGCACCGGTTGCTAGTGAGACTGGAAGTTCTATTCATCCAGCACCGGTAGCTAGTGAGACCGGGAGTTCTCTTCAAGCAGTCCTTGCAAGGGACGTCATCTCTCCTCACGCCAAAAATCTCGCTTTTTCGAGGTGGTTGCGTGATCGTATCACTGAGCGTTTGCATGAGCAGCGTGGTTCTCATTAGCTATTAGTACTTATTTGTATTGGACTATTTGTATTGAGTTGTTTTTGTATTAGACTATTTGTATTGGACTACATATATGAACTAGAACTGTGTCAATCTCTGGATTGTATTGGACTACGACATGGTGATCAGGACATAGTCCCTGCAGCCATTCGACTGGCAAGGCAGAAACTATGTATCCGTAGATAAAGTTGACTGTTCTCCGACCCTCATCCCTCGACAGTGATGATACGACAACCTATCACTAGAGGATACTCTGAGAGATCCATCTGTGTAGGACGTATACTCTGAGAGATCACCTTTACAAGAATGATATCAGTAGTGGGATTGAGTGCTGGAGGGGATATTATCAGAGTATACGTCCTACTCAGATGGGTCTCTCACCGTTACTATTTTTTTCTGACAGCAAGGTGGATGTGCTCCGTCAACAGATTCTTACTTCGAGCCAAAACTTTGCCCCGGAGCTCAAGTGGACATCCTTCGTGTAGAGCTCGAGTGAGAGGTTCCTGACAGCATGGTGGTCTCCTTTGTCAAAGTATCCGTGCTCATCCCACATTGGTTGTGGGACAAGCACGGATACTTTAACAAAAGAGACCACCATGCTGTCAGGAACCTCTCACTCGAGCTCTACACGAAGAATGTCCACTTGAGCTCCGGGGCAAAGTTTTGGCTCGGAGCAAGAATCTGTTGACGGAGGACATCCACCATGCTGTCAGAAAAAAATAGTAACGGTGAGAGACCCATCTGAGTAGGACGTATACTCTGATAATATCCTCTCCAGCACTCAATCCCACTACTGATATCATTCTTGTAAAGGTGATCTCTCAGAGTATACGTCCTACTCAGATGGATCTCTCAGAGTATCCTCTTCGATTGGGTTGTGTTCTGAGCCATCCGTCCCAGGGATTTGATTCTGTATTTTGGCTCCTGTATTTTGGCTCCAGCTCCATTTGCATTAATCTACGGTACAACATGGTGATCAGGACATAGTCCCTGCAGCCATTCGACTGGCGAGGCAGAAACTATGTATCCGTAGATAAAGGAGGAAAAAGATAAATCGAATTATAACGACGGATATTAGGTTACTCTTCAGGATAATTGATGTCTATTTTATATTAATTTGGTTTGGTCTATATTATTCTTGGATAATTGGTGTGCATTAAATTCGTATGTGCATATTTGGTCTATGTGATTGTTGGATAATTGGTGTGCATTATATATTGGTTTGGTTTATACATATTTTTGTGAACAGGGAAAGTGCTGTAATTTTTTTTCAAAACAATTCTCAGTTACCGACGGACTAGTGACCGGTTAGCGACGGATATTTCCAGCTCCATTTGTATTAGTCTACGGTACGACATGGTGATCAGGACATAGTCCCTGCAGCCATTCGACTGGCGAGGCAGAAACTATGCAAGTAGCCTTAGATAAAGTTGACTGTCCTCCGACCCTCATCCCTCGGCAAAGATGATACGACAACCTATCACTATATCTTATATAGTAGATGATGTCTTAGTATTACATTAGTGAGTTCATCTTGATTCTGCTACGTTCTTCAGATACTAGATACGATAAGAACATATACTACACCATATGTACAGAACATAGATGATTCACACTAATGTATGCTAGAATGAATCTTGGCTTGTGTTCTGAGCCATCCGTTCTGATCAAGCATCTTCCTTCTCCTCTCCTCCACCATGGCTCTGAACAAATCTGCTCCTCCCTCTATTTCTTTTCTTTTTATTTGACTCTCTCAGCCACATATGACATCCAGCTCAAGTATAGAGTCGGAGGAGAAGAAGTGGACAGGAAGAGGAGGGGGAAGCAGCACAGCCGGCGGCATGATCCGGAGGAAGTACAGAGGTTTTCTTCAACAGCCGTAGGAGAACTATAAGGATATATCTTTTCACAACATGTCATCTTGTCAAAGACCCTTCATGTGAATATCATGTTACCGCGGTATCGGAAGACAAACATGTCATAAGTTTTTAAGCCATGTTGTTTTGACATAATCTTCCCAACTCTTTCCTCCTATGTAGTAATCTTACATTATTACATAGCAGGAAAGAGTTTGGAGGATTATGTCAAAACACACGGCTTAGAAAATTATGACATGTTAGTCTTCCGACACCGCGGTAACATGATTGTCACATTAAGGGTCTTTGACAAGGTGATATGTTGTGAAAAGATATATCCTTATAGTTCTCCTACATCTGTTGAAGAAAACCTCTGTACTTCCTCTGGGTCATGTCGTCGGATGTGCTGCTTCCCCCTCCTCTTTCTGCCCACTTCTTCTTCCCCGACTCTACACTTGAGCTGAATGTCATATGTGGCTGAGAGAGTCAAATAAAAAGAAGGGAAGTAGAGGGAGGAGCAGATTTGTTCAGAGCCATGGTGGAGGAGAGGAGAAAGAAGATGCTTGATCAAAACGGATGGCTCAGAACACAAGCCAAAATTCATTCTAGCATACATTAGTGTGAATCATCTATGTTCTTATCGTATCTAGTATCAGAAGGACGTAACATAATCAAGATGAACTCACTAATGTATGCTAGAATGAATCTCGGGTTGTGTTCTGAGCCATTCGTTCCGATACTTGGCAATTAAGCCATTCGACTGGCGAAGCAGAAACTATAAGGCTACTTGCATGTTCTTCCAACTTTAAATTACAAGATTACTACATTAGGTTAAATAAATCACTAACCTCGTCACGGTGAGTCTTGGTGTAGCACTCAAATGTGGGGTACCTGTAATCTATGTGAGTTCATCTTGATTCTGTTACATCCTTCAGATACTAGATACGATAAGAACATATACTACACTATATGTACAGAATATAGATGATTCATACTAATGTATGCTAGAATAAATTTTGGGTTGTGTTCTGAGCCATTCGTTCCCATACTTGGTAATTAAGCATGTAAAATAGAACTGATTATGTTTAGTTTGTCTTATGATACAGATTTTCACATCCAAATTGAAATGGATCGTTACTTCGTTGATCGTACATGGATGTACTATAGAGGATCAACCTCCTGGACCGTAGGTACTTATAAGTATTGACCATATCGGATTAGTATCGATCTATCATTTTGGTATGGGCCGTATCGGTTGGTATTGGTCTTAGCGAATTGGTATCGTCCTATTCGATATGTATCGGCCGTATAGCTAGGATTCATATTGGCCTTATCGATTTGGTATCGGTCATATCCGATAGGTATCGGCCGTGTTGGATTATTATATACCATTTCGGATTAGTATCGTGGAAGGTTTAATAACAACTGTACTTGGATTTCTCTCTTCTAGAGCTAGATTACTATTGCAAGAGAGTCACGAGAGCGTAGATGGCCAGTTACAGAACATACATACTTCCTTTTCAATCTCGATTTTTCTGATGGAAAAGGAAGTATGTATGTTACTGTAACTGGCCAATCACGATCTGGTGATTCTCTTGCAATGGTATTCTAGCTCGAGAAGAGAGAAATCCAAGTACAGTTGTTACTAAACCTTCCACGATACTAATCCGAAATAGTCTATACTAATCCAACACGGCCGATAGCTATCGGATATGACCGATACCAAATCGATAAGGCCAATATGAATCCTAGCTATTCGGCCGATACATGTACATATCGGATATAGGACGATACCAATTTGTTAAGGCCAATACCAATATGATACGTCCTATACCAAACCGATAGACCGATACTAATCTGATACACTAGATACTAAGTACATCTGGCCTATACCAGTGGATCCACAAATTACTGCACGATAGGCCCAACGACTCCAGTTACATCCGGTTATTGGTGAGTACATGATTACATAGTAATTCTGTTAGTCTTGTGATACAGATTTTTACTCTCTCATGCTACCAACGTCACAACTTTTCCAGTGCTGCTCCCTCTAATGATGATGAACGCAAAAAACCAATGTCACAACTTTTATAACTTGAGTAAATTTCTTTACCCTATATGAAAATTTCTGTTGTCAGAAAGATGGCTCCTAAGACTCGTCGAGGTGGTGCTGCTAGTCGACGAAGTGGTCGAGACAAGAAACCCTTGGAGGTCGACACGGAGGAAGTCTCCGTCGTCAAACAAGAGCCGGTGACTGTTAAGGAGAAGGTGTTACCAAAGGTCGAGGTCAAGGAAGAACCGATGACCATCAGGGAAGAGATTGCTCCCAAGCTTGAAGCTAAGGAGGAGCCACCGTCAGAGAGTAGTAGCATCGGGACCGACCCTCCTGTCCCTACAGAAGACCTTAACCAGATTGAGCCTTCGTATGCAAAGTTGCTGATAGAATGGTACATGCCTCAACGCAACTATCATCCCTGGCTGTGAGGATTCATCGTCTGACTTGTGGTCTTTGTTGAGGCCAAAGTCGATTTTCCTATGTGTTTTGGAATATTTGTGAAAATTTTGGAATATTTGTGCTATGATCGGATTATAACGATGGATATTAGGTTACTGTAACTGGCCACCTTTACAACCTATGTGTTTTGGAATATTTGTGAAAATTTTAGAATATTTGTGCTATGATCGGATTATAACGATGGATATTAGGTTACTGTAACTGGCCAACTCTTTCCTATGTGTTTTAGAATATTTGTGAAAAATTTGGAATATTTGTGCTATGATCGGTTTATAACGATGGATATTAGGTTACTCTTTCGGATAATTGATGTCTATTTTATATTAATTTGGTTTGGTCTATATGATTCCTGGATAATTGGTGTGCATTAAATTCGTATGTGCATATTTGGTCCATGTGATTCTTGGATAATTGGTGTACATAATATATTTGGTCTATGTGATTGTTGGATAATTGGTGTGCATTATATATTGGTTTGGTTTATGCAAATTTTTGTGAAAAGTGAAAGCGCTGTAATTTTTTTTTTCAAAATATTGTCAGTTAGCGACGGACTTGTGACCATTTTACGACGGTTACTACCAGGTTCCGACTACGTTTCGACGGCTATTCCGTCGCTAATTGGAGATTTGAAAATGTTTCCAAGTAGCGACGGATGGTCGACGGATTATCCGTCGGTATGGTACATTGTTCGACGGAATAGCGACGACCTATCCGTCGCCCTTGTTCTGGAAATACCAAGAATTTCCAGAACAAGATCGACGGTTAATCTGTCTGTATTCCGTCGATATATATCGACGGAATAGCGACGACTTATCCGTCGCCATGTTGCTGGAAATGACATGAATTTCCAGAAGCTGATCGACGGATTTTCCGTCAGAACACCGTCGCTAATCCGTCCTTTGTTATCGAAGGCGTCGACGGCTTAGCGACGGAACGATACGCTGTGATATGCTATTACGACGGGTTACTGACGGAATTTTACGTCGCTATTGTCTACACAGTTCAGTACTTAAAATTTGAAATGGACGAGAGTCCGTCGGAAACGCGTCGCTAAAGTTTCGTATTGTGAAGTCGAAAAGCCGTCGCTATTCCGTCGCTTTACGACTACGTAGCGACGGACCGTTATTAGCGACGAGCTGATTGCCGACGGATGTTTTTGGCCAAAATCCGTCGGTTATCGGTTGCTAATCGTAATTACCGTCGGATTGGCGACGGATAGGGCCATCGCTAAATCGATAAATTTTGGTAGTGACTGTACTGGTGGAATGAGATCCTCGCCCACCCATACAGAACCAACACATTTGATTTACTTTGTGCAACATGGTCCCTTCTTATCAATTGTCTTTCTAGTCTTGTCTTAGGATCAGCTTTATGATAGACGCCTTGGCATATGTGTGTCTGAGGACCATCCCGTGCTTGCAACAGCAACATCCACTCAACAACGTTAACCTATCAACTCGTGCTTGTCTTACGGCCATAATCATAGATGCAACTACACGATAGACTCCATTTCCGTGTGACCGTGCTACCTCCTTGAGGCGGTGTAGTATCCCCGTCCCTACATCGTGCCCCGTTGTTCGTCTACGGGGTACGCGAGAAAGGAACACTGTCGCTATCGACTCGGTCGGGACCGATAGGTCGGGATCGATCGAATCGATCGAACGGGAACGGTTGAATTAAGATCCATTCCACGTTATGGAATGGCTTCTTCGGAACCATGTCCCATATTCAGCGGGTAGCGCCTCGAGGATTGACTCTGCGGCTGAGTCGGGAGAGACCTCCCGTTGCTCTGCTTTTCACGCCGCTTGCGTTGGTTTTGGCTTTGTTTCCTGAATGCTTTTTCGTGAATGTTTTCGATGGTTTTCATGGCTTACGTTTCGAACTTCGCATTCGTATTGAATTTCCTTGAATAACACAGTGTTCTAATCGGTTGCTTGTGCAATTTCAGGTGATCGCGTAGGCGACGTCTAGCGCGGCCAACCAGTTCCTCGCCTCAAGTAAATACTCAAGTGAGTGGCTGACCTCCTTCGTCTTGACCCTCCATTTCAAAATGTGAACTCAGGTAATGATATCGTAATTGAATGAATTGCTTAAAGAATACAAGTCCTATGGGCTAGGCAAGAAAAAGATGTGTTGCGTAGAAAAGAGATAGAATTATTACAAGCCTGCAAAACAAACAAGTAAATGAATCGATTGCGGTCTTGGACAACTTGTCGACAAGGGCGATGGTTTCTTCGAGCGGCAACCCGGGGCCACGCGACCGACTCGGCCTAGGAAGAACAGGTTATAGCCGAGCTGGGTATGAAGCAACCGGTAAGACGGGGACTTGCATCGGAGCTCGCTACTTGCGTTGCAAGGGTCCCGTATTACCAGGCTATGTCCAAATGGCTAGTTATTGCCAGTGACCTTCACATCAAACCCTTGGTATAATTGTTAACAATGAACATGGAAGGTAATGGTAACATCAAAATGTTGTGTATAAAATGTTTAGGGTGGCTAGAAAGATCATCAAAAAGGAAGTCATATGATTTTTTTATCTATTCTTGAACCAAATGAGAGCCTAGAAATTAATTAGTCACTCGCCAGTACATTTTGATTGTACTGATCCTCGCTCTCTCTACAGGTACGATAAATCAGGAGGAGCGTGCCACGTAAAGGAAGGAAACGCTCGTGTGTTTTGAAGCTTCATCCGTACGGTCGAAGCTTGGATCCAATCTCTTTTGAAGACTCCGCTGTTGAAAGCTAGAAGACAGATGGAGCGACTGCCCACCATCCCAGGTGATTTTGAAATGCTGGTTGTAATCAGGAATGAATTGTATGGAATGGCTATCTCATCGGCCTTCATTTTGTAATGGAGTCAGTTTGTAAAAAAAGCTCGCACGGCGTCCTTATATCGAGTCTGTAATATGATGTTCGTTATCAATAAAGCTTGAGTTTTCATTCTATATGAATTGTGTTCAATTTCTCTGTGTACTCTTGTATATATATATATGTTGTTGTATCGGATAACCTTATGAACCGCTTTGTGCAAGCGCAACTTAGGCTTGCACGGCATCACGCCCGGGGGACAACTATCGATTCTACCGAATCGGGGCGTGACATAATGGTATCAGAGCACGGCTTTACGTCCTTGGCCTCTAGTGTCGAGTTTCCAGTCTCAAATCGTTGGTCTCATGTCGATGAGATATGTCGTTCCATACAAGAAAGTCCGTTATAAAT
This sequence comes from Iris pallida, assembly GCA_029216955.1. Lineage (NCBI taxonomy): Eukaryota > Viridiplantae > Streptophyta > Magnoliopsida > Asparagales > Iridaceae > Iris > Iris pallida. The sequence goes on along the minus strand of JANAVB010023995.1, from coordinate 7,607,981 downwards.
TTGGTTACTAATGCATTTTACCTTCAAAATTCCAGAAGGTGCGGCGGTGAATGTGGCGAACGAAGAAAGTGCTTCGAGCGGCTCGAGTAGCTCGAGGCCCGGACCCTCTAACGATGCCATGGAACGGATGTTGCGCACGCTGGAAGCGCAACAACAACAAGCTCAGGAGAATCAACGCCTGAATGAGCAACATCGACGGGAGACTGAGGCACATCGACGGGAGGTAGAGGTACGCCAGACCCAGTTCGAGGCCCGATTCGATGCACAATTCAAGTTGCAGCAGAAGCAACTTGATACTCTTCAGCAAATTGTTCAGACAGTGGTGGCCAACAACAACAACTCCGCGACAACTCCTGCCGTGACCGAGCCTGCGGCCAGACAAAGTGAAATCGAACCGAAGGTACCCGAGCTTATGCCTGCGGCACCGAGAAGTTCCAACTTCGACGTGTCAAAATTCATAAAGAGCTTCCGTACTTCCTTTTGCGGTACTGAAGACCCTTCGTTGGTGATCGATTGGCTGGAGGAGTTAGAGGACCGGTTCGAGCTTCTGGGTGTCGATGAGTCCAAGAAAGTCGCATGCGCTCAACTTCTACTCCGATTGAACGCGCACGACTGGTAGGCCGTACAAAAGCGAGCAATCAGACGCGACAACGAGACGGCGGCAATATCTTGGGCCACCTTCCGAGAGACGTTCGAGATCGAGTACCTTCCCGATGCTATTCGACAAGAGAAGGAGAATGAATTCATGCAGCTAAAGCAAGGAAATATGACGGTGTGGCAGTATGCAGCAGAGTTCAACAAGTTAGCCAAGTTCGCTGGACAATACCTGTCTTCCATGGCGAGTCGTGCACGACGGTTCGAAGTGGGCCTACGACCATCTATCTCCGCCCATGTGTCTGTTCCTAAATACAAAACGATGGGGGAGTCTCTCAACCACGCCCTCCGCCTTGAAAGCCAATACCCTCCAGGTGCTGCCGGCGCTGTGCATACATCCAATCACAAACGCCCTAGCCACGTGGGAGGAAACAACGTGACCAAGCGTCCGAACAATGGGCAACAAGGCGGGTACCAAGGGCGTAACCCATGGCCATACTGCATCCGCTGTCGCCGGAACGGTCACACTATCGTCGATTGTCGGATACCAGAGGATGGATGCTGGCACTGTGGCAAGAAGGGCCACGTTCGTTTTGATTGTCCAGCCAGAAGGCCGAACCCAATGGCGCCTCAGCAACACCGCCCAGGGAATCAAGTTCCAGCACCTCGAGCCCAGCAACCTGTACCACAAAATGGCCAAGACCGTCGCCCCAATGCCCAGGGCCGCGTCTACGCCATGACTCGAGATGAAGCACTGGCATCAGACACGGTCGTGACAGGTATACTTAGTTTTAATAATGTGCCTGCTTGCGTACTATTTGATTCAGGTGCTTCGCATAGTTTTATAGCGACGGACTTTGTCGCCGAGCACAAATTTCTGTTAGTATCATTAGACCTCGACCTTAGCGTGAGCACACCTTCGGGCACACCTATCCTCACTAATTCAGCCTGCACCGACGGGATTATCTGTATCGGCGGTCAAAAGATCGGTCTGGACGTGATGGTCCTAGACATGAATGACTTCGATATCATTATGGGCATGGATTGGCTCGGGCCGTGCAACGCAACCATAGACTGCACCAGGAAGACGGTCACTTTCCACATACCAGGAGTGCCTGAATTCTACTTTTCGTGTGGTGAGGCGTCGTCGACCTGCATGTTGATCTCGACAATCTCTGCTCGGAGGATGCTGCATTCTGGGTGCGAAGGCTACTTGGCGTCCGTCCGAGACATGCGACAGGATGGTGCAAACGTAGGTCAGACCGACGTTGTGGCAGAATTCTCCGATGTTTTTTCGGACGAGCTACCCGGCATGCCCCCCGACCGAGAGATCGAGTTCAGCATCGATACATTTCCCAATACTCGACCAATTTCTAAGGCCCCATACAGAATGGCACCTGCTGAACTGAAGGAACTCAAGGTCCATCTACAAGAGTTACTCGATAAAGGGTTTATTCGGCCTAGTGTTTCACCGTGGGGAGCGCCCGTATTGTTCGTGAAGAAGAAGGATGGGTCCATGCGTCTGTACGTCGATTACCGAGAGCTGAATAAGGCCACCATCCGAAATAAGTACCCATTGCCCCGCATAGACGACCTATTCGATCAACTGCAAGGAGCCTCGATATTTTCGAAGATTGATCTCCGCTCGGGCTATCATCAACTCAAGATCAAGTCAGACGACGTGCAAAAGTCAGCCTTTCGCACCCGTTACGGCCACTACGAGTTCCTGGTGATGCCATTCGGCCTAACGAACGCCCCTGCCGCCTTTATGGATCTGATGAATCGGGTATTTCGACCCTTCCTTGATAAATTTGTGGTAGTCTTTATTGATGATATTCTCGTCTACTCGAAAGACAGGGCGCAGCATGCAGAACATCTACGGGCTGTGCTCCAGACACTTCGAGAATATGAGTTGTATGCGAAACAGAGTAAGTGCGAATTTTGGCTAAGCAGCGTATCCTTTCTTGGTCACATCATTTCGTCCGAAGGCATTGCAGTCGACCCGAAGAAAGTAGAAGTTGTTGCTGATTGGAAGCGGCCTGCGTCTGCTAGTGAGATTCGAAGCTTTCTTGGTTTGGCGGGATACTATCGACGCTTCGTGAAAGACTTCGCGAAGATTGCATCGCCACTGACTCGTCTCACTCAGAAGGGAGTCGTGTATGAGTGGTCGGATGACTGTGAAGCTTCATTCCAGGAGCTAAAACAGCGACTAATTTCGGCACCTATACTCGCACTTCCGGATGGGCCAGAAGGTTTTCAGATATTCAGCGATGCTTCAGGCTAGGGCTTGGGATGTGTGCTCATGCAGCGAAACAAGGTGATATCCTTCGCCTCCAGACAGTTAAAACCGCACGAGAAGAACTATCCTATGCACGACTTGGAGTTAACAGCGATTGTGTTCGCGTTAAAATTGTGGCATCACTATCTATATGGTGTGGCGTGCGCGATATATACCGACCACAAGAGCCTCAAGTATCTCTTCACTCAGAAGGAGTTGAACTTGCGACAGCGGCGCTGGCTCGAACTGATCAAAGACTATGACTTGACGATCGACTACACTCCGGGCAAGGGAAATGTGGTGGCAGACGCTCTGAGTCGAAAATATCTTGCCTCGCTATCCATCAACCGTAGACTATTACAAGATTTAGAAGAAATGGGCCTCGATCTCCGGGTTCGATTCAGGGATATACAGTTGGCGCAGCTGCAGTTAGAGCCGAGTCTGCTGAAAAAGATCAAGGCCGCTCAGAAGGATGATCCGTACCTGAAGAAAATGCGCGAGCGAATTTCAACAGGTAGTGCGACCGACTTTGCGGAAGACAAGACCGGCGTGCTGAGAATGAATGGCCGACTATGTGTTCCGGATGATTCAGAACTACGAAAGGAGATAATGCCGGAGGCCTATTATACGAAATATACATTGCATCCAGGCAGTACCAAGATGTATAAGGACCTCCGTACGACCTTCTGGTGGCACGGGATGAAGAGAGATGTGGCACTCTTCGTGTTGCAATGCATGGCCTATCAGCAGGTGAAAGCTGAGCATCAACGACCGGGCGGGAAGATGCAGAACCTTGCCATTCCAGAGTGGAAATAGGATCATGTCATGATGGACTTTATTGTTGGCCTGCCGAAGATACCACAGGGGAGCGACACTATCTGGGTCATTGTCGATCGACTAACCAAGTCAGCGCACTTTATTGCCATCAAAGTTACTTGGAGCGTTGATCGCCTGGCATAGATTTATCTTGACGAGATAGTACGGCTGCACGGAGTTCCAGTATCCATCGTCTCTGATCGGGATTCACGGTTCATGTCGCGATTCTGGAGTAGCCTTCAGTCGGCGCTGGGTACCAAGTTGCAATTCAGCTTAGCTTACCATCCTCAGACCGACGGCCAAACGGAGCGCGTTAATCAGATTCTCGAAGACATGCTACGGCTCTGCGCAATTGACTTCAAATCAAGCTGGGACGTCCACCTACCATTGGCAAAATTTGCATACAACAATAGCTATCAGTCCAGCCTCCAAATGGCGCCGTATGAAGCTTTGTACGGCCGGAAGTGCAGATCGCCCATTTGCTGGAATGAAGTCGGGGAACGGCAGATACTTGGCCCGGAGCTGGTGGAACAGACTGTGGAGAAGGTCAAGCTCATTCGGGAAAGACTGAAGATTGTACAGAGTCGGCAAAAGAGCTACGCCGATACCCATCGAAGACCGCTTGAGTTCCAGGTGGGCGATCATGTGTTCCTGAAGGTGTCGCCTATGCGAGGAGTTACTCGGTTCGGCGCGAAGGGGAAGCTAAGTCCGAGATTCGTTGGGCCGTTCGAAATACTCGAGCGGGTCACCCCAGTGGCCTATAAAATTGCCCTACCGCCGGCGCTCGAAGGTGTGCACAATGTCTTCCACGTCTCCCAGCTGCGGAAGTACGTGTACGACCCTAGCCACGTGGTAGATTTTGGCCAGCTGGAGCTAAAGTCTGACTTATCCTACGTCGAAGAGCCCGTTCAAATCTTAGAACGCAAGGATAAGCTACTGCGGAATAGGGCGATCCCTCGCATCCGCGTACTCTGGAGGAACCATGCGGCAGAAGAGTCGACATGGAAACTCGAGTCAGAGATGAAGGAAAAGTTTCCTTCATTGTTTCATAGAGGTAGGTTCTCTTCTTAAGTTTCGAGGACGAAACTTTTTCTTAGTTGGTTATGGTGTAGTGCCCCCGTCCCTACATCGTGCCCCGTTGTTCGTCCACGGGGTGCGCGAGAAAGGAACACTGTCGCTATCGACTCGGTCGGGACCGATAGGTCGAGATCGATAGAATCGATCGAACGGGAACGGTTGAATTAAGATCCATTCCACGTTATGGAATGGCTTCTTCGGAACCATGTCCCATATTCAGCGGGTAGCGCCTCGAGGATTGACTCTGCGGCTGAGTCGGGAGAGACCTCCCGTTGCTCTGCTTTTCACGCCGCTTGCGTTGGTTTTGGCTTTGTTTCCTGAATGCGTTTTCGTGAATGTTTTCGATGGTTTTCATGGCTTGCGTTTCGAACTTCGCATTCGTATTGAATTTTCTTGAATAACACAGTGTTCTAATCGGTTGCTTGTGCGATTTTATGTGATTGCGTAGGCGACGTCTAGCGCGGCCAACCAGTTCCTCGCCTTAAGTAAATATTCAAGTGAGTGGCTGACCTCCTTCGTCTCGACCCTCCATTTCAAAATATGAACTCAGGTAATGATATCGTAATTGAATGAATTGCTTAAAGAATACAAGTCCTATGGGCTAGGCAAGAAAAAGATGTGTTGCGTAGAAAAGAGATAGAATTATTACAAGCCTGCAAAACAAACAAGTAAATGAATCGATTGCGGTCTTGGACAACTTATCGACAAGGGCGATGGTTTCTTCGAGCGGCAACCCGGGGCCATGGGACCGACTCGGCCTAGGAAGAAACAGGTTATAGCCGAGCTGGGTATGAAGCAACCGGTAAGACGGGGACTTGCATCGGAGCTCGCTACTTGCGTTGCAAGGGTCCCGTATTACCAGGCTATGTCCAAATGGCTAGTTATTGCCAGTGACCTTCACATCAAACCCTTGGTATAATTGTTAACAATGAACATGGAAGGTAATGGTAACGTCAGAATGCTGTGTATAAAATGTTTAGGGTGGCTAGAAAGATCATCAAAAAGGAAGTCATATGATTTTTTTTATCTATTCTTGAACCAAATGAGAGCCTGGAAATTAATTAGTCACTCGCCAGTACATGTTGATTGTACTGATCCTCGCTCTCTCTACAGGTACGATAAATCAGGAGGAGCGTGCCACGTAAAGGAAGGAAACGCTCGTGTGTTTTGAAGCTTCGTTCGTGCGGTCGAAGCTTGGATCCAATCTCTTTTGAAGACTCCGCTGTTGAAAGCTAAAAGACAGATGGAGCGACTGCCCACCATCCCAGGTGGTTTTGAAATGCTGGTTGTAATCAGGAATGAATTGTATGGAATGGCTATCTCATCGGCCTTCATTTTGTAATGGAGTCAGTTTGTAAAAAAAGCTCGCGCGGCGTCCTTATATCGAGTCTGTAATATGATGTTCATTATCAATAAATCTTGAGTTTTCCTTCTATATGAATTGTGTTCAATTTCTCTGCGTACTCTTATATATATATGCTGTTGTATCGGATAACCTTATGAACCGCTTTGTGCAAGCGCAACTTAGGCTTGCACGGCATCACGCCCGGGAGACGACTATCGATTCTACCGAATCGGGGCATGACAGGCGGTGCCTCGCCACTTACTGACTTACCTATACTTGTGTTATGACGGCGCAGCCGTGCCTCATATTTGAGGATTGTGCCCAGCAACGCAACATAACTTCACCCAACTTGCCCAACGGTCGTTCTCGACTTAACTCGCAACAGCCCAAGTCTAATTAATGCAACTCTATGCCAACGACTAAACACACGATGCCACATCTCGTGCCGAAGCACGTCGCCTTTGTTGTAGCCAAATCTTAGGCCCAGACATTGTGTTCTAACTGCATACACCATAAACTCGACTCCATCCAAAGGCACAGACGCGGATTGCCGCCCGTGCCGACCCATTTATATGAATGGTCACTGGCATTAACTAGCCATCGTGGACATAGCCTAGCAAACGGATCCTTACACCGTAAGTAGCGATCTCCGATGCAAGTCCCCTAACTACCATTGCCTATTACCCAGCTCGGCTATTACTGGTTTCTTTCTAGGTCGAGTCGGTCCCGTGGCCCCGGGGTACCGCTCGAAGAAACAATCGCCCTGGTCGACAAGTTGTCCATGACCGCGCACCTACGCTAACTTCTAGACTTAACATAATTGTATGGCCTCATCATCATCACTCAGTTCCTTTTCTTTACTTTTTCCACTTTTTATACTCCATTTGCAGAGCCCAAACCAGGGTTGCCTCGGCGGCTGACCTACCGTCCTGACATATTTTCTCTCGGCGACTAACCATCGCTTAGACTTAACATTCTTTGAACTCAGGGAACGGCTACTGCATAGCCTTTCCACTTAACTTGAACATAATGTGTTCCTTAAGTATCGACAAACCGTGGCTAATTTTCTACTGAACTGACTGTGGCTCATGCCTTAAACCGACTTACATTCTACGCAACGCTATCGCCCAAGTCATACTTCATATGACGGGCCTTGAGATCGTGGGACTAAGTAACTTAACGACCGCATAAAGAGCGGATCAGTGCTTGGAATGACTTAGGTCGACCAGCATAACTTTGTCTAACTTACTCAAGCCTACAACTTAACCCGTGGGACGAGCAAAGGCTATGCCAAGCCTTGCGCAGTAGAAGCTTGCATGCTTTATCGAGCATTTACGCGGGCGACGCCTTTGACTTAGGAAAGTTCATAGTTTTGTGTCGAAGACCAACTTTCCTTCTCCCAAGCCACGGGACGAAGGATCGAGTGTCATTTTCAAAGCACGTCGTGCACCAACTCTAAGTCGACCGTTGGACCTTTCCATATTCTAACTTAGTTCGACCTGTCGAGATTATTCCCTTAGCTATGTGGATTCGTCTCTTTTATTATCAAGCCTACTTGTGCAAGTTGAAAACATGTGATCTATTATGTGAAGGCTAAGATGAGGCAAGTTCATCGAAACTATCCCACCTGAGCGAGCGGTCGCCTCGACCGAGCGATGTCTTCGAGCAGCCATTGCAAGGCATAAATTCGACCGAGCGATATCTCCTGAGAGGGACGGGGCACTACACTATGACTATGACACACATAAGCAAGGGTAAATTTAAAGAAAAGTGGAAAGGTCCCTATATTGTAAGCAAGGTTTTCTCAAATGGAGCTTATCAACTGACCGGGATGGACGGTCGGGTCGCTATGATGCCTATCAACGACAAATACTTAAAGAAATATTATGTTTGAAGAATGTATAAGACATCTTTTCAATATTGTATATGCCTCAAATCTTCGAGTAATTATCTTTTATTTACTCTTCTGTAGATAAAACCACAGATAATAAATTTTTGAAAGAAATCCCCAGTGGAGTTGATCCAGATTATATCACATTATCGCAATGATTATCTTTTGGAACCCAGTTGTTTTAAAAGATATCATGTTTTTGAGTCCCAGTCGACTCAAAGATAATCAATGGGTATATAAATTCACGTCAATATTACCTTTGAATTCTATTATCCACATCAACGGCTTGTCATGTCCACATTACCTCTAATAAAGTCGTCTTCTGAAATGACAATATCTCAAAATTATATTATGTCACGTCCACATTACCTCTGAATGGATATAATGAGTATTGTTATTTTCTAAGAAGATATGTTATGTCCGGTACCTCTGAACATATTTCCTACTCTTATCTATTACTTATATCTATAACAGATATGTAATGGACCAAAAAAAGATCATTAATTTTTTTATTTTTATGATGTGCAAAATATCAAAAGTGTACATCATGCAAAAGATAATAAAAAGTTGTCACACTACAACAAATAAGGCCTACAATAGCAGTTTTTCTATAACGTTCAAGTGTCCCCGCTATAGAATGTTATCAACAATAGCGTTCTTTCTGCGCTATAAAAATATCTATCTATAGTATTTCCTGAATGATGTAGAATCTATAACATTCATATGTTTTTATGTCAAAGCAGATCATGTTCGAATCCTAGGAGAACCAGCGTATGTTTTTATTTTACATGATAAAAGAACAGACTATAGCATATTTGGCATGAAAGCATACAAATTTACAAAACCCGTGCCCGATATTTACAAAATCCATAGCCTAAACCCCCTAATATTCATTCTTCCGCGCATAACTATCGGCCCTAAATTTTTCTCATAACACTACAAGAATATAGGCTCTAGGCCACAAAATCTAGAATAACAAAAAAAAATTTAGTCGCCCAAACTAATCTTTAGCAACTAAAAAATTATTGTTGTTGCCTACAGTCCTCCGAATTTTAAAAAATAATTGTGGACTTTTTAGAGACTATTAATTAGTTTGGACGACTCAAAAAATTCTTTTCAAGAGAAAACTAAGACGACTAGGTAAAATATTCTTGTCTAAAGTAGAGGGGAATACTAATTTAAGACGACTAAAAAATAATATTTTTGTCTGAAGTTGTGTTTTCTCGCTTAAAGTAGGTAGGAACACTACAAGAAATACCCCATAAGGCAACGACTTTTTTAGCAATGCAATATATTTCGTTGGTAATAAAACTTTTTTTGCAACGCATATTTTTATCGTTGCTAAATACAAATTTTGGAAACGAAATGTATTATCGTTGTCACAACTCTGTTGCCAAAGACCGAAAAGTAAATAGACAACGATGATGTCGTTGCTAAATCAGCTATATTTTTATGGTAACAAATTATATTATTGTCAATACATTTTTACGTATAACAACAAAGTATAGTGTTGCTAAATATTTTAAAAACAATCCTTTTATATTTTTTATTTTGATTAGTAATAAAAAAAATTCCACCACGTAGCAAATTTTTTTAACATAGCATGAAAGTTTCCTCAAAATTTCAAAATCCCTCCTCCGAAATCAGAAACCCCTCCTAAATCAAAACTCCCAAATTAAAAGGACCCACCCAAATCAAAAAACCCCTCCTCCCAAATTTGACCAACCTGACCCCTCCTCTCTCCTCTCCACTGCACCCCGATCTCGATATCAGTCATCCTCACCGCCAATAAGAAGGAGCGCCCCACCGACGTCGGATGACTTTATTAGATTTCTAGTTCAGGTTTTTGGATCTGATGATGAACAAGGAGCTGCCAACCGACGTCACTTTCTCCCTCGACGACAACGACACTGACCGAATCGAGATAAATCGGTGGTGAGTTTTTGCTTGTGGTGGTGATGCTCAGTTGGTCAATATCGATTGATTTTCTCTCTTTTGTGTTTCTTTTTTAAGGATAAGCACGGCTTCAAAGGCGATAGAGGTAGCAGTTATTCAGTAGGTGTTATTTTTTTTCCTCAAGCTACTTAGTTTTGTTCAGTTTCCCCCCTAATTTTGAGTTTTTCTCTCATTTACATTCAGCAGGTGTAATTATAGAAGAAAAGAACATGCCTTTGTTTCATTCTATTATTCATCATGATATAGCTAAAGAAATCCCAATCTATGCCCAAAACGTATTTGGCATAACTGGCTAGGTATTATTTGCATTCAACTTGATCTGTTTTTCTTTGAAGAGGTATTTGCTTATTTTTATATTAGCGAATAGATTCCTTATATTTGTTTATGGAGCTATGTAACAGTAGTTGGATGTTGATGGACTTAAATATTTATTCAAATCCTTGAAATATAAATTACTACCAAGTCACTTAGTTGTACGTTAATGTACATTAGAATTCACAGGAACTCTGTTATACCTAAAAAGGTTCCTTCGGTTCCTTTCCTTCTCCCAACATTCACGAATTTTATTTTATTTTAAATACAATACTTGTTCTTTACTTTGTCTGTTTACTCCTAACTATCTTAACTATATGGCTAAGTTCAATAATTGTCACTTGTGTTTCACAAATTTTCTTTTCTCTCCTTCATAATTATATATTTTTGTTTATTATCACTACAAAAAAAGTGATTTTCTGGGACCCCAAAAATCCGTCTTAAAAAGACCCAAATCAGTCCTAAATTGTGATTTGGGACGAATTTTAGGACGATAAGTGACAGTGCTATTAGGGTGGCGTGGCAAAAAGTTTTAGGACCAAAAATGCCGTCCTAATTTGGTTTTAGGGTCGAAAAATGTAACCGTACCAAAAGAGTTTGAATTCTTACATCTTTACGACGGTTTACAAAACCGTCCCAAAATAAAAGAGTTTGTGACGAGTAACACCCGTCCTAAACAAATTTGCCAGCGTTACAAAAGAATGTCGTTTTTATCTAGGACAATTACATAACTGTCCCAAAAGTAACACTTATGAAATTAATGTCTGTATTTTTCAGCTATAAAACATACAATTTAAATACACATAAATTCATATAATCATGGACGTTGTCAAGCTTGTCCTCAGATGTATCTCCAGGCATCAAAGCTCCAATACCAAAAAACCTTAACAACATCAAGCATTCTTTACCATTAAGTAGAAGACAACAAAATTCATATATAACTATATATGTTCAATTGATAAACAACCATTTCCAAAATACATCCAAAACATTAAGCATCCTTAACCACCATTTCCAAAATACATCCAAAATACTACATCACCCACAGCAGCAGTTACAAAATGAACCCATTGTCTCCACCATTACATACAAAATGCTGAACCCATTAAGCATCCTTAACCACCTTTTCCAAAATAAATCCAAAACACTAAAAATCACCCATAATTCAGTTACAAAATGAACCCATTGTCTCCACCATTACACCATATTTTTAGTATTATCCAACATGAACCCAAAAATTAACCCAAACTTTTTATCATCACAAGATCGTCGCCCATCATTTTAGCATATCCAGAATGCTTTTGAAGGTCCTGCAAATGAAGATATGCCAATATATTAATTAGCAACCTGCTAAATATACATGAACAAGCAGAAAAGAAAGACAAGTTCTTCCAAATTGTACAGACTAGACCACATTAGTTTGTGAAGGTTTAAACAAATTGTACAAACCTACTAACCGTTCTTCCAAACTGTTCGTACCTGCGTACAAAAAAGTTGGAAAAAAACAATGTACAGAAAAAGCTTTAAGTGACAAAGGAAGCTTCAAGTGTAAAAGGAAGTTTAAGTGAAGATGGGAAAAATTGGGAAACATTTTAAATGGGAAGTACAATTATTCTAGCAAGAATTACAGTAACAAGCTGGAAAAAACTAATGGAAAAGTTAAAATCAATAGACTGACACCACAAGGTGGTTTCGAGAGCAAGCCATTAAGGATGTCTCTTCCTCAGAAGGATAAATGACTTCCCAACCAGGGTTTTGCCTTAGGACGACATCTCTCAGTACTACCCATGGCCTTCACTGATTGGCCAATTACAACTAGGGGTAGCTGTAATCAAGTGCATGTAATATATGTATAAGGGTAGGGTCGGATACCATGTTCAGTCGCGCTTCAATAATTTAATAAGATACTGACTGTTGATGTATTCGAAAAAATGGTAAAATGAAAACATCACCTTCTTGGTATCAATATGAATCTTAATATGAGGTTGGCTCGAACAACACAAGTTCTAATGCCTAAGAGTGGTTGTCAGGTGTTTCGAAAGCTTAATTGCTTTCGTTCAGTTATCTGATCAAACGGATAACTCAGTGTATCCAATACAACGATCTAGAACAGGGTTGATCCTATTATATCAAGAATTTCGAGAAGATACCAACTATGACCGAGTTCATAAGGTACCTTGAGGAAGATACACATCAGTATTAACCTGACGTGTGCCGAGCAGAGTCTGATCCAACATCAGGATAATGAAGGGTCCGATTTGATTTCCCAATGTCCACCCAATACTCGGTTATCAGTAAAACCAATTACCGTACCGAGTATCCTCTGATACTTGTCGAATATCATATGACGTCAATCCTCTGATACTTGTCGAATATCAGTAAAACCAATTACCGTACCATTACCCTTAAATAAAGTTACAGCAGCACCTAAATTACTGTATCATAGTGTGATTGAACCCAGGAAATGCAGTGAACCTACATGAATTTGCAGTGGACGGGATCAAGGTGGACAGATGCAAGCTAACCTGGGGTTAGGATACCAAGACATCCCACACACAGGTTCAATGTTCTGAACTTGAAGTTCATTCTCCAAAATAAAGTTCAATGACTGAACTTGAAGTTTCAATTATCTGAAATGAAGGTACAGATCGAAATATCAAAACAGGGAACTGAACTCCTTAGTTCAGAAGGACTGTTTATAATGACCTGAACAAAATAATGGACTGATATATGTAGGTGATATGGACATTTAGAGACTGAATATAACTGTATAGTGTAAATCTGAGACTGAACATTTAGTCCAATAATTTGAACTTAAAACAAAACAATGGATACCCATCTAACATACTCTAAAATTCAGTGTAAAAAATAACTTGGCAATATGTAAAAAATATCACTGGTTTCGGAGTTTCCAGGGAAAAGGACACAGTGAAAACAGAAGCTAAAATTCAGTTCCGATACTGATACCGAGATTATGCAAAATTCAAACTATGCAAAATTCAGTCCAAAAGATCAGTCCAGAAAAGAAACCAATGTAATAAATACAAATTTTAACTTGAAAGAAAGGAAATGGAGAACCAAACATAAATTGCAGCCACGAAAGAAAACCCAACATAAGAATCACAGAAAAAACCAATGTAATAAGTTGATAGTTGGCAAATTACCTGGACGATGTACTGGATTGTTGAGAAAGTAGTTGAGCATTCAGGAACATGGCCACAACTTCATCTTTGAGCTCAGTCCTAAGCTCACTCTTGACCGCCTCAAGCTCTTTCTTGTGCCGGGCCTCTTGCTCCTCACGCTCTTTCCTTAAAGCGTCAGTCTCTTCTCTCAACTTCTCCGCATATTCTCGTAACTTTTCACCATCTTCTCGTAGTTGTACAATCTCAGCATTTGTTGCTTGTTGAATCTCAGCCTGATGAGCTGCTAAGGATGTTGATCCTTTACCGCTTACACCTACTCCTCGGCCTAAAACTCGACCATGCCCATCTTGTCCGATCACTTCCCTGTAAACATTATTCAATTGCTCCTCGTTATCTCGTTCTTCAGCTGGTAGCTCTTCAATTCTCCTTTCCAACATTTTCTATAGCACGCAAGGAGGTTTGTGTTAAATTTCTCTAATTTGCAATAGACATTTTGTTAAAAAAAACTCATTACAAATATGAATTTTATATACCTCTGTTCCAGCAGCCCCGTCTTCTTCATTATAACTGCCATCTTTTCCTCTAGTGGCTCTCCACATGTTGACAAGGTCAACAGGCTTGTTTTCTAGCCTCCTCTGATGTGTATGCATGTTCCAAAGTAAGAAAAAACTTATACATTATAAACTGAAAATATATGACAATTATCTTACCAAAAAACACAATACTAACCTTTCTCTTTATTTCTGGAAAGGATCTTCTACCAGTTCTAGGGAGAGCACAAAGTTTTCCGCGATTAACTTGGTTCTTCTCCGAAACTTTCTAAAAAACATTTGGACATTATTTAGTAAATTGAAATAAAGGGTTTGCCACTAGCATGAATATGGATGTAAGTTATTTGTTAGTCGATTTATACCTGTGTGTTACCCAAGCCCCAATATGCCACTAGAGTTGGCCATTGACTGGGCTCCACCCGGGGCGGCACATTTGCTAGGCGCTCTTCATCGGTCTCAAACTTTGTATAGAAGTCTTTTTTCACTCGATGCTTGAAGGCCTTCCAGGAAATTCCCATTTTCTTAAAGCAAATAGCTTTAAAAGCATCGGGTGCATTTGTGTTTTCCTTAAAAAAACATGATATCTAAGTTATCAATATAAGTAGCCATTATCGATAGCAAAAATATGTGAACAACAGGTGATGGTAAAGCATTCAAACATGATATCCGAGGTTATACTTCCAAACAACCACAAGAACAGCAAGATATAAATTAGTTGAATCATCCCAAACCAAAAACAAGTAACCACTTCAACATCTTCATTCCAACATTAATAGAATATAAACAAAATATTGCACTTGAAATGACATTTTCAATCAACACTTCTAGGCCACAGCTGCTTCAATCGATTTGTTTTTACTCTTGATGGTGAATTATAGTGCTATGATCTATAGCTTACAATACAGACCTTGAGTGTTACTGATTACAAAGTCAATGCCAATGTGTCTATAGGTTTAGCAAGACAGACAATAGGGGGTTCACTATCAAGTAGGATAATACTAAAAATAAAGATAGTAATCCATGAAAATACAGATAAAGAGACGGGGAAAGTTACCTTAACCGACGCCCAGACCATTTCTAGTTTATCCTTATCAGCCTTACGCCAAGATAACATTGTTAACGGAAACAATTCGCCATTTCGGGAAAGGTTACCAAGATGAGACATCAAATGGTGCCCATGTTCTCCAACTGGTTGGCAATCTTCATCCCACTCTATGATTTTTTTTACTCCATTATCCCATTTTTTCCATGGCTTAGCAGCTCCTCTATGTTGCCTAGTGGAAGGTCCACTCTCCATCGTACCTTATCAGAAACAAAAGGGAAAGACTCATAAATATACTACTTAAAAACCAGAACCATTAATAGCTCACAATTTATATTATAAATTTCAATACAAAACTTACCCTTTGGAATTTTCTCAGAATTCTCTACTGGCTCATTATCTAAAGGCTCATCATCGCTCTCCTGAAAAATTTGATGTCTTGATATAGGAATGCGCAAGACATCCTCCATAAAAGAGGGTTCTAATCGTGGCTCTAATGTCCTCTCACCCATTGCTATGACATGTTCCATATTCTTTGCAATACGCGATGACCTACGTGTAGGACTGTTGTATGCAGCCTGGAAATACATAATCAATGTAGCAGTATATAGGTAGGTGCTGTTAAGATAGTCCAACACGGTGCCATAGGGAAGTTCAAACCATAGTACGTAGTAAGCTATGCAAAAAAAAACACACTAATAAGACATAGAAGTTAGTTCAAACCATAGTAAAAATCTATGCAAGGAAGCTCAAAACATAGTAAAATACTCTTCCTCTACAATTTGATCCCAGTTGAAGCTAGGCATCAGATCGAAGCTCACCGTGGGTCTGCAAGAGCTCAATAACATCCACGATGCGGCTCAACCAGCTCTACCAATGAAGAACCAAACCACCATAGCAGGATACCCGAGTATCAGAAGAAGTATCAATTGCACAGTGGCGTATCAGAAGAAATTTAAGTGCACACTGGTGTATTAGAGCATATCACAGCTCATTAGACATTGGCAGTGCAAGCATTGGTAGAGGGTCAAGACCAGCACCAATAGGGATCAAGACTCGAGGACCCCGGATGTTGCTTTTCTCATCATAGAGATGCATGTGTTGTATTAGATATAAGAAAATTAGATTCAATATGTATATAAAGAAAAGGAAAAATGGTCATCCTGGACAGAATTTGAGGATCAAATATCCAGAATTGTCAAGATACTCCAACACACTAAAAAGACAAAGAAGGAAGTTCAAATAAGAATAAAAATCTATGCAAGGAAAAGCATAAACCATAGTAAAATACTCTTCCTCTACAATTTGATCCCAGTTGAAGCTAGGCATCAGATCGAAGCTCACCGTGGGTCTGCATGAGCTCAATAACATCCATGATGCAGCTCAAGCAGCTCTACCAATGAAGAACCAAACCACCATAGCAGGATACCCGAGTATCAGAAGAAGTATTATTTGCTACATGTGTTGTATTAGATATAAGAAAATTAGATTCAATATGTATATAAAGAAAAGAAAAAATGGTCATCCTCGACAAAATTTGAGGATCAAATATCCAGAATTGTCAAGATAGTCCAACACAGTAAAAAGACATAGAAGGAAGTTCAAATAAGAATAAAAATCTATGCAAGGAAAAGCTCAAACCATAGTAAAATATTCTTCCTCTATAATTTGATCCCAGTTGAAGCTAGGCATCAGATCGAAGCTGACCGTGGGTCTGCATGAGCTCAATAACATCCATGATGCGGCTCAACCAGCTCTACCAATGAAGAACCAAACCACCATAGCAGGATACCCGAGTATCAGAAGAAGTATCATTTGCACAGTGGCGTATCAAAAGAAATTTAAGTGCACACTGGTGTATTAGAGCGTATCACAGCTCATTAGACATTGGCAGTGCAAGCATTGGTAGAGGGTCAAGACCAGCACCAATAGGGATCAAGACTCGAGGACCCCGGATGTTGCTTTTCTCATCATTTGCTACATGTGTTGTATTAGATCAAGATAGTCCAACACACTAAAAAGACATAGAAGGAAGTTCAAATCAGAATAAAAATCTATGCAAGGAAGCTCAAACCATAGTAAAATAATCTTCCTCTACAATTTGATCCCAGTTGAAGCTAGGCATCAGATCGAAGCTCACCGTGGGTCTGCAATAGCTCAATAACATCCACGATGCGGCTCAACCAGCTCTACCAATGAAGAACCAAACCACCATAGCAGGATACCCGAGTATCAGAAGAAGTATCAATTGCACAGTGGCATATCAGAAGAAATTTAAGTGCACACTGGTGTATTAGAGCGTATCACAGCTCATTAGACATTGGCAGTGCAAGCATTGGTAGAGGGTCAAGACCAGCACCAATAGGGATCAAGACTCGAGGACCCCGGATGTTGCTTTTCTCATCATTTGCAACCATAGTAGTAAGCTGTACACTAGAACAGTAAAAAAATTGCTTGTGATCAAATTTTTAACCTTTTTCATTTTAGGGACAGAAGAGTCATCATTGTTTGCAACCTGAAACATAAGAAAAATAGTGAGATATTCCAATGAATGAAGACAGAAAACACAAGACTTGATATCCAATTTATTACCTTCTTCATTTTAGGGTCGGAAGATTCTTCATTATGGTTGCTATCTTCCTCGCTAAGCAAGTCATCACCGACGGGGATATACTCATCATCTCTTTCACTTGCGCTTCTTTTTCCCATCTTACTCGAACTTGTTCGAGTAACCATCTTCGAATTCATTACAAGCTTTGAAGCTTGTTGCAAATTCAAAGCATCCATTTTCATTTTATTTCTAGTAATATTTTCCAATCTTTGCCTCTCATATCCCGACATGAACCCAGGCTTGATAAACTTCTTCTTTTGTGGGGACATTTTTCCTAATAGAAGTTAAAAATTGCAATATACAGGGTTATCCCGTGATTGGTCATTACAAACCTACACTATCAACTCAAATACAAATTGCAGTCTCGTATAAGTAGCATGATGAATTAAAGGGATACAGAAGCCAGATTAATGATATTTTACTGCAACGCGACCAGATTTAATAATGATATATGTTTATCACAGAACATGTAGAAGCCACTAAATAATATATGTTTATCACAGAACTTGTAGAAGCCACTAAATATATAGTAGAGCCACTAAATAATATATGTTTATCACAGAACATGTTTATCATACAACATGTAGAAGCAAGTATATGACAAGATGAATGAAGTATAGTATAGCTTCTACAACCACTTTCCTGTAAACATTTTTTCTAATAGAAATTGAGAATGAATGAAGTAAAGAAAATAAGCAAAATTAATCAACATTCACTGAAATAAGCAAAATTCATCAACGTTCAATCACAGTAGATAAAACAACCAACAACTTGAAAGGATATAAAATAGCTAAGAGGAACAAGTTTGTAATTTGATATGCATCACAAATAGTTGCAAATCAAGCTACAAACTTGCTACTCATGACCACTGTCATCATGGTCATCATCACCATCACAAATATTTGTGTCAACCACCAAGCCCTCTACTCCTTGCCTAACCCAAGATCCATTATGAGCTTCATCCAGATGTTGCATGCTATAAGGTTCCACTCTATTAGCTTCTAAATCTTCTACTATTGTTGAGTACTTGTCAAATGCGTCTCGCGGCGACATCTGAACAACAACATGCCAATCTGACTCTAGAGGGTCTTGAACATACCAAACTTGTTCTGCTTGGGATGCTAAGATATAAGGTTCATCAATCACCCTATTCTCTTTGTATAACAAATGATTAAAGTTCACCAGAGTAAAATTAAACTCATCCACTTTCTGGCCCACTCGTGGATTAACCCAGTTGCACTTAAATAAAACATACTTCATGCCGTTCAAATATTTTATCTCAATAATGTCTATCAGTTGTCCGTAGAATATAACATCCCCTGTAAGAGGATTTCTATCTTTCCGACTAGAATAACTCATTTGTTCTGCTTTTAGGAGGACTCCACTATTCTGAGTTTTTCTACGAAGATCAATTTTTTTGGTTCGAAATCTAAAACCATTAACAATGTAAGAATTAAATTTCAAAGCATCCTTAAGAGGGCCTAAAGCTAGGCATCTGATCTCCTCTGATATTTGTTGCTCTGGTAAACCTTTCACCTATATTAAAAAACATTAAACAAGGTTAATAATGATATTTTACTGCAAGCTGTCAAAAATATTAAATGTTCATTAAAAGATACATCTACTTACATGCTCCTTAAACCAAGTGACAAAGTGTTCATTATGAAGGCGACTAATAAGGTGTCGTTGTGAAGCTTGTGGATATTTTGACCCAAGTTCAGCAAGGTGTTTCCTGTATCAAGATGTAGAAATTTATTTCAATTACATAACTAAACGAGAGGATATAAATCATGGTATTAGTCAAGACAAACTTACTCAATGAATGGTTCTACTGCCTCCGTATTGGCAAGCACATATCGATGAGCTTGTATTTGCATAATTGGATCAAGTCGAAAGTTCACTGCTTTACCTACAACGCGACCAGATTTCTTTCCTCCATCATCATTTCTTCTTGGTCGCTTCATTTTGGTTTCCGTACTATTGTCCAAATACCTTGAGCAGAAAGTCATACATTCTTCTAACAATACTGATTTAGCAATAGAAGCCTCTGGATGAGCACGATTCCGCACATAAAGTTTTAAGGTGTGCAAATATCTTTCCATGGGATACATCCAACGATACAATACTGCTCCAGCAATTTGTAACTCATCCACTAAATGCATAGGCAAGTGTTCCATTATATCGAAAAACCCAGGTGGAAAAATCTTCTCAAGACTACAAAGCGTAAGTGCCATACGATCTTGAAAATTTTCCAAGTCTGTAATACTATTTACACTTGAACACAACACCACAAAGCAGTTGCTTAATTCAATTAAGGATTTAACAACATGCTTTGGTAAGACCCTTCGAATAGCTATAGGAAGTAACTGTTGCATTAAAATGTGATTGTCATGACTCTTAAGACCCCACATACTCCGCTCTTCTGTATGCACGCATCGAGATATATTAGATGAATAACCATCAGGGACTTTTACATCTCGCAACACTTTCAAGAAAATGTCCTTTTCTTTGTTGCTCATTGTGAACTCAGCTGGAGGCAAGTACTCTAGAGTTCTTCCCCGTGGTTGAGGATGTAGCTCTGATCGAATTTTCATATCTCTGAGATCTTTTCGAGCCTTTATATTATCTTTTGTTTTGCCTTTAATACCTAGCAAAGTAAAATGACATTATCGCATACATTTTTTTCAATATGCATAACATCTAGATTGTGGCGAATCAAATTGTGTTCCCAATATTGTAGTTCAAAAAAGATGCTCTTCTTCTTCCAACCTAATCTTGTTTTTGGCAGACTGTGTGTTTTTGCTCTCTCTTTTTCTTCTTCTTCCCTCTTCCTCTTTGTAAAGAGGTCCTCCTTCTTATATTCAGTTAAAACATTGAGATCATTCAACTGCTTTAACACTTCTGTTCCAGATAATGTCAAAGGTGGTGGCCTCATTTCTAATTTGCCATTAAAAGTTACCCTCTCCCTTCGAAACTTATGGCGCCCTGGTAGGAATCTACGATGACCCCAGTAACAATACTTGCCACCATTTATCAATCGGGTAGCTTGATGATCCCTATTACAACAAGGGCAAGCAAATTCACCTTTTGTGCTCCATCCTGACAACATAGCATATGCAGGAAAGTCGCTAATTGTCCACAACAGTGCTACATTTAGTTGAAATAACTGTTTGGTTGATGCATCATAAGTAGAAACACCAACCTCCCAAAGTTCTTTCAACTCCTCTACTAACGGTTGCAGATAAACGTCAATCTTATCACCTGGACCTTTTGGTCCATCAATAAGAATAGACAAAATTAAGTTAGGTTGCTTCATGCACAACCACGGGGGTAAGTTGTAAGGGACGACTACAACAGGCCAGGTACTGTGAGCAACACTCATATTACCAAACGGATTAAATCCATCGGTAATTAACCCAAGTCTAACATTACGACTGTCTCTGGCAAAGGATGGATTATTATCATCAAAAGCCTTCCAAGCACGAGAATCTGCCGGATGCCTCATTACACCATCCTCTACTCGCTTCTCAGCATGCCATTTCATAAGCGAAGCTGTATGCGATGACCAAAATAATCGTTGCAGTCTTGGTATTAAAGGAAAATATCGAACCTTTTTTTGAGAAACTTTAGTACCCTGGTCAACCGGAGGAAGATTACCCTCGTTGGCATGATCAACTTTATATCTAGAAGCCCCACAAATCTCACATTTGTCGAGATTCTCAGTTTCATTTCGAAACAACATACAACTATTAGGACAGGCATCCCATGTTTTGTAAGTGAACCCCAAGTCAGTAGTTAGCTTACTGGCTTGATAGTATGATTTAGGAATCTTGGCACACGGAAACACCTTTTTTAAGAAGACCAACAGCATTGTGAAAGAATGATTTGTCCATCCATTAAGTTGCTTCAGGTGTAAAAGTTGGACAACAAATGATAGCTCAGTGACACCCTTAGGACAACTCTCGTACAAATCGCTTTCTGCTTCATTTAGAAGTTTGAAGTATTTCGGCATGCATTCATCGGACCGCAAGTTTTCTTCTGCCATGGGCTCTTCCTCGCAACCCATATTTTCTATCATGAATGAGAATCCCATTCCCTCTCGTACCATTGTTGTCATATCAGCACATTCATTTAATCCAGCATCACTTTCATCAACTGACATATCATCTCCTATATTATCGGTGTTATTACCCAAACCACCCAATAACTCCCCATGATATATCCAATCCATATAACTCCTTTCAAATCCATACATCTCTATATGAACCTCCACAGTCTGTCGATTATGATAAACACGATTTACACATCTACTACATGGGCAATAAATATGGACCGTATCAGCATTCTTAGTTCTATATGCAAATTTAAGAAATGCTTCGACCCCATCCTTGTATGCCTTTGAATTCCAATCATGTGATCCAATCCAACGCTTATCCATATCAATTTCCAAAAGACAATTATCACCTAGCACCATCCAAAATATATATATCATGCAAAGAATATACTTTCTAACAAATTAGAGTTAAAATTCTTATGCAATATATCAAGCAAAGACAAATTTAATAATAGAGCAAACACTTATTGGTAGCCATGTACTAATGTGCCCAAGAAGAAGAAATAATAAGCATATAGATAACCAATTGATTATGACAATTACTAGCTAGAAAAAGGAAATTAATATACTACCAAGGTTGATTATGACTTACTGACATGGAACTAACACATGGCACAAATAACCAATTTCAACTGAAAAGCTCAAGCATGATTCACAAATGTTGATTTTCAACAAACTAAAATCTACAAAGAACATAGCCAGGTTCAAATTCATCTCCATTTATAACATGTTTAACATCAATCCAGAATGGGCATGCAAATGTGTCCCAATTTTTTTAAAAAAACCCATTTTTTACAAATAATCACAGTAATTCCTACATGAACGCATAATCACAATAATTTGACAAATTAAAATCTACAAACAACATAGCCAGGTTCAAACTCATGTTCCTATCCATGCAAATGTGTCCCAATTTTTCACAAGAAAACCCAATTTTTCACAAATCATCACAATAATTCCTACATGAACGCATAATCGCAATAATTTGACAAATTAAAATCTATAAAGAACATAGCCAGGTTCAAACTCATGTTCCTGTCCATGCAAATGTGTCTAGACCTGTCAAGTCAGCCGGGCCGGCCCGACACTGAATTTGGGTGGGCCGGGCTCGGGCCTCTTCGACCCATGAACTATAGCGGGCCGGGCCGAGCCGGGCCAAGAGTGAAAAATCTCAGCCCAGTCCGGCACGTGACCCACGACATGAAGACTGGCTGACATGTACCCACAAAAAAAGCCAAACTAAGCATGTACCCACAAACAACACAGTCACCGTTCACCGCCCGTCATGAAGACTGGCTGGCATGTACCCACAAAAGAAGCCAAACTAAGCACAGCACAGCAAAAAGCAAAGCCAAGCAAACCCAAGCCAAGCAAAGCACAAATTGCTTGGCCAAAGCCAAGCACAGCACAAATTGCTTGTGCTAAAGCCAAGCATAACACACATTGACAAACAAATGATAAGCAGTGTTTGGGGTTCGGGCCGGGCCGGGCTGGGATGGGCCGGCCCAATTGACAGGTCTAAATGTGGCCCAATTTTTTACCAAAAAATCTATTTTTTCACAAATAATCACAAATTAATGACAATGTGCACATATTGTGGTGCTCTAACATATTTTTGCCACCAAATAATTTTCTCAATAAACTGATATACTTCATAAACCGAAATCTTCCCAAAAGAAAAATAATCACCTAAATAACTGATGCTTAAAACTAAGACAAAAACATGCAGCCGGGAACAGTGTCACATGTAAATAATTATGAAAAATTGGTACATAATCCTAAAAAAAATCTTGGTAAATAATCCTGTATAAACAGTGTCACATGTAATTAAATTCGAGCAAAAAATTGGTAAATAACTCTTATTAGAAATGTCAGTACGTTTGATGTATATGAAAAGACCACAAGGATACTAAGCACCATTAACTAGAGATGGTCGCAACCACTGCCAGTTAGTTTAACAAAAGTTATTTGCTACAGACACACACACACATATACGCACATATACACACATATCCAAGAGAATAACCTGTAAGGCACAAATATATATATATATACACACATGTTTTACACATTGAAATCTGCAGAAGTCAGGGGAAAAGTATGAGTTGCATAGGATAATGAAAAAAGAAGAAGTGATGGGTGCCTCAAAATTGTCAATCTTGATGATATGTGCAAACCATTCTCCACTGCCAGAGAACAAAGTAGCAATGATGAACAGTATCACTAGAGTATGACTGAACATTAATTGTCATTGATAAATAGTGATGACAGAAGTCAATTCATGTATATGGACAAGTAATCAATTTCAAGCAAATGTTGATAAAAAAATTGGCAAATAATCTAGGACAAAATAACATGCAGCCATGTAAACTGTGTACAACACTCATATTTCTAGCAAAAATTTGAGTCAAGTGTAAAACACTCAAATCTCAAGCAAATAATCTAGGACAAAATTACATGCAGCCGTGTAAACAGTGTGAAACACTCAAATTTTAAGCAAAATTTCAGTAAACAGTGTAAAACCCTCAAATTTTAAGCAAATAATCCACGACAAAATTACATGCAGCCGTGTAAACAGTGTGAAACACTCAAATTTTAAGCAAAATTTCAGTAAACAGTGTACAACCCTCAAATTTTAAGCAAATAATCTATGACAAAATTACATGCAGCCGTGTAATCAGTGTGAAACACTCAAATTTTAAGCAAAGTTTCAGTAAACAGTATAAAACCCTAAAATTTTAAGCAAATAATCTACGACAAAATTACATGCAGCCGTGTAAACAATGTGAAACACTCAAATTTTAAGCAAAATTTTAGTAAACAGTGTACAACCCTCTAATTTTAAGCAAATAATCTACGTCAAAATTACATGCAGCCGTGTAAACAGTGTGAAACACTCAAAATTTAAGCAAAATTTCAGTAAACAGTGTACAACCCTCTAATTTTAAGCAAATAATCTACGTCAAAATTACATGCAGCCGTGTAAACAGTGTAAAACACTCAAATTTTAACCAAAATTTCAGTAAACAGTGTACAACCCTCAAATTTTAAGCAAACAATCTACGACAAAATTACATGCAGCCGTGTAAACAGTGTAAAACACTCAAATATCAAGGAAAAATTGAGTAAACGGTGTAAATAGTGCAAACAATCTAGGACAAAATAACATGCATCCAAATATTAGGGAAAGAGTAAAATATTTTGGTAAAAAATTCTAAAGATTGGGGGAAGTATACCAAGCAGCAGCAACGGAGCACCTAGGGTTGGAAGATCGGACGGAGAGAGAGCAATGGTCGGGGAGAGAGAGAGAGCAGCAACACTGGAGCACCAGGTCGGAACAATGGTCGGAGAGAAAAAAGAGCAGCAAGGATCACCTAGGTCGGAGAGAGAGAGAGCAGTTCTCTCGCCATTTTTGATCGGAAAGAGAGAGGAAGAGAAAATTTTTTGATCCGAAAGAGAGAGAAGTCCTATCGACTATAGGAAATAGGTTTTGGGATGGACGGTCTAGATTAATCCAGACGATCGGATGGTTACGATGGAAACACGTGGGGGTAAACTTTCCCCCCAAATAAGTTGGCAATTAGCCGCCACACGTGTGGTATTCCCGCCAACATAATTGGGACGAAAATATGTATTATTTGGAACAGAAATTTTCATCAGTCCCAAATAGTGATCCATTTTCACAATCTGTCCCAAAAAAAAGCAACATTTTGTAACTAAAAATATAGCCGTCCCTAGAATTATACTTTTAGGACTTTTTAGACTAGTGTTTCTTATAGTGTCGTCCCAAAAAGACACTTTTTTTGTAGTGTATCTAGATAGAGCCAAAAGGCCCAATGCTGCCAAAATTGGAGGTCCTATAAAGGCCTTGTCTATTGAAGTACCAGCATTCCACTGGTCGAGATGAACAAATTAACCTATAATTTTGGCTAGAAGTCTTTTGTTGGAGAAGTTTCATATGATCGATTTTAGTGTGCAACTCTGAGTTCAGGAGAGTCTGCTGCAATCAAGAAGCTCGATCCATGTGTCTTACAAGATTCAGATTCTTTGAAGTTCAGGTTGTAGTGTCCCGCTCCTAGTGGTTCACTATGTAAGGCTTGTGGCTTGGTTAACTCGGTCGGAACCGAGTATTAGGGAAACTTACCGTCGGCATCGAATCGATCACGGACAAGTGCATACAAACCTTTCCAACTAATGGATTGGTTTCTCTTGAAATGCGTCCAAGAGTTTTCTCTGGATGTTTTGCTGCTGGTTTTGTTGCTTGGTTTTGATGGATACTTTTCTGAATAATTTTCGATGATTTGATTCTTGGTCATTTTCATCGATTGCATAGCATTCATTCTTGAGAATTCTGAGAGAAGAGAACATAACGAGACGGAGTATTAACCAAACTTTTGGTGCCAATGCAGACTGACGCATGATGAAAGGCTAAGTGTACAAGTGTTCCTCTCTCTTTCTGCAATTCTCTAATTTGGTGAGTGTGGATCTCTGTGGTGGTATTGTCCCTCTCGCTATTCTTTCATGCCAACTAAATAATTGTCGTGCAACATCCGTTGATCGATATCAAGATGTTAATGCCACAAGTCAATACCACTATGAAGCTAGAGATCAAACATTGAAATGAATTGATTATACTGCAATGAACTGAACACTGAACTAAAATGAATTGATGCCTAGATTGATGGTTATGAAATGCTAAGAATGATCATGTTGCCTATTACTTCAAATATTCTATGCACACTGTGTATATCGAGTCAGACACACATTCGCCTGACCATGGACAACTTGTATACAAGGATTGAGCAATAAGTTCTTCGAACGGTACCGGGGCACCGGGACCGATTCGGCCTAGGAGAAAATAATGAAGTACTTTGGGGAACATGAGTAATGCGAGACATCATAGAGGCTAGCTCCCTACTATGCGAGTCCATATGGTTTAACAACACCAGTGGTCATATTATGGGAATGTATGCTAATCAATGTTTTGTGCAGGGGCGGTAAGTGTATTATTATTATCCTGCATCTTATGCAGGAAAGCTGGATTCTGCCAATGGTAAAGTAAACATGATTTTATGAAATACCATGTCATTTGAATTGTGATTTACTCTAAATGTTGCCTATCCCCAATAAGTTCATATCTTTAAAATGCTTGTCACTAATAAAATGTTGTTTTAGCTGAGTGGGCCAACGGGGCTCACCAGCGCATTGTTATAATGTGCTGACCCCTCCTCCACAGGTACTGGAGAAGGCTCGGGCGCACATCATAATTAAAGCTTTCTGAACTGCTATTTCCTTTCAAGTTGTTTTCCCTAAAGATGCACAAAGTATTGCAAAGTTTTCAAAGATAGCTGCTTATACTTCAAAGTACTAAAGGGGCATGATGTATGGAACGGGAAATTATTTCATGGCAGCCTATTAGTTGTACTTCTTTTCATGAATCAATGTAGCCTAAAGGCATTTCAAATATTATCGAGAAAAGTTGTATTCTGACTACAATCATCAATAAAATGAATATTTTTCTTCCTATTCCGCTTACTAAATGTTTTCACAACTGTGGCTTATTTGCAAATGTTTTGAAATGATATAAATGTGCATGTTCTAGCCTTGTACAAGTGCAACTCCAGACTTGTATGATATCACGCCTTAGCGAGGATGATCAATTCGGCGTGAATCGAAGCAAAGCGAGCGATTCCCCAATCGGGGCGTGACAAGTTGGTATCAGAGCACGGTTTCACTTCCTCGGATTTCGAAAATGTTTTCAAAAAGGAAGTATTGATGCAAATTTTCTCGATTGATGGTGTCGATAGCGCTAGCATGAAATAATATTCCATACAATTAGCTCATAAATATTTTGTGAGTGCTAATGGAATTATTTCTTTGTTGTAGAATGACCAAAGGTGACAGCGCAAAGACGAATTCATTGTCTGACCCAATGGAGAAACTGATTAAGCAATTGGAGGCTCAGAGGAAGCAGAGCGAAGCTCAACATCGTGCGCTTCAAGAGCAGCTCCAGTATCAGTTTCAGGAGTAGTTGGATGCTCAACAAAAGTAAGTGGATAATCTATCTCAGATTGTCACCAAGCTGACGGCTGATTCCAATGTTTCGGCAAAGGCCGCAGCAACCGAGACCGTAGAAGTGCCGGCAGAGAAACCTGAAATACCGATACGGAAGAGGACGAGCTTTAAGTTCTCTGAATTCAAGAACTGCGACCCGCCTGAGTTTAACGAGAGAGCAGAGCCAGATGAGGTGATGGGCTTCTTAAACACACTTGAGGGCTATTTTCGAATGTTGAAGATACAGCGCAGCAAGAGAGTGGAGTGTATCGCTGTACAACTTCATCTCAAGGCCCAGGAATGGTGGACTTCGTAGAGACAGGTGCTTTGCAAAAATAATCAGGATATGAAGATTTTTTGGGAGACCTTCAAGCAGGCTTTCATTGCACAATTCATTCTACCATCTGTCCGTCAACAAAAAAAAGAATGAGTTCGTAGCACTCAAACAGGGCAATATGTCAGTGGATGACTACGAGACGGAATTTTTGAAGAGAGTTGCATTCGCTGGGTACATAGTACCGAATGACAACGCCAAGCGAGGAAGATTCGTGTAAGGCTTGAATGAGGGCCTGCAGTGTGATGTACTAAGTCGAAAATGTACGTCTTACCGGGAGGCGTACGAGACAGCTCTTGAGATGGAAAGATTTCATCAGCTGGCTAGTCGTGGGATAATACAGAGCAACTAAGGCAACAATAATCAGAAACGACCTTGGTCTGCTAGCAGGAATGATGCACCTAAGCGTCACAATATCGGAGACAATAGGGGGTCTCAGCATGCGGAATATTGTAAAGCATGCAACCATTGGGGACATCGATCTGAAGATTGTCGGGTTAAGTGTTTCAAATATGGCGAACAGGGCCACAAGGAAGCTGACTGCAGAAATAGAGGAGGGAATCAGTATCCTCCTCGTGGACATAACAACAATCAGAATCGGGGACAATATAACAACCAGCATCGTGGCCAAGCGCCACCAGCCTTACCAACTCCAGCTGGAAATGCACCGAATCAACAACAAGGTGCGCAAGCAAGAGTTTATGCCTTGACTCAGGCAGAGGCACAGACTGCAGAGAATGTAATAACAATTAGTTGCTGTATAAAGGCACACCTGCAAGAGTACTTTTTTATTCTGGTACTACTCATTGCTTTATCTCGTCTGATTTTGCAACGGAAAATAAATTTTGTATGACTCAACTAAAGACTTCTTTGTGTGTTAGCACTCCTTCGGGAGTAGATATGCCTACAACTTTGATTTACAGGGATGACTACATTAAAATTGGAGGCAAGACTTTATCTCTGGACGCAATTGTACTCGACATCAAAGAGTACAATATCATCTTAGGAATGGACTGGCTCAGCGTCTGTCATGCAACAATCGATTGTGCAGATAAGAGAGTTGTGTTTCACCTAACCGGAGAAACAGAGTTCTCTTACTCGTACGGCTCGACGTTCCAAGGACCTATGGTAATATCGGCAGTTACAGCAAGGCACATGCTGTACTCAGGGTGTGAAGAATATCTCGCTTCTGTTCAAGACACTCGGATGAAGAGTGTAGGCTCGAATTAGATCGAGATTGTGGCAGAGTTCCCCGATGTGTTTCCGGACGAGATACCTGGAATGCTGCCAGATAGAGAAATTGAATTCACAATTGATACATTTCCAGATACTCTCCCGATATCAAAGGCACCATACAAGATGGCTCCGGCAAAATTAAAGGAACTAAAGGTGTAGCTACAAGAATTACTATACCAAGGATACATTCGCCCAAGTGTATCTCCATGGGGAGCTCCAGTACTGTTTGTAAAGAAGAAGGATGGGACGATACGGCTATGCATCGATTACAGAGAACTGAATAAGGCAACCATCCGTAACAAGTATCCCTTGCCAATGATAGATGATCTGTTCGATCAGCTATAAGGGACGACCATGTTTTTAAAATCGATCTTCGTTCAGGATACAATCAGTTGAAGATCAGGCCCAAAGACGTTCCTAAGTCAGCATTCCATACGAGATATAGACACTATGAGATTTTGGTCATGCCATTCGGTTTGACTAATGCCCCAGCAGCCTTTATGAATTTATTGAATAGAGTGTTTCGATCGTTCTTAGACAAGTTTGTTGTTGTATTCATCGATGACATCTTGATCAACTCAAAAGACAGGGAGACTCATGTCGAACACTTGAGAGAAGTACTTCAGACGCTGCGGGACAATCAGCTATATACAGAACTAAGCAAGTGCGAATTTTAGATGAACATCATGTCGTTCCTAGGACATGTTGTTTCAGCAGAAGGCGTTGCCGTTGACCCAAAGAAGATTAAGGCAGTTGTAGATTAAAAACAGCCTACATCAGCCAGTGAGATACGGAGTTTCCTTGGTTTAGCCAGGTACTACCTTAGGTTTGTGAAAGACTTTTCAAGAATTGCTTCGTCTTTGACTCGCCTAACTCAGAAGGGAGTCGTATTTAAGTGGATCGACGACTGTGAGAGTAGTTTCCAAGAACTAAAGCAGCGGCTCGTCACAGCTCCAATTTTAGCACTTTCGGAAGGCTCCGAGGGATTTTAGATCTACAGTGACGCATCGGGACTTAGTTTGGGATGTGTTCTCATGCAACATGGGAAGACAATATCTTATGCGTCGAGACAACTCAACCACCATGAGAAGAATTATCCAACTCATGACTTAGAACTGGCAGCGATTGTGTTTGCGTTGAAATTGTAGCGACACTATCTCTATGGTGTGTCCTACGAGATCTTCACGGATCACAAAAGCCTAAAGTACATATTCATGCAGAAGAAATTGAATTTGAGGCAACGGCGTTGGTTAGAATTGATCAAGGACTATAACTTGACAATTTCCTACACGCCGGGTAAAGAAAACGTGGTAGCTGATGCCTTGAGTCGAAAATTTGTTGGGTCACTAACAATAGCAAAAGAGGTACTATGAGATCTTGAAGAGATGGGCATCGAATTCAGGATCCGTTCGCAGAATGTACAGTTGGCTCAATTGCAGCTTGAGCCGAGCCTCCAGGGAAGGATTAAGATTGCTCAGAAGGATGATCCAATTCTGCAGAAGATACACGAGTTGATTCTAGCAGAAAAGGCGTCGGACTTTATAGTTGAAGATGACACTATTCGTGTCAAGTGAAGACTGTGCGTTCCTAAGGATGATGAGCTCAGGAAGGAAATACTGACCGAGGCTCATTTCGTGAAGTATTCCTTGCATCCGGAAAGCACAAAAATGTATAAAGATCTGCGTACAAAATTTTGGTGGCATGGTATGAAGAAGGATGTGGCTCTATTTGTGTCACAATGCATGGTGTGTCAACGTGTGAAGGCCGAACACCAACGGCCAGGCGGTGAACTATAAAATTTGGCTATTCCACTGTAGAAGTGGGATAATATCTGTATGGACTTTATAGTCGGCTTGCCAAGAACTCAGAAGGGAAATGATGCAATTTGGGTTATCGTGGATAGATTAACCAAGTCGGCTCTTTTCATTCCAATAAAAGTTATGTGGGGCGTAGAACGGTTGGCTCAGATCTACATAAATAAAATTGTCCGATTACATGGGGTACCAGCTTCGATAGTGTCAGATAGAGACGGGCGATTCTTGTCGCAATTTTGGATAAGTCTACACTCGGTAATAGGCACAAAGTTGAACTTCGGTACGGCATACCATCTGCCGACTGATGGTCAGACAGAGAGAGTAAATCAGATTCCTGATGATATGTTGAGATTGTGCGTGCTCGATTCGAAGACAAATTGGGATGCATATCTCGTATTGGCAGAATTTGCCTATAACAATAGTTAACAGGCAAGTATCCAGATGGCCCCGTACGAAGCCTTGTATGGACAGAAATGTCGATCACCGATATGCTGGGATGAAGTCGGTGAACGGCAAGTGCTCAGATCAGAACTTGTGAAACAGGCCATCGAGAGAGTCCGCTTAATTCGAAAAAGGCTTAGAGTTGCTCAAAGTCGACAAAAGAGTTATACGGATGTACATCGACGACCTTTGGAATCTACAGCGGATGATCATGTATTCTTGAAGGTCACACCCATGCGAGGTGTGATGCAGTTTGGGATGAAAGGAAAGCTGAGCCCGAGATTTGTTGGACCATTCGAGATTTTGGAGAAGGTAGCCTCATTGGCTTATCGACTTGCACTACCTCCGGCTCTGGCTATTGTGCACGATGTCTTCCATGTATCCCAACTGTGGAAGTACGTGCATGATCCAAGTCGCGTAGTAAACTTCGATCAGCTGCAGCTGAGCGCTGACCTATCATATACTGAAGAGCCTGTCCAAATCTTGGACAGAAAAGAGAAAGTTTTACGGAATCAAACAGTATCTTTAGTCAACGTGCTATGGCGAAACCATGCTGTCTAGGAGTCGACGTGGGAATTAGAAAAGGAGATGCGGGTGAAATACCCCTCACTGTTTGATAATTTTGAGGTAGGACTTTTGCTTTATGTTTGGAGGACGAAACTTTTTCTTAGTGGTATATTATGTAGTGCCCCGCTCCTAGCGGTTCACTATGTAAGGCTTGTGGCTTGGTTAACTCGGTCGGAATCGAGTATTGGAGAAACTTACCGTCGGCATCGAATCGATCACAGGCAAGTGCATAAGAACCTTTCCAACTAATGGATTGGTTTCTCTTGAAATGCGTCCAAAAGTTTTCTCTGGATGTTTTGCTGCTGGTTTTGTTGCTTGGTTTTGATGGATGCTTTTCTGAATGATTTTTAATGATTTGATTCTTGCTCGTTTTCATCGATTGCATAGCATTCATTCTTGAGAATTCTGAGAGAAGAGAACATAACAAGACGGAGTATTAACCAAACTTTTGGTGCCAATGCAGACTGACACGTGATGAAAGGCTAAGTGTGCAAGTGTTCCTCTCTCTCTGCGATTCTCTAATTTGGTGAGTGTGGATGTCTGTGGTGGTATTGTTCCTCTCGCTATTCTTTCATGCCAACTAAATAATTGTCTTGCAACATCCATTGATCGATATCAAGATGCTAATGTCATAAGTCAATACCACTAAGAAGCTAGAGATCAAACATTGAAATAAATTGATTATACTGCAATGAACTGAATACTGAACTAAAATAAATTGATGCTTAGAATGATGGTTATGAAATGCTAAGAATGATCATGTTGCCTATTACTTCAAATATTCTATGCACACTGTGTATATCGAGTCGGACACACATTCGCCTGACCATGGACAACTTGTATACAAGGATTGAGAAATAAGTTCTTCGCATGGTACCGGGGCACCGGGACCGATTCGGCCTAGGAGGAAATAATGAAGTGCTTTGGGGAACATAAGTAATACGAGGCATCATAGAGGCTAGCTCCCTACTGTGCTGTCATCTCATTACCTTGAAGTCACAAATGCAAATGAATGAAAAGAGTCCATATGGTTTAACAACACCAGTGGTCATATTGTGGGAATGTATGCTAATCAATATTTTGTGCAGGGGCGGTAAGTATATTATTATTATCCTGCATCTTATGCAGGAAAGCTAGATTCGGCCAATGGTAAAGTAAACATGATTTTATGAAATACCATGTCATTTGAATTGTGATTTACTCTAAATGTTGCCTGTCCCTAATAAGTTCATATCTTTAAAATGCTTGTCATTAATAAAATGTTGGTTTAGCTGAGTGGGCCAACGGGGCTCACCAGCACATTATTCTAATGTGCTGACCCCTCCTCCACAGGTACTTGAGAAGGCTCGGGCGCACATCGCAATTAAAGCTTTCTGAACTGTTGTTTCCTTTCAAGTTGTTTTCCCTAAAGATGTACAAAGTATTGCGAAGTTTTCAAAGATAGCTGCTTAAACTTCAAAGTACTAAAGGAGCATGATGTATGGAACGGGAAGTTATTTCATGGCAGCCTATCAGTTGTACTTCTTTTCATGAATCAATGTAGCCGAAAGGCATTTCAAATATTATCGAGAAAAGTTGTATTCTGACTACAATCATCAATAAAATGAAGATTTTTCTTCCTACTAAATGTTTTCGCAACTGTGGCTTATTTGCATATGTTTTGAAATGATATAAATGTGCATGTTCTAGCCTTGTACAAGTGCAACTCCAGACTTGTACGGCATCACGCCTTAGCGAGGACGATCAATTCGGCATGAATCAAAGCAAAGCGAGCGATTCCCCAATCGGGGCGTGACACAAGTGACATTATATACATGGTAAGGATACTTTTTCCAATTTTCTAAATTGTTAACCTGAACTCAGAGTGAGATACTTTGTTCTCCTTAATAAATGTTCTCATTATAAAGTCTAGTACTAAGAAAGGAAGTTGATTTTCTTATAATAGAAAAATGGGTTAACACACAGATGGTAAGAATGTTAAGTCCCAATAATTGATCAATGTGATCTTTTGTATTCCAGTTGATTTGTATTGCTTAACTACACATTAACAATAGCTGGGTTCATTTGCACTGTCGAAATCCTGCCATATATTTATAACTTTATATGAGTTTCTCAGTTTGTACTATAATATGTTTTCATGACCAATGTAAACTTTCAGTAAATGATATCCAATTATTTCCATGTTCTACATCAAGAGCATGCCTTTTATCCTAACAAAAAATATAATAAAAGCATGCCTTTTATTGTAGGATTTGAATCTTAAAAGTGAACCTAAATCCTTAATCTGCAAGGTTTGGATATGACCTCATCTGAATCTGAAACCAAATAAGTAACATGAAACTAACTTACAATAGTAAATATCAAGTTTGTGACACGTCTTATATTAAAGTTTGAATGCTAAGTCAAATTTGGATTAAAAAAAGAGTTGGTGATAAAGGAGAATTCATAAGCTTATGAGGAGGAACTGAAATTGATGTGATGGAAAGGATTTAAAAGACTCAATATCTCTCACAATTACTTCCTAATGACCCGAAAAAATAACATGACATCCTTTTATAAATGTACACAATGACTACCGAATTGTCATGTCTACCGTGTGTGAATTTTGGATGTAACGCCTACTGTGATCCTGATGGCTATTCAAGTGTTTAACTTTCTTTAATCTTTTCTGTTTTGAGATTTTGGACCTACTTCTAAACATTGCTTCTACTAGATATCAATTATCAAGTATTATTGGATACTAGGATTTTCATTATTTGGCTAATAGAGTATCAGTTGTCAATTATTAGGTTTTAATTCATGGATCATCCCTCACCAAAGCAGTCACCTGACAAATCATATGTGAGGCTATCATTCCACAAACCCTCACAAGATGCAGCTAATAGAAAATATCGCCTTCATACCCCCATTGTTGGATCAGACTCATCTGTATCAGAAGGTTTGTTTTGTATATTATGATTTCTTTCTCCTTTAATTTACTATTAAGTAACAGATGACTATAGTTTCCCTACTTTAGAAATGGGTTAATGTGTACTATTCTAAAATTTATATGCATGTACCTTGATATTGATGTCAAATGAGATGAAGGTGCTTGTTGTGCTAGTTGCTTTTAGTACTTTGGCCATACATATGCCAATATAATCTGAATAATCAAGATTTTAACAGTATGAGTGGTTATTCTCTTAAAAGTTTTTTTTCTTATATCATGTTCATGAACATACTGCATATTTTAATATATGACGAGTTTCAGCAACCACATTTTCCTATCTCATAACAAGCTGAGCAGTAAGCGTTATATGTCCTCTGAATATTTGGGTCTTTGAATTACAGCCGGTTCAAGTGATTGTCAACATAGTTTTGTTCACTTTCTTTCAAGTAGTTAACATTGTTTGAATGGTATGATATGATTGCAATGACAACTAAGTTGTTTGATCTCAAACTGAACCCAAATGTAAGAGATTGCCTTGTTGATTGTTGTGCTTTGGTGCATTAGGGATACTGATGTGCTGCTTTAACAGATTAAA
This sequence comes from Iris pallida, assembly GCA_029216955.1. Taxonomy (NCBI): domain Eukaryota; kingdom Viridiplantae; phylum Streptophyta; class Magnoliopsida; order Asparagales; family Iridaceae; genus Iris; species Iris pallida. The sequence continues at coordinate 7,572,281 of JANAVB010023995.1, read as the reverse complement.
AATATCCACAAGTGTGTGTGTGTGAATCTTCTTTCCATTCAGCTCTGTTACGGGGCCATGTCTTATAATAACCACATGAAATGACTTTTTTTTCTCATCATATACTTGAACACACCATCTCCAAATTCCCACGATACACTCACTTATCCTATTTTTCAACGTGTTTCCAGTTTAACATTCAAATTTTGGCTTGCTTATGTGTAGGTTGTCTCTTAATCGGCTACCAGCTATAGTATATCACAGAAAGTTGAATCATAACTTCAATATTTGTTGTTTCTAGGCCAATATTGGTGTCGATACCTTTTGGGACATTATTTCATTGACATTGACATTCGAGTGTGTGCATCATATTATATCACATAAAGTTGAATCATAACTTCAGTATTTTCATAAAGTTGATTTTTTTTAGGTTGTTACATGATTTTATATGCAGAAGTGAATTATGTTACCTTTTGGGACATTCTTTCATTCTTTCACACTGTGTTCTAGTTATATGTGTACAGGATATGTAGAAAAAGTTAGGTTCATTCAAATATCAGGTGATGTATACAATGAGAGAGTAATCATGAAAGAAGAGAGTATAGATTGAATCTTAGTATGTATTCTGACACTTGTACACACACACACACATTCTTCCTAGTCCAACTTTTTTCTTACAAAGATTTTGTAGATGTATTGCATCTTAGTGTGTATTCTGGCACGTAGTTAACATATACAAATTGATACCGGATCGTTAGAAAAGTAGGAGGAATACTGGAATACAAATGCAACAAAAATAAATGTTTATGGAATACATGGATACATGATCTTGTGTGAACTTATTTTTTATATAATAATGCTAATGTGTTTTCTTCTAAATTTTATGTAGGTTGGCGTGTAAATTTTTGATGGTTGTGGATATAAGCTAGAAGGAAAGAGTCGATCGAACTGTATTTTGGCCTACAGACATTTGTATGAAAATTGAATGGTTTAGTTGAATTTTGGACTAGCGTTAGGTTACAAATATTTTGTACATCTTGGATTCTCTTTACATCAAATATTTATTTTGGACTACTATTTAGATCACTTTAGGCGTACAATAACTTTTTGTACATATTGAATGTTTTAATGAAAAATATATGAATTTATTTATTTTGGCAAACCTTTACAATATCTTGATTGATCGAAATGGAAGTTGCGATTGAAACATATTGAAATCAAAATTGTGATTCAACATAAATTTTTATGACGCACAGGTTAATTGTATTTGATACAGAACAGGTTATTCAGATATGAATTTGTGTAGCAGATTTATAGCACTCAAAAAGCTATAAAAAATCGACAGCGTTCAAAAATGTTATAATAAATCAACATCATTAAAGAACGTTATACACAATCTACAACATTCATGAACGCGATTATTCATTAACAACATTCAAGAACGCTATAGACCATCCACAACATTCATGAACGCTATAATCTATCTACAATTCATGAACGCTATAAACCATCTACAGCATTCAAGAATGCTATAAAGTATTCATAGCATTCACAAACGCTATAAACCATCCACAGCATACACGAACGTTATAATCCTTCTACAGCATTCAAGAACGCTATAATGTTATAGCGTTCACATGTCTTGACATACTATAGCGTGGAAAATTATAGCGGACAGAATACACTATAAAAGGATTTATATAGCGTTCTACGCATGCTATTGTAGGCCATATTTGTTGTAGTGTCATGAATAGCTTCACTTGGGGGCTGAGTGATAAGATCAATTATCAGTTTCTTCAGATTGTCGGCTCTCTTTGTTCTAGAGTCGAGCACCCTTTGCCTAGCCAGAGCTCTTCCAGATTTCGGATCAAAAGGTTACAGGGAGATAGCTCGGCGTTCAAGTTCTATACTCTGAGTACAAATAAATTCGTCTCGTTGCCTCCTCAGATCATCCAGCTGGCTCACGGCAACCTGATGCATTTCCAGTACTTCCTCTTCACATCGTCGAGCTGCCTTGAGTACATCTTGAAGCCAGGCCATCTCGGTTTCTAACTCCCGGAGGCGAGTTTGACATTCAGTCGCTTCATTTTCCTTCTCTGCAGCTTCAGTCTTATAAGGCTCAACAGAGGAAGTAGTCTCGGCAATGCTAAACTCAAACTCTGCAGAGCGCAGTGAAAAAGCCACTACAGAAGCTTCTAAGTCAGCTTTTCGTGCTGCAGACTCATGAGCCATCGCTTCACATTCAGCATCTACAAGCCTTTGGATGTTTCCCCTTGTCAGATCTTGATAAGACTTGATAGATTCCTCAAGCTCATCCAAGATATGTTCCAAGTAGCTAACTCTATCCAGATCACCAATTTTTCGAATAGCTTCAATGATAAAAGAGGAAGGGCTCCTTACTAACTCATAAGTTTGGCCCTTCTCTAAGACCATCTGAACTAGAGCCCCCAGAGAGGTGAAGAAAGCGTTGGTGTAAGCTTCAACGACGATCATGTTCATCGCTGATATGCCAGGAGTAGCCACTTCTGTCCGAATCCCTCCTTCTATAGCAGCTAGAGGAATCACAGATTATACATCAGGTGATCTCAGCACTGGCATCATCGAGGAGCTTCCTTCTCTAGTCTGAGTTTCTATGTCCAGAGGAGCCATGGTTGAGCTAAAGTTGAAAGGAGTAGACAAAGCTAGTGTAATTGTTCCCACGGGACCCACTGCAATCAAGATGCACAATCATTATACATCATCAAAGGAGTTAGGGTAAATAAAAAGTCAGAAATTTACCTGATCTCGACAGCATATATGGGGTCTCATAAGGCAGATCTAAATCAGTTTGAAGCCTCGTCATAGTAGTCTCAGACACGACTGCTTGACTGCTTCCAGCCTCTGAGCCTCCTAATAAAAAATGGCTGCTTCTGGCCCCTGATTCTGTTTGACTTATTGGGACTACCATTTTCGTTCCCTCTGTTTCAAAAATTCGTTCTGTCGGGGTTTGAGTCCACTCAGCATCAGTTTTGGGATTCTCATTAATCCCGATATCTTCAACAGTTAAAGCATAATTTTCACCAGTTTCCTGGTTATCATCAGGGTTATCGTTTTCATTCTCATTTCCTTGTGGATCAATGAGGTTATGATCACCATCTTTTAGGATATGGTGCCCTTCTTCATCAACAGGGTGCTCTTCATCTTCGTTAGTAATATGGACCTCTTCGGCCATCAAGTCTTGATGTTTCAAAACCTTTACGAAAACTGGATCTGCCCCAGTTTTATCAGGATCAGAAACAATATCTATAGAATCTCCTCCGATCGAATCATCTTCGAAGTCACAGTCTACAAGAGCCTCTATCATTTCTTGATTCTCTTGAGCGAGGGTAGGAGTTTGAGCTATGTAAGGAGCTATGACATTGGGACTGGAGTCCGTTGAAGGCAACACCTTTTCAGGAAGTGTAGTCTCCAGGACCTCGAGAGTTGGAAACGACATCGTTATTCCTGCTACAGCTAGTAAAGTCGCAAGAATAGTCATCTTTATAGTGACTGGAGCCGGAGCACTTATTTCTGTAGCCTCTGCAAATGAAAAAGAACAATGTCAATATTTTACTCAATCATGATCACATTAAAAGAGTATTAAAACCACCTGGTGGAGGTGACAGATCTTGCAAAGGCAACGATGTATCAGGTCGACTCGAAGACTCTTTCGGCATAGAAGGAGTGGGTGAAGCATCAATTTCACGACGGTCTTCTTGAGTCACCATTAACTTCCTTCTAATTTTACGTATAAGAGGTGTCTGAGGTACTTCTTCAACGTCATCAAGATCATCTTGCACATCGTGTCACAACCCGTACCCTAGAGTAAGGGCACGAGACGTGGGTACGTCCAGCCTACGCTGCAGTGTCGGCGGTAGAACGCTGTCCTAGGTCAACATACATCTAGCAATATATATATCTAAACAGTTTATACTCCCCGAATGGTGGTGACATAGCAGTAATAACTCAATCACAACTAAGGAAGAGATAGCACGATATGAAATAGAACTCAAGGAAATAAATAGATGAAAAGTAGTCTAAGATAATCCCAGCAATATCCAGAAGTACATGGTCTCAGATACAAAATGAAAGAATATATACAACTCTGAACTCCAAATAAAGTCTAGCTAAAACATGCCTCAAGACTACATAAAAGAAGATAAGCCTAACTAATCTAGTCTAGGCAATCGGGGTGATATCCTCAGCTAGAGCTGGGTCCTCCTGAGGGTCCAGCTCGCAAGTGTCATCTAAGGCTTCCCCGTAGAAAGTGTCTAGGCAGGCCTCCTCCTCGTCCTCTGTAATATTTCAACAGGTCCAGTCAGGACAGGAGCGAGTACAGTACATCTCAACAGTTCATAGCAGGTTAGAAGATATAATCATGCAGTAAAGTAAGATACAAGTACTAAAAGAAGTGCAGTATGTACACAGAGAGAGAAAGCTGTAATAGAAATATCTACTATAGATAAAGGGCTAACATGTGGCTAGTGAGTCAGAGTACAACATGGACATGTAAATGGCATGGGATGATTCTGATAAGACACTACGGAATGATTCTGATAAGATACTACTGGTGTATTATTCACATGTCCACTTCTACTCCCCCGTACCTCCAATCAATACACAAGGATCTAACCAGGTTATGTTATGATTCCATGCAAGGCCCCCGAAGGGTGGTACATGGATGTCCCATAAATGGGGATTCTCGGAAACCAGTGTATGGGATAAGGATTCAAGGAAGACTCTGTGATCATAAGAGTATATGTCACAAGTAATCAGTGAACCAATGAAGCATAGTGATACGCCATGTAAGTAAAACGCACAGAACATGTAGTACCCGATGCTCCCTAAGGATAACATCTCAAGAAGGGATCCATATAGTACCAATCCGTGTGACCAACGTGACAGTACAAGTAAGGTAATCTACTGTAGGAAATAATTCTAAGCAGGATATGAAATGATCAGAGAATGTACTCGCCTGGTATCTGAGTGTCCAATATGAAAATACTGTCCGAAGAGTGGTGTCTGGCTCCTAATCAGAACAGCACAAGTCACAACAAGTCCAAAATGGTACAATGAAGACCTACTATGCATTCTACATGATTCTAGATCAATCTAGGCCAAAGTCAACTCTTGGTCAACTCTGGTCAACCCAAGAAGTCAAACTAGGTCAACCAAGTCTAAATTAAGCCAAACTAGTCTACCTTAGTCTAATGAAGCCTAGCTTAGTACATACACAATATATGCATATCACTACACTACACATTATATATATATACATACACTCATTACATTATACATACATATTTTATATTCATATAGATACTAAATACATACATTTACATTACACACACATACATATATAGATATATAATATATATATATACATGTGCATATAGAGAGAGGGAAGGCATGTGTGTGTGTAGGCATGAGAGTAGCAATGTGTGTGAGTGTTTGCATATGGGATTGTGAGTGTGTGTGTTTACATACATAAACCTGTGTGTGTGTGTACAGAGTGAGGGTGTGTGCTAAAACAGTGTGTGAGAGATGTGTGTGATGAGGAAAATGTGAGGGTGTGTGTTTGCTATGTGTCTCAGGGATATGGAGTGACAGGGAATTAGTATAGAGTGTGTGTGGAGGTGTATATGAAATGAGTGAAAGGGTGAGTGTTACTGAACAGTGAGGAGAAGGAGAGGAAACCAATTCATTCCCAGGTTTAAGACCATAGAAAGAATCTCAGATTTCAGTGTCAACTTAACCAAACCACAATACTAAATATGAAACCTAATCTCAGATTTCAAATAACAGTGTACCTATACACATCAAAACCAATAACAATGAACTGTTCTATCTAAAACAATTCATGACAGAAAATAGAGGACCAATTCGACATATCAGTAGGATTCCTATAGGAATACATGTTAGGATTTAAAGTCATGTAATTATCAGTGTAAAAATGGTTTAAAAAAAGTGTCAAGTTCATACAAAACCTGAAATTTGCAAACTGATTTCCAGATTCCAGTTTTCTTCCTCAAGCCCAATTTGATTTTAATAGTTCACCAATTCCACACAAATTTGATACACACATAGGTCACATATAGGGGAACATGTTTAGGATCTAAAACCCAGTATTAATCATCATTTCAAAGGCTAAATCATCAGACAAATACATGTATAAAAATTGGATAAAGTTAACAGAAAAAAAAGGTATCAGTTAATTTGGTTAATGAGAATTCGAATAGGAATTTAAACTAAACCTGAACCTATTGGTTGGTAACTGAAAAAAAACCCATGTGCACAAGCCCCACACCCCATTTCATGTCACCCAAGGCCGGACACGGCGTGTCCAATGCAAAGAAACTCCTAAACAGATACACAGTGCACTGTCCAATGCACTGTCTCGTGCACACGTGCACTTGTGTCGTGTGCACGACACAGGACACTACTATGTCTCGTGGTCAACCACATAGGTAGCCCACCTATAGGGCTACCTCATAGGCCAACTGGCCAGTGTCCAATCCGTGTCAGTATCGGATACGAGGGTCGTATCAGTGGGAAAACCAAAACTGTGCGAAGTGTCAGGAAATCCCCGTGCGACGGAGATTTCTCCCCCGACACGCCACGTGGGTACGTGAGACTTGACACGTGGTGTGTCAGTCAGTGCCCCATGGCTCGTGTCAAGTTTCACCTGTCCTGGTTGCGTGTCGTGTCCTCCAGAGCCCCCGAATAGCAGGGGATTCAATCTCGAGCGCGCGCGCGCGTGTCCACGCGTCGGAATCGACACAAGCCGACACTAAAATCACCCCAGAAGAATAGAAATGCATAAACAACAATAAAACCTAATTTCCTATTTAAAAACTTTGCACAAACGAAATCGAAATGCCCTCAGTGGCATTTCGACAAACACCTACTTACTACCAGTGATACGTGTCCTAATGGACACGAAACCTATGAAACCCGACACGACACTAATGCAGACACTTAGGGGACCCCTAGGGCTTCCTAATCATGAAAAGAAATCAAAGTTTCATGGAGAAATGAGAAAGTTACCTATGGATGAACTTTCAAGAAAAATCCTCCTTTGTGAGCTCCTCTCTTGATATCCCAATCCAATCAAAACAACCTCAAACTGAAATAAAACTCAAACAGCAGCAAGAACAGTAATATTAGGATCCAATGCAACTTGTTTGGGAGAAAGAGGATCTAAAATAGATTTTCTATGGGTTTTTAAACATGGAGACTCACCTCTTTCTTCTCTTGAAATAATTTTCTAAAGAAGAGGCTAGCCCCAGATTTTAGGAGAGATTATATAGTGGGGGAATCCCTAGGATAAGCTAAGTGGCCGGCCAAGTGTGGACTAGGGCTAGGTTTGCACTAGGTGGCTAGTCCTATTAGGTTAAGTCATGAAATGACTTGTGAAATCACAAGCCATTTCTCAACCAACTAAATTCCTAATTTCCTCAATTTAATTCTAATGAACTAACTACCACTAACTTAGGTCAACCTAGGTTTTCTTGTCCTAATCAATGGTCAGGACCTAGGTTAGCCTCTAGTTTGGTCTACAAGGGTCAAAACTAGTCAAAGTCAACTTAATCAACCTTCTATCAAATAATTTCAAAATAATTCCTAAAAATTCCCAAAAATTCAAATGAATTCTAATAAATTTAAATTACCCCAAAAAGTCAAAAATACCCTCACACTAGAAATGTGGTAGTGACACATCGATCTTCCTGATAATTTCTTCATGGACAACTCTACTATTCTTTGGAACTGAAGAGGGAGTCGTCTCTCCTCCTCTAGGAGAAAGTCCAGTATTCATCTGCCTGGTTTGGGACCTGGTTTTCCTGGTCACAGGTTGCACAGTAATTACCACTGATGTTTTTTTTTTCTTCCTACGAGGATCTTTGAGAGGATAAGGGAGTTCGTCTGGATGTGATGGAGCAGGCGATTCTCCAGTCCTCTGTTTCTTGCTGGCCTCTTTATTGGTAAACTTTTCCTTACGCTTCCTGAGCGACATATTTAAAGGGTCGTGGACTTCATCAGGAAAGCCCATGAGAGAAGCTTTCAGAGGCTCATTAGTGGGGTCATGATTTTCCTCATCCCTAAATAATTGTGCAGTGTGGACCCCAGCTCTTGTCCGTTTATCACTTGTGAAACTGTTAGCCAAGTTGAAATTTTCGGCGAAAGTGTTGGCTGAAGTATAAAAATTTGCGTATGTATATAACATACGGGACCTATTTCAGGGGAAGCATTAAGCATTAAAAATGTGGCCTGAGTGTCTCTTGCATTGTAGTATCTCCAAGCTCTGGTAATATCTATTAGATAACCCTTGGCCTACAAACAGGTGCTGGCATTACCCATATGCATCTAGACGTAGCCGAATTGTCGAACAAATCGGCTTGGTAGGTATAGTTCCAAAAAACAATCACCCTCAAACCGGTACACTAGATGAGATGGCCGAATCGTCTTCAACCATGCAAAATTATCTGGATACAGACGAAGAGACATCGGTTCTAAATCCATGAGTTAGGCTGGAAGACTCGCATATCCTGAAGGAGGAGGGATGCATTGAAATCTCCATCCAGAACCTCGGTTCAGAGCTTTTCTATACTCTGAAAGTGCGTTTATATTCCATTGGGCATTGGAATAACGCCTGATGAAGTCTCCTCCGACTGCACCCAGATCAGGGTTAATCAAGCTGGGATAGTGCAACAACAACCCCCCAAATAAATAGGTGTAGGGCATTGCGGTACGAGGGAAGTCGTCCCGAACGTTGTTGTCATACATTATGGTGTCAATAAAAGTTCGTAGGCCTGCGTTCAAGCGGCAAGTATCGCCGAAAGGAGATCCATCTTGTAGCCGAATACTAAACGCACGACAGCGAATAACACGCCTCGATGGAATCTATCAACGGCACCGGCTCCAAGTACCACGAACTACCGTAGCCATAAAGAGAGAAAACCTGCCAACTAGGCTTCTTGAGACATAGGCCTGTAACCCTGCCTAAGGTAACTTTCGATGGAAGCACCAACAGTTAATGGGTGCCAATCTATATTCAATATGTTATCAAAATGCTTGGATTTCTCTATCAACTTTTCTATATCACTGCGGCTGAGCGGTTTGAAGAAGCAAGGGTCACAAGCTTGACTCTAGACAACCTTATCTTCTTGGACATGGCCCAAAAATAAGTACGACAACCATTTGGTCGGGTAGCAGGTCCCTTTGGAAGACTCCGATAATAAAGGGAACAAACCAGGTAGTGGCATAAAAGCTCCTCAAATACAGCCACCATTTGAGGGTTCTCTGTTGACAAGATATCCAGCTCCTTATTTGTTGGCACGTACTCTTCGTACAGGTTTTCACCCATTGGCAAGTGTGAAAGGTATTTCATCTCATGAAGTGCAAAGCCAATCTCTCCTTTAGGAGTCATGAAAGTGTCGGTCCTATCATTGTACCGTTCTATCAGAGCCAAAAATATATGGGCATTAGGACGAATGCCATGAGCAATAGTCCAAATTGAATCATAAACTCTATTTTGAGGAGCTTTTCATTAAATTAATCCAAAGCCCAAACTACGACATTGTTCCAACGCTTCATGTCAGGATTCACAATGCCTGTTAACCGCATGGTTTGATCCAGATATCTTCCCTCAGCCTTAGCGAATATGTTCGCAAGAATGGGCACTCTGACAGGAATTAACATTGACGAATCTTCAGGAGGCACGCAGCTCGGTTTTAGACCTCTCAGGTGAGATCTGTATCTCACTGAAGTGTTGTAGAATGTATCCTTGTTCTGGGGACCCTGTAGCATATTTTTCCAACCCTGGCCAGTTGAATTGGGGTCAGATCCTATGCCATCCGTCGGGGCGAACTGGAGTGTGTATATCAAGACAGGGACATGTGTCTTGATATCTCAGTGTGATACATAACTCTATCCTCGTATTGGTAAATTCTATCATCATTCTTCTCTTTGGGTTGGGCCGTCTTCTTGATTTCATCTCCAAACAAGAATGCTGGTTTCTTGTGTACGACATGGTCCAAACTTTCTAGGGGTTCACCGTTCATCAAGCATAATAAGGTACTACTCTCTTGGGCTGCAAGCATGGCTCTTCTGGACTCAGAAAGATCGTACTGAGGGTATGATACGTGGTATAAGTCCTCTCGGTACTCTGATACTTTGAAAGCTGAAGCTAATCTCTCAGCATTTGGGTCCTCCCCGAGATCAACTATAAAAAGAAAGGGGACAAAGTTCAATTACAAGTCTATGCAACAATCTCTAAGTTTAAAGCAAAGTACACAAGCTCTAGGTCACGAGAGTTTTTGTGCATGATTAGTTGTGCGAATTTACGAGTTGCTCTGGGTACAAGTTCAAGGTGCACAAGTCTGACATGTGCGATCGCACAAGTTCAGAAGGCACAAGTTCAAGGTGCACAAGTTCGACATGCACGATCGTGCAAGTTCAGAAGGCACAAGTTCAAAGTGCGCAAGTCCGACATGCACGATCATGCAAGTTCAGAAGACACAAGTTCAAAGTGCGCAAGTCTGACATGCACAATAGTACAAGTTCAGAAGGCACAAGTTCAAAGTCCATAAGTTCGACATGCGCGATCGCACAAGTTCAGAAGACGCAAGTTCAAAACTTGTGCAACACAGTTTGTAAAGATGAACAGTGTGTGTTATGGTGCAGCCGACACTTTAAAAAGAGGAGGCACAAGTGATGAAGTGCGCGCCTGCACTCTGAAAAGGAGGAGGCGCATGTTATAGAGTGTGCAGGTCGACCAGAGATCTAAGAAGAGATGGTTGACTCTGACCGGCGCCTAAGGAGCAGTCAACTCATTTCTCGAGGATCACCTTCGAACGGCGGGTTTGTCCTCTCTGCTCTCAACGACGGTTGTGCATATCGAGGTGCCCTCATCGGTGATGCACGGGATGAAAGCCCAACGACGCCCTTACCCTTGTCAGCAACAGACTTCCTTGGTACCATGGTCGGGAAAGCTTTTGAATTTGGGAAGAAGGAGATGAAGGGTTTGGGAAAATAAAACTTTTTGATAAAAAGAAAAAAATTCTCTCTCGAAAATGGCTATTGATAGCCTAAGAAACGTTTTGTAACTGTTGCGCAACTTGCGCTCGAAAGTTGGAGTTGGTTATGTTGTTGGCAGGCGTAATTCATGTCAATCTCCTCTAAAGTCAAAGTATTTCAAAGTTTGAAATTTTCTTAAACTTTGAAGGGGGTCTTGTAGGAGCTCAAAAATAAATGGGCGCCACTCTTATAAAGGCGTCAGCATCAGATAGCGCCTGGTCACTAGGTTGCGTGATACTCAGGTTGCGCCAAAGTCAGGGTGCACGAGTCCTATGTGGCAAGCTTCCTTGAGAAGTTGTAACGTAAATCATGATTATTGACAGATCGACAATCGAAGAATATTTCTTCGAATCCCGGGAAGCGCGACGCTCGAGAAGACTATATCTTTTTTAGTAAATGTTGAAAGCTGTCTTGTGCAAGTCATCAAGTGGCGTGAGGTGGTTAATAAAGACTGAACAATAAGGGGCGCTAGTTATCAGGTTGCGCCCGGCGTAACCTATCAAACTGGTTCCACTTAACCAATTTCCATCCAGAAGCAAAATGATATGGCGTGCATGCCACTAATCTTGAAGAACATGTCCACTATGCTATCCACGACCACGCGCATCTCAGTCACAGGATTCCATGCGTCCCCAACAGTTCATGTAACCGTTCGCACAACTGGATAGGAGGCACGCAATACACAGTACGCGCAACTCAGAAACAGTTATTTCAAAACTCTATAAATAGAGCTTCAAATCAATTCTAAAGCATCACTAATGATCATAATCTTCGGACAAAGTGTTGTTGCTTTCTCCAGAGGCTCGTGTCTTCGATATCACATCGTCCAAGGGATAAAGTGATCATTTTTTGATCAGATTACTACAGTTGTACTTCCCTAGAATTCAAGTGTACTCATTGTACTTTTTTTTTCTTAGTTTATAAATCAAACTTTTTTTTGCAAATACTGTTCCTTGCAAAACAGTAACATATGAACCAGACCTCTACACCCCCTTGATTCTCTCTGGTTATATATATATATATATATATATATATATATATATATATATATATATATCGTAGGTACGCCGACCCCGTGCGTCGATATCGCCGGCCGGCCATCGGCTATGCGAGAACCGCAACAGTGGAGTAACAGCGCAGCGGTAGAGGTAGTCAACAGTAGCAGCAGCAATCTGCGAGGCTGATTTCATAACGAGTTTTTGGTCTTATTGCTAGACGAATTCGTGAACGAATTTCTCCATTACATAAACAACCTAACCCTCTTCAAAACCCTTTAAATAGTTTGTTTTGTTTTGCTTTGTGTGCGTCGTAAATCGAGTTCCAAAATCAAAAAAAAAAAATTGATTTTGGATATTAAAAATTATCCCGAAATCCTGTTTTAGAAACCAAATTCAGAATCCAATACTTACATTTTTTTTTAAATCTAAAAGCATTAGAGTTGTAGCCAATATGAACGGCTTCACAACGACTATTTGTTTATAATTTTTCTTTTTTAGTTTGTAAATAAAATTAGTTCCAAAATTCTGAAAAACTATCTTAAAAACTTACAAATTCTCCGATATGGAGTACGTTCCCAAAAACCGAAAGACGTGGTCGCCAATCGATTGCATCCAAAGGTGCGTACAGAGTTCGTGCATGTGTGGTTTTTGACAGAACTCGAATGGATTGCTTGTGCGCGACGAATTCGATATACATCCGTCAAAAATTATCGTATCAATAATTTTGCAAATTATTTAATTACTTTGTGCACTCTCATTACACTGCGACAAAACTTGTGCCATTGGACTCGTACCATTTCTCGAAACCTGTGAACCAAGTTTGGTACGATTCTGAGACAGTTGATCGGATCACCGTTTCGTAGGCCCCACGATCCGGTTCAACGAGCGATTTTGTGCACGGTTCGTCAGAATCCAAAATTGGACATTCAATCGAGTTCATCAGGTCTATCCAAACATAAATATTAATGGGCTGCAACCATGCCACATATTATTTGATTCTTAATATTACTTATTATGTGGATTGAGATAGATGTTAGTTGATATGATAGATAGATTTAGAAAACCAAGATAGCTTATACGTATTCAAGCTAGATTGGAGTCTACTTCATATCTACCTGAGATGTTACGTACTCCTAGTCCTACGTATTTTGGGACTGGGATGTTACAAATGGAGAAGGCTCTCTCTGCCTTCCAATTGAAGAAGGGGGTACGATATGGAGAGACGACCTATCTAGCTGTACTGAAGACGGAAGAGGTGCCCGTACAATGGGACCTTCCATCCGAGATTGATGATATCCTTGCAGAGTTCGACGATATCATGTCGTGAGAGCTTCTGCAGAGGCTACCTCCGCAGAGGGAGGTAGACCACGCTATCGAATTGGAGCCATGTACAAAGTCGTCCGCAATGGCCCCATATCGCATGCCCCGCCCGAGCTCGATGAGTTAAAGAGACAACTGTAAGAGGTGCTCGATGCCGGATTCATTAGGTCGTACAAGGCCCCGTTGGTGCACCAGTGATGTTCTAGAAGAAGAAGGATGAAAGCCTTCATTTGTGCTTCGATTATCATGTACTAAACAAGGTGACCGTCAAAAATAAATACATCATCTCGTTGGTGGGTTGCCTTATTCGATCAACTGGAAGGTTCACGATACTTCTCCAGACTCGATCTGCGCTCAGGGTACTATCAGGTTTAGATATCCGAGGGAGACAATTCATAGAAGACATGCGTCACAAGGTATGGCGCATATAAATTTTTAGTCATGTCTTTTGGTTTAACAAATACTCCGGCAACTTTATGTACTATGAGGAACAAGATTTTTCATCCTTATCTGGATCGATTCGTCGTAGTCTATCTCGACGACATTGGCATGTACTCAAATACGATGGAGGAGCACATCGAGCATTTGAAGGTGGTTTTTTAGGTGCTGAAGGAAAAATAGCTCTTCTTCAAGCAGAAGAAGTATTTTTTTTTGCACAAGAAGTAGTGTAGTTCTTGGGGCACTGAATTAGGTGTAGAAAAATATGGATGGACGGGGTGAAGGTCCAGTCCAAACGGGAATGGAAGGCTCCCACTAGGCCGATACATCTGTGATCATTCCTACACCTGCCGAAATACTATCGATGGTTTATCCGAGGACACTCCGTCATAGCATCACCACTTATGGATCTATTACAGAAGGATTGGGCATGGAGTTGGACATCCAAGTGTGTGAAGGCATTTGACGCGCTCAAGAGGGCCATAACAGAGGAACCGATCTTGTCATTATCAGACTACTCCAAGGCGTTTGAGGTGCATACTAACTCATCCAACTTCGTCGTCAGTTGGGTTTTGGTGCAGGAAGGGAACCCCATCACATTCAAAATTCGTAAGATGAATGACACATAGCGGTGATACACTGTATATGAGAAGAAGATGACCGCGATCATTAATTGCTTGAGGACATGGCGGAATTATCTCCTCGACACCAAGTTCGAGGTCATGACAAACAATATTGCCACGAGCTACTTCTAGTCCCAAAAGAAGCTGCCCCCAAGCGAGATGGCAAGCCTGTAGGAACGAATGTAAAGCGATATACTCTAGAGGGGATGAATAGAGTAGGCAACGGAATATTAGCTATTAAAAATATTAGTAGCCAGATCACAGAAATATATCACAGATATGAAAATGTAAAAGTAAAGTGCAAAGAGCAAACGCAAACATGGCGATGTATACTGGTCTCCCTCTTATGAGGACTAATCCAGTCGAGAGAACTCTAGCTCCCGGTTGAAATCTACTATAGAAAATCGTATTTTCATACGAAGTCCTTACAACTTCTAGAGATGCGAGCTTTGATCCGAAGTACTCGACCAACTTCAATTGTGAAGTGTATTACTTCTTGTCAAGCCTCTTGATTACAATCACTCTAAAACTTCTAGATTGTACCGTATTAGCAAATCGACTAGAGGATTGTAACTGGCTTAGGATTTGAAAATGAAAGCTTTAGAAGGCTTGGAAGACCGTAATAAGCTTAAAGAGAAGAGAAGAGAAAGTGAATTGGGGCATTGAAATGGTAGAAATTTTTCTCTATTTATAGGATTTTCAAAGGGAGAATTCGGGCAGAATTTTTGAGAGAATCTCGGCAGATAATCGTTGCATCCGTAACTACGGGAAAACTGAGTTTAAAAGCCAACTTACACTAGCCGAACTTGGGCCAAATTCGGGGCAAATTCGTCCAGAGTTCTGCTGGTACAGAAAGGGTTATTTCGGGTTTTGAAACTCAGTGGGCTTTGGGCTTTCGAATGTTCAAAAAGTTAGGAATTAGATTTTTGGTGTTGGGCTAGTTTTCAAAACAAATGGGTATTTTTGAAACCATTTTTGGGCAGCCTATTTGCCAGTACGACTCTGTGTACATTGTATTTCCTAGACTCAATAAAGTATGAAAATACATTGAATAAATAAAAGTACAGACGCAATAACAAATATGGCTCCAGTCTTGAACGGTAGCAGTAGCAGTTCTAGCAGATCGTCCAAGTAGCCCTTATATTGAAACGGGGTTAGATCAATTATTAAAATAAGGTTCGACCATAACCAATGGGCCAAAAATCTCTCCCATTTTGATAATTGACAAATCTTGACCGATATAACATCATGGTCTTAATTTGGAAAAGAATATCAAAACATTAAATGTTGTTTGTTGTTTGGTACTGTCTCCTCTTGGTAAAAGTTAACCTTAAAAAGATGTTAGATCCTTTTCTCCTCCGTTGTCACTTAGCAAAATAAATGCAAAGAGATAAGCTACCCCGCAATTCATGCATAAGAGACAAACGTTGATGAAACGTACAGATATTATAAAAGAAACAAATTTCACAGGCAGTTTATATGAATTGAAGTAGTAACAAAAAGATAGTGTTAAGCATATAATGCATAAGTACATACCAAAAAAAATAATACAATCATAAAGCAAGGTCAAATTAGATAACGTCTAGACAAAAATAGTAACGTCTAGATCAGATCCTCATCATCGTCAGTACGGTCAACAGCAGCACCATGTCAAGAAGAACCAGCTCCAGAAGTGCCAGCTCTACGAGATGTGTGTGGAGTAGCACCAGAACCACGGTACCAATCATATACGTTATCGAGCTCAAAAAATGTTGAACCACCTCATCGTCGTAATGGTAGCCAGAAACAGTAAGATCTCGTGGAAGAAAACTGGCATGCTAACCAGTTTGGAAAAAATATAGATCCGCAAAGAAGTTTGCAAGAGCCTGAAATTGACTAGCATCACAGAACTCACGTTCCCTCAATGTGTCAGTAACAAACGCTCGCAAAGAGTTGTGCTCATCCAATTGAGAATGCCACAAATCATCTAAGTGCTGATGAAGACCCTCAAAAGACATAAGGTAAGTCTGAGGTGGAGGAGGTAGTATAGTAGGAGGAGCGGGAGGGATAGATGCACTACAACGAGAGAGCTAAAGATACTTGGGCTTAGAGTCAGGAGCACAAGAAGACAAGTCATTCTCAAAGTGCTGGAAGATGATAGGAAGGATCAGCACATAGAGGAGCCTCTTCATCTCGCGACACCTCGCCATCATCTGGATAATCGTCTTAGGGACAGAAAATTGAATCTCGTGACGAATGTGATATAGATCAGTCATTTCAAGACTAGTGACATCATCTTTTGAAGTCAATTTTGGCAAAATAGCGGAATAAACAATATGATGCAAATCATAAAAGAACTAGTTCACGTGTATGGATTTGAACTTGCGGGAACGGACGGGTTCAGGAGCACAGAGTTGAGTCTTAAAATTGCTTAAAGATGTATCGTTTAGAAATTCAAAGTCAGTGGTATCGACAAGCGGAGCACCTACATTTGGAATGTTTAGGATTTTTGCTAAGTCGTCATCATTGAATTGAATATCTATGCCTACGACACGGATCTTAGCATAATAAGAATTCTCAGCTGAAGTAAAGTTGCAGTAAAATAGCCGAATAGCATTTGTAGCAATAGGAAAAGAGTTTGTAACAAAGTTGTGCAATCCCAAAGTCTCAAAACAAGGTTTGTGAGACGGAAAGATCATTCACTTAATCGATGCACCAGGGCATGTGTTACGAATTAAAAAATCTGCACACCACAATAATGATTGTTCAAGAGTTTCGAAGAAAAACCCATTGAACGCCCTGTTGTCCGTTTGGACGGGCGAAAAGAGAGATCTTCGGAGAGGATCCGAAGACAAGGCTTCCTCACTAGCCATCTTCTTTCTCTTAAAGGGATTATGATATCCTAGGCATGATTTCTAATAGAAAATATGAAATTTCTAAGAAATTGAAACGAGAAGATAGAAGAGGTTATACCTTCTCAAAATCAAGTATGTAGAAAAGGAGGAGATCCCACGCACGAATCCAAATTTTGGAAGAAAAACTCCAAAAGAATATGGAGGAATTGAAGGTGGAATAACTAGGGTTTCGGGGGCATTTTACACTGCTGTTGTTCTATTTTGAGGAGGAAGAAGATGAATAGAAACGTGGGCCATCAGTTCTGTGTATATAATATCCTACACCAGACGATTTTGGCTGAACTCTGGCCGTATTCGCCCCGATTTTGCCTAGAACTCTTCTACGGTATTTTGCACAAAAATAAATGTCACTTTTATATTTATCATTCTTTTTCAATTATTTAATTCAAATTTTAGTAATTTTAAATTTTAATTAATATAATTAACATTATTTTATAAATTAAGTTTCGTTACGCAGCGACTATCTCAGATTAGTTGTAGGAGAACTGTCCCAGCTAACGGAGGTTCACAAGGGAACGTTTAAGTAACGTTTCGCTTTAGCCATATCCGTGGTGATAGACTGACCCTTTGTAGGCTTGTCTCGAAAACAGTTCTTAACATAAATAATTGAATCGATCTTCCGCTAAAAGTTTTGTAAAGATGTCAGCCAATTGTTTCTCTGTGTCTATGTATTCTAAATTGATGTCTCCATTTGCTTGATGGTCTCTAAGAAAATGATAAATCTTAATATGCTTAGTGAAAGAGTGACATACAGGATTCTTAGTCCAGTTGATAGTGCTATTGTTATCACAAAAAATGGATATGTATGTGTAGTGTAAACCAAAGTCTTCTAAGGTTTGCTTTATCTACAAAATTTGTGTACAACAACGTCCTGCGATGATATACTCAGCCTCAGTAGTCGATAATGTGACAGAATTTTGCTTCTTGCTAAACCAAGAGACTAAAGCCTTACCTAAAAAATGATATGTACCACTAGTACTATTTCTATCCACTTTGCATACAGCAAAATCAGCATCCGAATAACCAGTTAGGTCAAAGGACGTAGTATTAGGATACCATAAGCACACAAAAGAAATGCCTTTAAGGTATTGGAAGATACGCTTAACTGCGCACAAGTGTGATTACTTAGGGTTAGCTTGAAATCTAGCACACAAGCAAACACTAAACATTATATCAGGGCGACTAGCAGTTAAATAAAGTAAACTACTAATCATATCTCGATATTTAGCTATGTCGACATGTTTGCCTTGTTCATCTACATCGAGCTAGGTTGAAGTTTCCATTGGAGTGCCAAAGGGTTTGGCAGATTCCAGATCGAACTTCTTTAGCAAATCTTTTGTGTACTTGGCTTGATTGATGAACGTCCCATTATTAGTTTGTTTGATTTGCAGTCCAAGAAAGAATTTAAGTTCTTCCATCATGCTCATCTTAAACTCATTCTGTGTACACTTGAAAAATTCTTGACAGAGAGATTCATCAGTAAATCCAAAGATAATATCAACAACATAAATTTGAATTAAAAGAATATTATCATTTAAAGACTCTATAAAAAGTGTAGTGTCAGCCTTTCCTTTTGAAAAACCGTTATCAAGTAAAAAAGAACTTAGACGGACGTACCAAGCACGAGGGGCTTGTTTCAAACTGTATAAGGCTTTCTTCAACTTGAAAACATAATCAAGATTTTTGAAATCAGTAAACCCTGAAGGTTGAGCTACATAAACTTCTTCTTTGATAAAACCGATTAGAAAAGCACTCTTTACGTCCATTTGAAAAAGTTTAAAATTGTGAAAACATGCAAATGCACATAACCTGCAAATGGATTCTAATCTCACAACTGGGGCATAGGTCTCATCATAGTTGACACCTTCCTCTTGGTTGTATCCTTGAGCTACGAGTTGAGCCTTATTACGGGTAACTAAACCATTCCCATTCAATTTATTTCGGAATACCCAGCGGGTGCTAATAACCGGATGATCAATGGGCTTGGGAACAAGTTCCCAAACTTGATTCCGTTCAAATTGGTTCAATTCCTCTTGTATAGCATCTAGCCAGTAATTATCACTACAAGCTTCATCAATAGATTTGGGTTCTAGCTGTGAAATAAATGCAACACAAGAAGCTATATCTCTGGTAGAGGAACGAGTACTTACACCCTTGGTGATCTCACCTATTACTAAGTCCTAGGGATGGTCAGCCATAAACTTTATTCTTTTTGGCAGACTCTCAAGGTAGCTGGTTCAGTTTTTTGGTTTTGTAGATTCTTTGCTTAGTATACTGATGTCTTCATCATCATCGTCAATCTTTTGTTGATTTAGTTCATCGAAGGTGACACTCATTAATTCTTCGATGATCATAGCCCTTTTGTTGAAGACTCGGTACCCTTTGTTTTTGGCAGCATAACAAAAGTGGTTCTAGCGACCACACATGTTGGTGCAATTGCTTGGAAGATGACCTTTGTAGCTTTGCAATCACCAACATATTTTATTATGAGAAGGTTCACCTGCACTAAGAGACGAAGACTTTGGTATCCAAAACTTGGATCCACATTTGTTAGCTTTAGGAACCTATTTGCACAAGTTCATATCAATAAGTTTTCTAGTCTGACATTAACTAGAAATGTGTCCTTTCATACCACAATAATAACAAAATGTTTTAACATTAGCGCTCTGTGCAGCAGTATGAGACAGTGTAGTGGTATGATATGATGTTCGTAGATATTTGTAATAGAAAGCATGATGATGTATAGCATTTGCTTTATGTGCTTTCTTTGACCGTATCCTATCATGTGTATGATGTGTCAAAGGATAAAACTTTGATTGGGTAGTAGGTATTACCTGTTTCCCCAATCTAATCTCTAACTTTTTAAAGATAGCACATGTCTCATCATATTTAGCAGTAAGAAAATCAATACTACATGAAGCAATAGAATACTTCTTCTTTTCTGATTCTAATTCCTCCTTAAGTTTAGCATTACCTTGAGTGCTTTTCGTAATGCATTCAAGTGCCTCATTCAATCTGAAATTAAGTGCAAAAATCTTAGTAGAGTTATCAGAAGTAGAAGTGTTTCTAGCATCATTCAATAAGCAAGTAAGCTTTTCATTCTCATGCTTATAGGATAGTATATCCTTCCTAGCTTGCTTATACTTGTTTGCAAAAACAAAAGTTTTTCGAGAAAACTAGACTACAAACTAAGAAAGAAAGTACACAAGTATAATTTGATTCTGGGAAAGTATAACTATAGGAATCTGATCAGAAGACGATCACTTTATCCCTTGGACGATGCGATGTCGGAGGAGAAAGCCTTGAACCATGATGCCGGAGAGATGAATTGTCGAAAATTCTTGTCAAGAACCTATGATCATTAGTAGTCCTGAAGGAATGATTTTGAACTCTATTTATAGAGTTTTGGGATAACCATTAAGTAGTTATCCTGATTGGCACATGGCGCTGGTTGGCGCACCATCATCCATATGCACGAACAGTTGGCTTAACTACATGTGATGCATGGTACTCTGTGAGAGAGATGTACTTGGTCGTGGGCAGTGTCGCGTGTACGTTCTTCGAGATTAGTGGCATGCATGCCACGTCATCTGCTTTTAGATGATAGTTGATTGATTGGCGCCAATTGATGAATAGCGCATACTGTCATTGGGCGCCATTTGTGAAAAGAGATAGGCATCTTAAAACTGTGAATTATTGATTACTTCGTGCCAACCATACATGGCACAGAGTAAACGACAAACGTGATAATGATGACTCTGACAGTTCTTCTCGAACACCATGTGCTCAAGATTCGAAGAGATTTTCTTGACTGACCTGCTGTCAGTCATAATGACAGTCGTTTGGCTTCTCAAGAAAGCTTGCCACGTGGCAGGCAGCGCCATGTAATGCTCAGTGCCACCTGATTCTCTGTGCCATTTGGTAAATATGATCTGGTGCTATCCGTGAATGGCGTATTGTAATATTTGATATATTTTGAGCTTCTACAAGACCCCCTTCTAAGTTTTCAAAATTTAAATTTTTTGAAATTTGAAATACTTTGAGTAAGAAGTGGCCTTGTACGTTTGGCGAACCCAGAATCTCAACCGACCCATGTTTCATGCACAATTTGTGAAGCTGTTACATTTAAGTTTTGGCTATAAATAGCTCAGGAAACGGAGAGAGAAAGTTCTTTACAGAATTTTCTATCTCTCGAAATCTCTTCGTCGCCTTCTTTCTCCCAAATTCCCGAAGCTCTATAACTAAATGGCGCCCAAGAGAACCGCCAACGAGAAAGGCAAGAAGGTGGCCGGAGCCATATTGCACGTGCCGACGTTGAGGTTGTCGTAGCATATGGCGCCATCGATGAGAGAAGAGGAAGCCAACCCCACCCTTGAAGGTGAGAAAATCGGTCGGGGAAGACGAACAGTGCGCTCGACGCCATTCGCATGAGATACAATCAAAAGCCAACGTCGACTGCCTCTTTCAGAGTGTTGGTCGGTGCTTGCGCTATTTTCCAAATGCACCACCTCTTTCAGAGTGTTGGCCGGTGCTTGCGCTATTTTCCAAATGCTCCACCTCTTTCAGAGTGTTGGCCTGAAATATGTCAATTATAAATTATGTATTCAAAGCGTACTATGCACTATATGCCATAATTCAAGAACATGCACGTAATATCATGCTGCACAAATTAAGAACAGACATGATGCATGCGCAAATTATTTAACTATCCAATGATATGCACAAACTGAGAACTATCATACTTGTCTGCAAAAAACAAAGGACTGTCCCTGTGTGTTATGTGCCATTCATGATTAGTGCAGAGTTATGTTGGCACATTTTATTTTGATAATATTAACAGCATCTTCGTAGTCTAGTTTTCTCTGTTTTCAGATT
This sequence comes from Iris pallida, assembly GCA_029216955.1. Taxonomy (NCBI): domain Eukaryota; kingdom Viridiplantae; phylum Streptophyta; class Magnoliopsida; order Asparagales; family Iridaceae; genus Iris; species Iris pallida. The sequence goes on along the minus strand of JANAVB010023995.1, from coordinate 7,550,060 downwards.
AACATCATTTCAGAAGCTCTACTACATAAAGTCTGTCGATTCAAGTTTACCAACCATAGCCTTCAAGACTGAAGCAAAGACCGGCGTTCCTTGAAAAGACGGCTCTCTACACTGCATGTTTTCGAGTCTGTACAAGGTTTAGGTCCTTCTGTAAACACTTAAGGTTGGATGACAAAACTAAAAGCTTTCTATTTCTCAAGTCAAAAATCAATATCTTATAGAACGGCATACCGGCGGTATGCTCCGGCATACCGGCGGTATACCGTTTTCATGACCACAAAACGTTCTGTGAGTAACAACGGCATACCGACGGTATGCTCCGGCATACCGACGGTATACCATTTTGTTTGCCTCAAAAACATTCTGTGATATTGATCGGAATACCGACAGTATACTCCGGCATACCGGCGGTATACCGTTTTGTGAGCCAAAGAACATTCTGTGACAAACTTCGGCATACCGACGGTATGCTTCGGCATACCGACAGTATACCATTTTGTTTATTACAAAAATGTTCTTTGACATGTAGCGGTATACCGATGGTATACCGCGACATACCGACGGTATACCGGGTTTCGAAAATTGATTTTTGAATGGCAAAGACTAGCATTAATGGCAGCATTAAATGCTCCCAACGGATATTAATATGACCGTTACTGTTCGACCGGCATACCGACGGTATGCCGGTCCATACCGACGGTATGCCGGTCAGGCTGTATCCAGGAGCATTAATTGCTACCTACTCTTGGTTTCCCTATAATTGAAAGCCTTCTCTCTCTTAAAGCTTTCACCAACTCTTGCCATAAATTTTCCAAACAACCAAGAGCTCCACCATTAATACTCTACCAAGCTTTTAATTGTCATTCTCTCCCAAAGTGATAGAGTATTTAAGATATGTAATTTTCGATCTTTAAGTGTTACAAGATCAACAAGTTCTCTTCTCATTTCTTTGAAGTTGGCAAGCCTTCGTAAGAAAACTCGTGTGTTGACGTTGGCGAGTTCTTCGGATCCAAACTCGTGTTGAAGTTGGCGAGTTCTTCGGATCCAAACTCGTGTGTACTATTTTATTAAATAGTAGATTTAAGCCGGAGAGAGTTCAGGGACTGGATTTCCTCAAGCGAGGATACCAGGATACATCTTATGTTTGATCTTCTTACTCTATCTTTTTATTTGACATATATTGCTTCTTGTGCTTAAGTTATTTTTTATTTCCCTGTTCACCCCCCTCTAGGGTTCTACAATTGGTATCAGAGCTTTGTTCTCTCGATTTGGATTTACACCCTTTGAGTGATCCATGGCCACTAACCCTAGTATCAACACCTTCCACAATGAGGGACACTCCACAAATAGGCCTCCCCTATTTGATGGATCACTACACCATAATAGGCGATTACCCACGGTTATTACCGTGACAATTATTTTTTGTCACGGTAATAACCGTTACTAGTGGGGCGTGGTTAATATTTAGTCACGGTAATAACCGTTACAAATATTTATTTTGGTCACGGTTATAACCGTGACAAATAGTTGTTTTGGTAACGGTTATAACCGTGATAGAAGTCCATTTATGTGACGGTTGTAACCGTGACCAATATTCTATTTGTCACAGTTATTAATGTTGCAGTTAGCTTGTTTTGTCACAGTTTTTACTGTGACTACATTATTTTTTTCGTTACTATTCTCCACTAATTGTCACAGTTATAACCATTACAACTGGACTATTTTAATTAAATAAAAAAACTACATTCAACTGGTAACTAAATAATAAACAACACATATCTAATTTCATAATATTTTACTTTCATAATATTTTAATAAGGAAAACATTCCATTGTTGGTTTCAATGACGACATGAAGGTTGGTACACTTTCCCTCTACATCTTTGTGTTGTAATTTATGAAAACAACAATGGAATGAGAATGGGGCTGGGGATTGTGGATGGGCTGGCTGGGACCTGGCCTGATCTGAGGATGGGGCTGGCCTCCTATTTGTTGAATGGGAGGGAGGCGAGCATCATCCTCCTCTGCGATATGCTTTGCAAGCTCCTGCTTCTGTTGCTGCCTCTCCCTCCTTTTCTCGTCACTTTCTTTCTCCTTCTTAGAGTTTGGTGGGAATCTCAGCGCCTTCACTGCTTCATTGTGCATGTTAAGGCAGAAGGCAATCCTCGTATTGAACGTAGACTGATGCTCGTTTGTGGAGTAGATGTCTCCAGTCTCTTTCGACACCATCCATCCATTTGCATGATCTATTGTTTCATCAATCGCACCATCTCTGATGGCCTTGGCAACAATGCTCTCGACATCAGCAACAGGATTATGCGAGTCAAGCCTAAGCTTCTTGGCAATGTCAGGAAGGGATATCCGGGAGTAGGAGATGCTGATATTACGAAGCCCCGTTCGTATAACATTGTGTCGCAGCCTCACAATCATATTGTGGGTCCCATCTGAACTGAATGTGCGAGAAAACTTGTCTGCGACACTCCTAAACAGCTCCAGATCCCCAATTCTCACAGCCTATGTTCCAGGAGGAAAAGGAAAGTATTAGATGCTTCAAGCCACAACTTTTGGGAGTAAAGCAAACATACTCACATTTGTAAGCTCGAAATAGGGTGTCAGAGACTTTTTCATGCCATTCTGTATGAAAACAGTCCTCTCAGGAATCTCTCCAAGAAGCAGGCGGACTATAACAGCCCACTTGTTGCACTGGATTCTGAAGCCTCGAGCTGCAACTGGTGCCTTCCGAGCAGCTTGAAGAACGCTTTCTTTGGCATCTGTGTACTCCAACTGAATTTTCCTAATCTTTCCGAGGTAGAACAAGTAGCGGCAGAACTATAAAAGAGAAAGATTGTGTTAGGAATTCAAGTGACTTTCTACATCGTCGTCAATGTCTCTCCATACATGTAATTTTTTAAGTTTACCAAACAATATGGGATGTACGAAAAGCTGGAAGCAAGATTATTATGTCATCTTCAGAGGACGAGGAAACCTACTTGTTGATTTGAGTGTGCCTCGAAACGTGGTGCCTTAGACCTTAATTTCTCTGCTTGAACATATAAGTTGTAGTGAAGGTAATTGCGCATTAGAAGGTTGAGAAGGGTTTCCTGCACCACTTGAAATGTATAAGCATATGTACCACATTGTAACTCTTATCTAAACAAAAGGCTTCAGTAACTAACCTGACCCAGTTCATCATGCCTTAAAGTTGCCATTTTGTGCAAGGAAAGGAGGTTCCTGGCAGGGAAAGGAAATCAATATTTAAGATAGTAAACACAATTAATAAGGAAATGGGACAAATACACAAAATCTTCCTCCAAGTTTTTTTTTTTTTGCTTTACGGGAATTTGCAGTGACTTTTTAGCTTATAACTCACCCACGGATTTCAGCAAGACTGTTTGTGAGTTCATAGCTGTATGAATAATAGAAGTACAGCCTCGATGCTAGAACATCCACAGTTCTCCTATTTATATTCTTTAGGCGAGCAATTCCAGAAGAAGAACAAGTTTTTGCCCAGTTCAGCAGCAAAAGAAAATGGAGCATATTACTCTCATGTCATATTAAAAGAATAAAAAAATGTTAAATGGTACAAGAATACCTCATCGTATTTCTTCTGGTCAATCAGAAATATGAGCACAAGCAAGTAACAATAGATCTCGAGCTCCGGTACCGTATGTTTGGCAGAAGCAGGAAGTTGTTCACCTGACGTTGTCATGTCCACATCCATCTCACAATCATCTTCCTAAAGATGGCTAATTCTAATTAGATAAATTAGTTGAAAAGAACAACAAAAAGACAGAGACCACCATAAACTAAATCAGTTTTTGTCGCTTCGCCATCTCCTCGTGTTGCCTTTGTTGCTGGCGCTTCTTCTTAGTCTGGAACTCGTATGAAGCTTCATACTTCGGTAAGCTGTCAATAGAAAGGGACCCAATATAAATGTTACAAAATTGAACTTGACTATTCTCCATCGCGACTGAATGCAAGAGATTACATAAGGAAAAAGCTTTTAAAGGGGGCCTAACAAAGAAAGAAACCTTTTAGGATCGCATGGTAATGGGTCATTCCAGAAATACTCCATGACTCACATCATAGACAACTACTCTCTTCGACCATTATGCCAAAATCAGCTAAAAGACATACTCCTGTGTAAACATGTTTATTTTTCCTTTGCACTGATATTCAAGAAGAAAATGATGGACACCACATAAACATAGGGTATGCTTAGTACAGAATAGCATAGCCTTCATTAGTGAGGGCAAATGATTGCTATATGTGTTTTCAACAAGCATCATATATGGGGGCAACAGTTAGTCTGTGCAGGATCATGAGATAACCAAAAGGCAAGAAGAAAAAGTTATTTGAATTTCTTAGGAAATGGTGTTTATAAAGAAACAAGAACAGAGCGTCCTAAAAAGAGGATTAACCAGTAATTGAAAGAACTAGTATAGGATAGTAAATCTGATTAACTGATTTTGCAAGTGGCCTCAAATTGTAATTAATTGACCACAAACTCCACAATTAGCTGCTAAAACCCTTTTGTGGACCACATCAATAAAGCAGATAATGTAACAACAATATTGATAACAGATCCAAAAATCAAAAAAAGGAATAATGAATGTAACTATAAGAACTTGAAAGTAACTATAAACTATATTAGACATATAGAAGAAAGGTATGTGGATCCTTTATGAAAGGTTTTAAGTATCGGCCAAAATCTCGGCCATTTAGAATCGAAATTAGCGTCAGAAACATCTGAAACCGACTGATTTAAAACCCCCAGAAACTTCAGAAACAGATACTTATAGGAAGGCTCTGGAACTGAGTTTATGTACTTTGCTTTTATTATAACAAAGGCAGCTAGAAAACGAAGAATGAAATACTATAGCCAAATAATTAAATGGTACACTTGCAAGAGAGTATTTACTAACATTAGTTGCTTACCTTAGAAGGCGTAGGAGAAAAACCAGCATCTGTGTCTGCACCAAAAGAAAGAAAGAGAGTTTGTTGAAAGAACAATACGACCAATAAATAACACACAATCAAACCTAGTAGATAGTAGGCACAGATATGGTAAATCAGTCGAATATAAACAACACATTACCCACAAAGCATTTAACCCTCTGGCAATACCTCCTTAGTAATTGACCTTTATCGCCCTTCTTTTGTTTAAACTCCATAAAAGGAAGCCCTCGCTATGGATAATTACAACAAGCCAGCAATTCATATTAAATTTGTGGAATTTAGCTGAAAAATAATGATCACCTCTAGTCTAAAAAAAATTCCAAGAAATTTAGGAGTAACCAAGTATAGGTCTTCCATATAAGATAAGAAAAAAGTGAAGGACAGTTCCTAGGAAGTTTGTAGTATGAAAGTTCATAAGAGAAATTCCTTGTTTGTTGTCTAAATAAAATTCTGGTTTAAACGAAGCTCGAAGAAGACTTGACAGAAAAACTAAATCTTGAGGCTATATATACTTACGTTTCTTCCTGCAACCAAGTACAAAAGGATGATTCTATAGCGATCAATAAGAAATAAGTGCCAATTGGCGATGCTTGAAAAAAATAAAATAGACAGTGTTGCTAGTGAGCATGTGAATGAATCTGGTGACAAATAGAAATAGTAAAAGTTGGCGATACTAGTAGTGGTCAGATATTCAAAGACCTTTAACTGTGACAATTTAGTATAACCAAATGTAGAATTGTCAATTACCACAATCGAAGAGTTGTTCTTCAAACTAGCAGATAAAGGTCTAGAATAAAATAAACTAATATTGTATCCCTCTAGTAGTTCCCGACAGTATCGCTGAATCATAAGCCATGTATAGAGATTATTACTTCAAGAAAAAAATTCTAAATATCCCTACATTGTAATTGCACGAAAAAAGGAAAAAAAAAATCAAAATTTGCAACAAACCTTCACATACCCCAAGGATATGGAATTTTTTTAACATAGAACACCATCTGCACTTTAGGAAGGTTGTAGTATGCCTTCGAATACCTAGCAGTGCATAGATCATAGGATATCCAATGTTGAGTACGAATTTAGGTTAGATATTAAAAAGCAGATATCTCTCCATTACAAGCAGTTGTAATAATTTGTGAAAACAACATTATATGCATATATGAGTATAACTCAATGTGTTGTCATCTATGAGGATGCAGATACCATAATTCACAGTTGCGAACAGCCGCACTCACATCAAGTGTACATTGAAAAATTGTTGCAGAAGTTTTATTAGAAGGTGGCATAGATAAAACTAGAATTTTCGTACCTCCTACATAGTTCCAGATTATAGAAATTATAAGAATATAATGAAAATTATAATGAAATTGCTATGACGTTAGTTTACAAAATTTTGTTCTCAAGTCAAAGCCTGGAAGAGGAGATTGGTAGTGGCATTACTTTCCCCATCACCTGTAAAGTGTGACAGAGCATGCACAGCGAATCCACGGATCTCAGGGACTTTCTTCTCTATAGCAATCTACCGGCACAACATAATAATAAAAAATTGATTACTGTCCTAGATCAGTTTTTACATATTTTTATGGGTAAGAGGAACATAAAAGTTAGAACCTCACAAATTCATGTTGGGGTCAATACTCTGGGACTAAAAAAATGCAAATAACTCATATATGTGTAGTATATTTGTTAATTTTATTCCCCATAAAAAATAGGCCGAGAATCAGACATTAGTTGTAGCAACAAATGGAGGCATGTGTTTGATAGTGGAAAGAACTCTTATGACCTAAACTATAAAGCACATGTGAAATATAACACAAGCTTATTGACATAGGCATTTTCTTGTCAAATTACCTCTAGTAGGAGATAAACCTAACGTTTGGGCAACCCAAATCGGATCTACAATCTTTGTAGAGTTGTGAGCTAGCTACTTTCTTTATACTGCCAAAAAATTGACAAATCTTTTACTAAAGAAATGCAATTACTAAAAAAAGACAAATCATTTAATCAAGAAGTGGAAAGACTACCTCCCCGACATGAAACTGACCAAAACCTGCTTCTCGTAGAAGGACCCCATGTCCGAGTCCTCCATAGAAGATAATAGGACCAAACTTGATTTCGGTATTTGTTATGTACCTGATTTCCTACAAAATCAAATCATGGTATCTGCTATTTACCTAATTTTCCTAAGAAACAATAACATATTAGAACCTGAAGGACTAAAAAAAGACATCCATAAGGGAATCTTTGAATTCAAAAAATAACATAAACCTCTGAAGTGTTCAAACAAGCCTAAATTTCCCAGATAATATCCAAAAGCTAGAAAACATAAGAGAAGTTTGAAAATGAATCAAGGCCATCATGCAAAGCATGGTTTCAGCTGTAAAACTATATAAAGTAAGTACCTTTTTGTGATGATTTTTTGAAAATATGTAATTAATAATTTAATCACAATGTGCCTACAAATAATAGTAAACATCCATCATGGCAACTCTCATGCATGTCTACAACATTTTCACAAGTGCTATCAGCCATGTGACTCTGTATACTTGGTATTCTTGGCCATCCCTGACTTCCTCTCATGCATGTCTACAACATTTTCACTTCTAAAATGGTGTCTCCTGATATCTGCACAACATTTTTATGCTATGTAGTAGTAGTATGGACAAATGTAGTAACATTTGAAGGACATAGATACATCTAGTATGGACAAGTGAGGAGCAAGACTTGTTTACCTCTTGGGGAAGTCGATCATTAGGAATGACTCTGTGACAAGGGAATCGAGAAAGAGAGGAGATATTATCCTCATGTAACTCAAAACAAGTAAAGATAAAGTACTACTAAAATGTAAGGTTGAGAGTTACTAACTCAATTACATGGCATCTATCGTCAAAACACTTTGGGATATCAAGCTAGCCTATCAGGTCTCCACTACCACCTCCAAGATAAGGTCTATTTTTTTCTCAACCTGAAAGCATAAAGGGATTGGTTGTGGTTAGTTCACCAAACTCGTAAAAAAGGAAAATTAATGGAACAAGAATCAAACTTATATGTATATACAATGACAATTTTTTATGAATGGATCACAACCTTGGTTGATTGCGTACACACGGACACAGTACATATTTGGGATGTTTCATTTCTAGAAATTTTGGGGTAGGGGGATACAACATAGATACAGTTCATTGATTTAATATAGTCACATAATATCGATACTCTAGGAAGAGTTCACATATACTATAGTTTATGTTTTCCGTCTTTCCACTTTTATCCATGGCTCCTGGATACATATATCTATGCAAGATCTTATAAAACATAAATGTGTGAATGGCATTGGCAAGATTAAAACTCAAAAGTTCATACAGTGTTAATTAGCAAATTTTGCCTATCTAATCACTATATTAACAGAGTAACCTCATGTTTGCAAGGAAGTCGTAATGTAATAACAATTGATTTCCCACACAGACAAGGATTCCAAGATGCTGAAAATTATGGTATAAACCATCAGTTGCAAAATTCTCCTACAGACAAAACTTTTTTTTTCCAGGAAATCATTTTTATGCACATTTGTAAACTTGCCAAACTCCGAAGAGAATCTACCAATCATCATGTTATGCTAGAAAGGCAGAATAAAGGTTGAAAGTAGCCATATTATGCTACATTATCTAGCAAAAGCTTTTGATTTTGTAGGTTAACTGCTTTTAAATAAATTATAATATTCCAATAGATAAATTATAATATTCCAGTATATAAATTATAATATTCCAGTAGATAAATCCTTCAAGAAAAGAAAAGAAAAACACTGGTTCTTTCAGATGACATTAACCAAGGGAAAACAAGTTGATGCTGCCATTAACAGAAATAAGCATTCCTTCAGGTGATGAGGTGCACAGTATTAACGTCTATACACGGAAATTCATCAGCAGTCCGAGCACAACTTTTATCTTACATAAGTAGAGGATGTCATACTTCCCTTACTAATAGTGGGGCATCATAACAAGCATATGTATACTAAGAAACTAACATTTTGAGGCAAGGATTAAATAGATGGAGCAATAATGCAGTGTGCAAATTCGAATAGTCTAGCATCTAGAGGCATAAAAGTCGGATGCTAATGGAAACAAATTTAATCCTTTTTATGAGCATGCACCAGCCCTGCAAATTATACAAACCCTTCTTTTTGAATTTCTCAAAATATTTTATTGGTGCTGATGTCGTACATTTAAACCTGCATCAAATCTTCTACCACCACCAAACTTGTTGAAGAATTATGATGCAAGGACACGATAAAATGGTGCATGTATGCATCTTGTCCATATTCATATCCTTGAAAATGTTTGTATCTGTATATCCACATCGTGTTGTGCAATATAGGGGATTACAAATTTACCTATTTGAAAATGTTCGTATCCCGTATCCGCATCATGCCCTTGTTCGTATCCGTATTTGTGCAACATAGTTGAACAACAATAGGAAGTAATAAGAGGCAAATAATTGGCAATCAAAATAGAAGCTTTACTGTTGGAAGTAGTATAATTAATTTGATTTGATTAAATAATCATGAAAACAAGTACTAGCAAAGTTTTAGAAGTGTATTACACGAGATGTTTGATTACCCAATATGTTATGTGCCCACTTAGTTTCTAGACTTCCAAAAATGAAAAGAGAAAGAGTCATGAGATTACCATCTTAGTTTAGACACCAATTAGCTCATTTTCAGAGTTAGTCTAGCAGCACAACATATGAATCAGTCTCCATCCAGTTCATCTTCCCATCATTTTTACCATGCCCTCTATTGTTGTCACATTGCTCCAGTTTTTCCTATCCCTCGTTGAACTAACATTAAGTGATAAGGAAAATAATGGTCTTCTGTTGCTATTGTTGTATAATGATTGACTAACAAGCACAAAATATATTTTTAAATTTTATAATTGTATAGAATGGGAAAAAAATTAATTAAAACAAGAGATAAATGCCCTGTGCCCCAAGAAAAAAATGGAGCCACTGAAAGACCAGAAAGACCACAGCTTAAGAGTAAATATAGAGCTAACCCTACTGAAACTCCCTTAAACAAATTGTTGTGCTAAATACAATAATAAGAATCAAACAATTCCTTCCGTGCGTACCAAATTTTCCTCAGCGATACCAACGGATCTGACATCAACGATAACGACCTCCTCCTTGGGGACTTCATCAGTGTGGCATCGGGGTTGATCCGTTCCACCTCCTCCTCCATAATCGGATCAGTTGATTGGTACATCGTTGTCTCGAACACCTCATTTTCCTCCAATAAATATTCAACAATCAATGTCCAAAATATAAAATTTTATAAAACCCTAACAATTAATAGGAAATTTCACCAAGGAAAAATCTTCAGTAACACTTTGAGGAATTGGGAATCACAATCGCGAAAAACCATCAAAAAGTAGATCTCATAATTGAGAAGAAATTAGAGAATAAGAAAAGGATTTTAGAAGCTGACATAAAAATAAGAGGAATCGAAAACATCAGAAGAGCTTTGAGGCTGGAGAAGCTCGAGAAGAGGGCTGGATGAAGCTCGAGAGAGGATAAGAGAGAGGGCTAGAGGAAGCTCTAGAGAGGGAAAATAAAATCTCAAAGAGGGAAGAAGAGGGAAAACGAAATGGGTACGGAAGATTTGGGAAAGAAAATTTTCTTTGCTTACTATGTCATGTGACTTGTGACGGTTTTTAATGTTATAAAAATTAATAAAAAATAAATATATGTAAAGTTAAAATGTTAGTGATGTTTTATTAACTATTGTAACGGTTATTATCATTACAAAAGTGTCACGGTAAAAACCGTTACTAATTATAAAAAAATTGTGTTACAAATTACGTGTTTTGGTGTAGTGGGAACCAATTATAACTACTGGAAGATTAGGATGAGCATTTATCTGAAGTCCATAGATTTTGATTTATGGGATTGTGTGATAAATGGTCTCCCCACTCCTTCCAATGTTATTGAGGATGTTGCATCTGACACCCTTAGGGACTTACTCACTGAAAATACCAAGAAGCTTGCTAGTCGAGATGCTAAGGCTATGAACGCTCTTTACTGTGCTCTCGATAGTAGTGAATTCAATAGAATCTCTACTTGCAAGACTTCCAATGAGATTTGGAAGTTGCTTGAAGTCACACACGAGGGAACATCACAAGTAAAGGAATCCAAGATTAGTTGACTCACGCAAGAATATGAGTCCTTTAAGATGAAACATGATGAGTCTATTACTTGCATGTTTACTCGTTTTGGTGACATTATTAATCCTCTTTCTTCTCTTGGTAAGGAATATCCTGCTCATGAAAAGATCAGAAAAATCCTTAGAGGATTGACAAAAGGATGGAGTCCTAAAGCTACCGCAATCATTGAGGGGAACGACCTGACAGTCATGAACCTTGAGACCCTCATGGGGAAGCTTATGACTCATGAACTCGATATGAAAGATCAAAAGGAATCTTCCATACAAAATAAAGAGAAGGAGAAGTCCAAAGAGAAGGAGAAGTCTCTTTCTCTCAAAGTTACAAAGTCCTACTCCAAGGATAGCTCCGACAACAACGAGTCGGACGATGACGAAGAAATAGCTCTCATAGCTAAGCACTTCCAAAAGTTCCTCAAATTCAACAAAGCCAACCGCTTCAGACGGGACAATGAGGAAGATCCGGCGTGCTATCAATGTAGAAGAACCAGACATATCAAGAGGGACTGTCCCATGATAAGAAAAGACTCAAGCAAGTACGAGAAGCCTAGCAAAGGAAGCTCGTCCTCCAGGAAATTTGCCAAAACAAGCATTTGGTGTGAGAGTGACGCAAGCGACTCCGACAACGACAAAGAGTTCAAACATAATGCAAACGTTTGTCTCATGGCAACCGATGAGGTGAAGAGTCCTTCTCATGCTAGAAGCAAGTGGATTCTCGATAGCGGTTGTTCACGGCACATGATCGGGGATGCTTCATTATTTACAACGCTATCGATGAAGAAGGAAGGACACGTCTCCTTTGGTAACAATCTTAAAGGTCACATTATAGGAAATGGTAATATCGGTTCCCCTCCTTATCCTTGTATTATGAATGTGTGTCTTGTTACTAATCTTAAATACAATCTTCTTAGTATTAGTCATCATACGGATAATGGTTATGATATTAAGTTTGTTAAGCTTAAATGTTTCATTACCGATTGTTCAAGTGGATCTATTGTTTATGAAGGCATTAGAGAAAACAATATCTATGTTTTATATCTTATCGAAAACACTAAAAATGACAGGTGCTTAGTTGCTAAGAACGATAAAAGTTGGCTTTGGCACATGAGGCTCGGACACGCCAATATGGATACCATTTCTCGTCTTGCCACCAAGAAGCTCGTAAGAGGACTCCCAAGTATCCCTTTCAAAAAGGATATGGTGTGTGAAGAATGCGAGAAAAGTAAGTTGACCAAGTCATCCTTCAAATCCATCAACTCTGTGAGTACCTCTAGACCTCTTCAACTTATTCATATGGATCTTTTTGGTCCTAGTAGAGTTGCTAGTCTTGGAGGCAAGCTTTATGCTTTTGTTTTGGTTGATGATTTTTTGAGATTTACTTGGGTTATTTTTCTTGCTTGTAAAAGTGATACTTTTCGTGAATTTGTTGCTTTTTATAAACGTGTTCAAAATGAGAAAGGTTTTTCTATTAACATGATTAGAAGTGATCATAGAGGAGAATTTGACAATGCCGATTTCAAAAGATTTTGTGAAAAGAATGGTTTTGGACATAATTTTGCTTGTCCACGAACTCCACAACAAAATGGTGTTGTGGAGAGAAAGAATAGAACCCTTGGCGATATGGCCTGGGTTATGTTAAACCAATATAAGCTCCCCCAATATTTTTGGGCGGAAGCCGTTAACACGGCATGTCATGTTATAAATAGGGTCTTGATTAGACCTATTTCTAAAAGACTCCTTATGAGCTTTGGTTTGACAAAATTCCCTCTATTGAATATTTTAAAATTTTTGGATGTAATTGTTTTATTTTGAATACCAAGGATAACCTAGGCAAGTTTGAAGAAAAAGCCTATGAAGGAATATTCCATGGATACTATACTCATAGTAAAGGTTTTTGTGTTTTTAATAAAAGAAGTCTTGTTGTCGAAGAGTCAATCAATGTTTCTTTTAATGAACTTAACTCTTCTACATTCTTCTCTTCCTATGATATTGATGACATCTCATTTGGGTTGGAGAACTCCTCTATTGGAGATCGTCCTTCTTCATCTAACAATGAAGTTGTGACTCCTCCAACAAAAGAGTCTCCACCACTCGAGCCTCCTCAAAAAGATCTCCCAAAAGAATGGAGATTTGTCACCAATCATCCTAAGGAGCTTATCATTGGGGATCCCTCTTCCAGTGTAAGCACTAGATCCTCCACTCGTGATCTTTGTGCAAACGTGGCTATTATCTCTCAAATAGAGCCTAAAAATATTAATAATGCTTTTCAAGATGAATTTTTGATGATAGCGATGCAAGAAGAGCTAAATCAATTTGAGCGAAACAAGGTTTGGGAACTTGTCCCAAAACCTAGCAATCACCCCATTATTGGAACTAAACGGGTGTTTCGAAATAAACTTAATAAAGATGGGTTAGTGACTCGTAACAAAGCCCGATTGGTTGCTCAAGGCTATAACCAAGAGGAAGGCATTAACTACGACGAAACCTATGCTCTGGTTGCTCGTCTTGAATCCATTCGTATGCTATGTGCTTTTGCTTGCTTTAATAATTTTAAACTCTTTCAAATGGATGTTAAGAGTGCTTTTCTAAATGGTATTATTAAAGAGGAAGTTTATATAAAACAACCTCCTGGCTTTGAAGATTTTCTATTTCCTAATCACGTGTACAAACTCCACAAAGCCCTTTATGGCCTCAAACAAGCTCTCCGTGCTTGGTATGAGCGCCTTAGCTCCTTTCTTGTTTTCCACAATTTTTCTAAGGGCAAAGTCGATACGACACTTTTTATCAAATCCCATAATGGCACTCTTTTATTGGTTCAAATTTATGTCGATGAAATTATTTTTGGTTTTACTAACAATACACTTTGTGTAGAATTTACTAAAGTTATGCAGGATAAATTTGAAATGATCATGATGGGTGAACTATCATTCTTTTTGGGCTTACAAATCAAACAAGGACCAAAGGGACCTTCATCAATCAAGCAAAATATACAAAGGATCTCCTCAAGCGTTTCGAACTTGACTCATCCAAATCAATGAGGACTCCTATGGCAACAACGACAAAGCTTGACAATAATGAAGATGGCACATCTGTCGACATTCGTAAGTATCGAGGTATGATCGGTAGTTTACTTTGTCTAACTGCTAGCCGTCCTGATATCATGTTTAGTGTATGTCTTTGTGCACGATATCAAGCAAATCCAAAGGAATCACACTTATGTGCCGTCAAGCGTATTTTTCGATATCTTAAAGGCACCGTTAACATGGGCCTTTGGTATCCGAAATCTTCATCCTTTGAGCTTCACGGCTTCTCGGATGCATATTTTATCGGATGTAAGATTGACTGAAAGAGCACTAGCGGCACATATCAATTCCTTGAGAAATCCTTAGTATCGTGGTTTAGTAAGAAACAAAATTTTGTTGCTCTTTCAACCACTAAGGCCGAGTATATTGCGGTCGGTTGCAGTTGTGCACAAATTCTTTGGATGTCACAAACACTTATAGATTATGGTATTTCTCATACCTGCACCCCCATTAAATGTGATAACACTAGTTCGATCAATCTCACGAAAAATCCGATTTGTCACTCACGCACGAAGTACATTGAAATTAGACACCATTTTCTTCGTGACCATCAACAAAAGGGGGATATCCGCCTTGAATTTATTGACACTACTTATCAGTTAGCCGATATTTTCACCAAACCTCTTCCGGAGGATCGCTTCATTTTTCTTTGCCAAGAATTGGGCATCTTAAACTTCGACTCGTAAGTTCCTCTCAACCGGCACACCGGCGGTATACAACTGTATACCGACGGCATGCCGATTTTGGTTCAGAATTTTGTTCTGTGCCAAAAATTGGCATACCGTCAGCATACGTCGGTATACCGATGGTATACCGATCCGTGGTGGACTGCTTAGTCACATCACCTCGGGCCTACCACTCTTTCATTATCCCTTTATTCCTTCCCCCTTATTAACTACCCATCACATCCATCATCTTCCTATTTAATACCCAACTACTCTTTTCCTCTTCCCCATTCCATAACTTCCCATCCACATTAATACCCACCCCTTCCTCTCCCCTATTAACTACTCCATTACTTCCATTTCAAAACCACATTTTTTTCCCTCATCCTCTACAACCATTCCCACTCTTCCCCTTCCCAATACCTCTTTATAAAACCCACCTTCTTCCTCTTCTTAATTTCAAAACCCTTTTCCTCCTTCAACACTTCCTCCACTCCTTATGGCTGCCCCCAAGCGTGCTCGCTCCTCCTCCACCTCCTTCAATCCCTTCACTCCTGTGCCTATGTCCCATGGCTTTGACCAGCGGGTCTTCATCTCCTCCTTGGCTGCCGAATCTTGGTTCCAACACTTCGTGCACCATAACGTCTACAAAGGCCGCGCCATTAACTGGAACATCTTTCCCAACCATGTTTCTCTCTTCGAGGAGGCCGATCTCTCTTTTCTCCTTCGGCGTCAGGTGCATGTCTACCCCTCCGCCGTGCGTCTGTTCTACTGCAACATGATTCCTGACATCGAGAATGGCGCCATTGAGACGATGGTCAACGACCGCCATTTTCGCCTGATGGCTCGTGACATCGGTAGCATTCTCGGCGTCCCGGACAGAGGAGAGGCTCTGCCGGGCTTGGCCGCTCTTCATCCTTCGACGGCGTGCTCCTTTAACGAATTCTGTGCTATCATTTGCAAGGGCCCAAACCCTCTAAATATCCTGCCCTTTCTGTCCAGCTGGAGCCGTTCTATTACGAGCTCCATAGGATCGTGTGCCACACCCTCTATCCCAAGGGTGGAAACTATGATGCCATCACCGGTGACGCCCTGGTGTGCATGTACTACCTCTACTCGAAGAAGTCTTGGTCCTTCCCCAAGACTCTTCTCCATGCCTTCTTCGGCGTCCTGCCCGCTGGGAAGCAGAATCTTTACTATGGATCCTTCATCACCCTAATCTTGGAAGCGAAGAACGTCAAACTCTTCCTTTGCCAGTCGGACGGCGTCCCATCCTTCCTCGCTATTTCTCGTTCCATCGGTGGTGCCTCCACATCTCGTGCCTCCTCCTCCCAAGAGCCGCCAGCTTCTACTCCTGTTGCACCCGCCTCTACTCCTCCTGCCTCCGGTCGCTACATGTCGCTGACACAGCAGCATTTTGACATGCGTATGGCTCAGGCAGAGGAGCAGATGCGGGCCCATACTCGTGGCCTTGGAACCTTGATCCAATCCCGCTTCCATGACCAGCCGTATTTTATTCAGCGCACCCTTCAGGACCGGGATGCATTTCTGGATTTGAATCTTCAGGATCCGATGTACCAGGCCTCCCGCTTTTCCGATCCCAATGCCTACGGCTTTATGTACCCGAACGATATTGATCCTTTTGGTGCATTCCACCGGGCTCAGGATGGAGGGGATGATCCGGCTGATGAGTAGGGGTTGCTTCCTAGTGTTGATGATGTCGAATAAGTGGTTGTTTTCTGTTCTTTTGTGTGGTCTTTCTGTCTTTTACGGTCATTCGGGGACCAATGGTTGGATGTCTTTAGTTGTGTGCAGTCCTGCGAGGACTTGATATCAGTCTTTTTATTGTCTTGCTAACTCTCGTAGAGGAGAGTTTTTATATCTATCTTTATGTAGTGTTATATGGTGTCACGCATGTACCCATTTCAAACTTTTTATCTATCAATGCAAGCTTTTATCTATGATACTGTGTTCCATATTCATGCTACATTCTTTTATATATTCCCATCTTTGACTAAGTGACAAAGGAGAAGAAAACGTATTGAGGGGGAGTTGTCTACCTACGGGGGAGTCACTCCCTGAACATGCTATCTCTCTGTTTTGTCAATTATCAAAATGGGGGAGATTGTTGGCACATTTTATTTTGATAATATTAACAGCATCTTTGTAGTCTAATTTTCTCTGTTTTCAGATTAACATCATTTCAGAAGCTCTACTATATAAAGTCTGTCCATTCAAGTTTACCAACCATAGCCTTGAAGACTGAAGCAAAGACCGGCGTTCCTTGAAAAGACGGCTCTCTACAATGCATGTTTTCAAGTCTGTACAAGGTTTAGGTCTTTCCGTAAACACTTAAGGTTGGATGACAAAACTGAAAGCTTTCTTTTTCTCAAGTCAAAAATCAATATCTTATAGAACGGCATACCGGCGGTATGCTCTGGCATACCGACGGTATACCATTTTCATGACCACAAAACGTTCTGTGACTAACAGCGGCATACCGACGGTATGCTCCAACATACCGATGATATACCGTTTTGTTTGCCTCAAAAGATTCTGTGATATTGATCAGAATACCGACGGTATACTCCGGCATACCGGCGGTATATCGTTTTGTCAGCCAAAGAACATTCTGTGACAAACTCTGGCATACCAACGGTATGCTCCGGCATACCGACGGTATACCGTTTTGTTTATTACAAAAACGGTCTGTGACACATAGCGGTATACCGACGGTATACCGCGGTATACCGACGGTATACCGGGTTTCAAAAATTGATTTTTGAATGGCAAAGACTAGCATTAATGGTAGCATTAAATGCTTCCAACGGATATTAATATGACCGTTACTGTTCGACCGGCATACCGACGGTATGCCGGTCCATACCGACGGTATGCCGGTCAGGCTATATCCTGGAGCATTAAATGCTACCTACTCTTGGTTTCCCTATAAATGAAAGCCTTCTCTCTCTTGAAGCTTTCACCAACTCTTGCCATAAATTTTCCAAACAACCAAGAGCTCCACCATTAATACTCTACCAAGCTTTTAATTTTCATTCTCTCCCAAAGTGCTAGAGTATTTAAGAGTTGTAATTTTCGATTTTCATGTGTTAGAAGATCAACAAGTTCTCTTCTCATTTCTTTGAAGTTGGCGAGCCTTCGTAAGAAAACTCATGTGTTGAAGTTGGCGAGTTCTTCGGATCCAAACTCGTGTGTACTATTTTATTAAATAGTAGATTTAAGCCGGAGAGAATCCTCAAATGGTGGCGGTATTCGATGAGTTACTGTGTCATTTCATGATCTGCACTCATCTGTAGCACTCCAAGCCTCCCGGGACATGTTATACGTCTAAATGGTTGTTATACCTCTTTTTGAGTTATGCCAAGGAGAACAAAGTACAAGAACAACTTGAGTGTGAATCTCGCCCTTTCGAGCTGCTTGATGCTCAAATCATTTTCTAGTTGATGGAGGAATCTGGCCGATTTGTTGGCCGAAGACTGGCATGGTTATGTCGTCGATACTCCTATCGAGAGCTACGTAAGACAGGGTGGCAAAACTATGTCCCCAGAGGCCACTATAGCAGGTTTTCTTTCTTTGTGGCTACGACGGTTTGTAATTCCGGGAGCCAGTGCCGTCGACCGCATTCATTGAGGCATGTTATTTGCTGCCGTGCGTCAGGTATTTGGGCACCAGATGGATATATTGTCCGCTATGATGAGTTGGCTAAACGCGGGGCTCCGGGATTTCACGGACACCATGATGGAGAATCCTAACTCTCGGAAGGATTTTCCTCGCACCGAGATGTCGTGCACAAATTTGTTCGGCTGGTTGTTACTACACCATCCTTTATTGATGGACCTTGCTCTTGACATTAGGGGAGCGCTGGAAGCGGGCTTCATTGGTAGATTCGCAAAGTCCAAATGGAAGGTGGAGTCTTTGTTAGATTGTAGAAAAGCATTAAATAGGGGCACAGACTGGAAATTTTTCTCTATTACTCCTCCACTGGATATAAGGACTTACTAGCTTCTCTCATGGACTTAGAACCTGTTAGTTCCTGTTCATCTTTCGAGGCCTTTACATGGTTGAAAGTGATTAGGCCTTCTCATCTAGTGTACCGGTTTGAGAATAACTATTATTTAGAGTCATACTTGCCAAGTCGCTTTGCTCGTCAATTTGGCTATGACCAGATGAACGTAGGGAATGCGACAACTTATCATAAATCCTTTGGACAATTGATTGATGGTGTTCGGTGTCACGACCCGCTCCCGAATAATCGGACACGAGTCGTACACGCCCAGCCTTCATCATTAGACACGATGAAGTAAGCTGTACCAATCTCTAGGGAAACTACAAGTCCAGATAAGAATGAATATAAACCACAGCATCTATAATATCGAATCCCAGAATCAAGGTACATGTCTAAGAGTTATTATATTTCCAGCAAATGAAAAGTAACTGAAGTCTCTAATACAAAGTCCAAATGAAACTAAAAGGGTAGGTACTAGGCCTCCTCAGCCTCTAAGTCCAGAGCAACACCAGCTAGCTTATAGGTACCTCCAGGCTCCTGCCCGTAATAAGTATCATAGATAGCCTCCATTCTCACATGCAATATATCCTAGTCAGGAGCGGAGCTAAGTAGATCCAAGAAAATGAACAATAACATCAGGATATGGAAATGAATATAGGAAAATATAAAGTACATGAAATAAGAACATGAATACTGAAAAGTAAATACAGGGAATACAGGGAACATGAAATAAAACATGAAAATGAAATGTACAAGGAACCTGATGTGTGCTATATTACAAAATACATCCAGAATGTGTGATCGGCTTGGGTAGAACATGGAATATGAAATGGTACGGCTTAGGTCCCGCGTGCACGATACGAGGAGTGGACCGCTTCTTCCATCGCCGTCGCCATAACTGGACCTCCACGAAATTAGGTTTAGATTTCTGGGAAGAAGAAGGAGTGAGTTTGAATGGAATTAGCTTGGAGGAAAGGAAGAATGGTGTGGATCGATTTAAATAGACTTTAAAAGTTTGTTAGGTAGTTGGAAATGCTTGGAGTGAGGTGGCAGGTTGGATTAGAGGGAAAAAAAATAAGAAATTCAATTTGAACGTTGCTAAAATGTGAAGAAGCAACATTTTTTTATGAGAGAATCATTCCTGGGCCCAAAGGCTGGCCTGTGAAGAATGGGCCTAGGTTGGCCAAAAAGGAAAATAACATCTTAAATTAATATTTTAATATTCCAAAGAATTTTATATATATACTTGGAAAAATTTATGAGAAAAATATTATTTAGAAATTCGAGAAGTGGGGTTACAAATCTCTCCCCCTTAAAATAATTTCATCCTCGAAATTCGAAGGACAACAAAATAAAATTTCAAACAAAATCACAACGAATACTCAACCACATTTTATTGTCACTGAACTTTATTGGAAAAAAATGCTACAATTAACAAATAAACTGGGATAGCGCTCTCGCATCTCGTACTCGCACTCCCATGTGTACTCTCCGGGAGAGTGGTGTCTCCACATGAGTCGGACAAGCTGTATGGTCTGACTCCATAGTTGCTTCTCCCTCTGATCAAGGATCTCCATCGGCTGCTCCTCGTAGGTCAAGCTCGGACCTACCTCTAGCTCTGAGTAGTCCACTACATGACTCGGATCTGGAATGTAGCATCAAAGCTGGGACACGTGAAAGACGTCGTGTACCCCCTCCAAGCTAGCAGGAAGTACATGTCGATATGCCACCTTGCCAATCCGTGTCGTCACATCGAAGGGTCCGATGTACCTCGGACTGAGCTTCCCGCCTCTGCCAAAACGAATGGTGCCTCTAGTCGGTAGGATTTTCAGGAATACTTTATCTCC
Organism: Iris pallida; assembly: GCA_029216955.1. Taxonomy (NCBI): domain Eukaryota; kingdom Viridiplantae; phylum Streptophyta; class Magnoliopsida; order Asparagales; family Iridaceae; genus Iris; species Iris pallida. Next base: position 7,529,269 of record JANAVB010023995.1, on the reverse strand, counting down.
AACCGCAAACTCCAGTGGTCGTTTGCTGCTATCCGCCCAGTGCTTCTGCTGATCCTGTGCAACTCTGAGACGCTCTCTGATCAGTTTGACCTTCTCAGCTAAATCTACTACCATCTCTGGCCCAAGCAAAGTCCTCTCGCCAACGTCGTTCCAAGATAAAGGTGTACGGAATCTCCGCCCATATAATGCCTCGAACGGTGTCATCTCGATGCTAGCCTGATAACTATTGTTATAGGCAAACTCCATAAGATACAAGTGATCCTCCCACGAACCGCCGAACTCGAGTGCTCAAACCCGCAGCATGTCCTCCAGTGTCTGAATGGTCCTCTCGGACTGTCCGTCTGTCTATGGTTGATAGGCGGTGCTGAACTTCATCTGTGAACCCAAGCTCAACTGTAGACTCCTCCAAAAGTATGATGTGAAGGGGCTATCCCTGTCTGAAACGATGCTCACCGGTACCCCGTAAATTCGCACAATCTGATGCATGTAGAGGTCTACAAGCTTCTCGGTCGACAGCCATACCTTGAACGAAATAAAGTGAGCAGATTTTGCCAGCCTGTCCACGATAACCCAAATAGTATCCATACCACCGGGCGTACGCGGTAAACCAGAGACGAAGTCCATGGTTATGTGTTCCCACTTCCATTCCGGAATAGGTAAAGGCTGGAGTAATCCCGCTGGTCTCTGGCACTCCGCCTTGACTTGCTGGCACACACGGCATCTAGAAATGAATCTGGCAACCTCTCATTTCATCCCATACCACCAAATATACTCCCGCATATCCGTATACATCTTGGTAGATCCATGATGAATAGAATACTGCGACTGGTGGGCCTCCTGTATAACCTTCTCCCGCAAATCCTTGGGCACACACAACTGATTTTCGTGCCTCAGGGATCCATTGTCTGCAATAGTAAAGTCGTCGAGCAATCCTACCTCTACCTGGCCTTTGAGACATCGGAGTCCCTTATCTAGAAACTGGGCCTCTTTGATCTTCTCTATTAGTCCTGATTGTATCTGCATGTGCATCAGCTGCCCTCCAACTCCCGAAAGAACAATCTCGATCTCCAGCCTCTCAAGATCCTCTAAGAGATGTCGATCCATAGTAAGGAACATAGCAACAGGATAACGACTGGGAGCATCTGCTACTACAATTGCCTTCCCAGGATGGTATTGTAGATTGATGTCAAAATCCTTCATGAGTTCCAGCCATCTGCACTGCCTCATGTTCAGCTCTTTCTGAGTGAAGACATACTTCAGGCTTTTATGGTCCGTGAAGATGTCCACTCTCTCTCCACACAAATAGTGCTTTCACAGTTTCAAGGTAAAAATGACTACTGCAAGCTCCAAGTTATGAGTAGGATAATTTTCTCATGAGGTCTCAACTGTCTAGAAGCATAAGCAATAACCCTCGTTTCCTGCTCAAGCACACATCCCAATCATTTCCCTGATGCGTCGCTGTAGAAGACGAACCCTCCAGATCCTGATGGCAAAGCTAAAACTGGCGCTGTAGTGAGTCTTCTCTTTAATTCTTCAAATGCTGACTGGCAGGCATCGCTCCAGATGAACTCCTCGTCCTTCCGTGTAAGCTTCGTCATTGGCTCTGCTATTTTGGCAAAATCATTCATAAACTTCCAGTAGTAACCTGCTAGCCCCAGGAAACTACGAATCTCAGCTACTGACTTGGGAGGTGCCCATGCTTCCGCAGCTTCAATCTTCTTGGGATCTACAGAAATCCCCTCTCCAGTCACCACATGCCCCAAGAACTCTACTCTGTCCAAGAAGAACTCGCACTTCGATAGCTTCTCGTACAGCTTCTCCTTTCGTAGAATTTCCAACATAATTCGTAGATGCTCCACATGCTCCTCCTCGGTCTTCGAATAGATCAGGATGTCATCAATGAAGACTAAAACAAACTTGTCCAAATACTTGTGAAAAAATTTATTTATCAAGTTCATAAATACTGCTAGAGCATTGGTGAGTCCGAACGACATCACTAAGAATTCTTACTGGCCATAACGGGTATTGAAAGTTGTCTTCGAAACATTCTGCACCTGAACCTTCATCTGATGATATCCCGACCGAAGGTCAATCTTTGAGAAGACCTTCGCCCCACTCAATTGATCAAACAATTTATATATCATGGCAACGGATATTTATTCTTGATGGTGATGTTAGTGAGTGCACGATAATCGATACACATCCTAACAGTCCCATCCTTCTTCGACACGAAGAGTACCGGTACTCCCCAGGGTGAAGCACTGGACCGAATAAAACCTTTGCCTTCCAACTCATCAATCTGGGTCTTCAACTCTGCAGCTTCCTTCGGATTGATCTTGTAGCAATGCTGGGACTTCGGTACTGATCCAGGCACTAGGTCGATGCTGAACTCCACATCTCGATCTGGCGTAAATCCTAGCAACTCCTCGGGAAAGACATCAAGAAACTCTGCAATCAGCGGGTGCGGCAACTCCTGGTCTTCTGCAACTGCTCCAAAGTAGACTCCCTCTGGCCTCTCTGCGATCCGTCTTCTGACCTCGAAAGGCAGAAGTCCAGGCGGGCTGAAAGTAACCTTCCTATCATGGCAGTCTATTACAGTAAACTGCTCACTCATCCAGTCGATGCCGAGGACTATATCAAATCTGGGCAATGGCATCACTAAGAGTCGAGCCCTAAGCTCCTTCTCAGCTATAGTGATAGGGCAATCCACCATCTCACTGACTGATACTACCCCTCATCCTATCATAATCCGACAGTTCCTCCTAGTGGGCTTAGTTGTGAAGCCGTGTCTATGCAGAAACTCACATGAAACAAAGTTATGCTTGGCTCCATAATCAAATAATACAATGGTAGGAAATGAATATAAGACGATATAACCTATAATAACATCTGGAGCTGTCTCCTCCTCCTCAACTGCGGCCACGACGTAAGCACGTCCCTGCTGTGGTCCTCCTCTCTGTTGCTGGTGCTGTGCAAATCTCTGCTCTTGAGGTGGTAGAGCTGGTCCTCCTCTCTGTGGTGCATCAGGCAGTGCTCGGGGTGGTGCAGGTGGTGGTCCTCCAGTTCCTCGGGGTCCTCCTACTAGTCTGGCTGTGGCCTGCTGGCAGTCTCTCATCTGATGAGGGTCCGACCCGAAGAATAAGCAAAGTCCGAGCCTCTTGCGACAGACCTCAACATGGTGTCCTGGCCGATGATAGTATGTACAAGTGATCCCTTGTTGTCTCTGATGCTGCTGAACTGCTGGAGCTCTGGCAGGACGATGCTGAACTGCCGTCGACTGTGGTGGCCTCGTCTGAGTCTGAATCTGAGTCCTCTTCACTGGTGCCTGATAGATGCTATTGACGATATCCCTATCCCTCTTGGGCCTCAGGTCCATCTTCTTCTCCACAACCTGAATAATCTTGAGGATGCTCGAATAAGTCGTCGCATGTCTGATCGCCACTACATGCCGCAACTCTCTGGTGAGGCCCTTCTTGAACCTCCAAGCCCTCTCCTCTGGTGTACCGACTAGTTTCTATGCGAACCTGCTGAGTCGGGTGAACTCCGACGTGTACTCTGCTACCGTCATGGTCCCCTGTTGTAGTACTTCGAACTGCATCCGAAGCTCATCTCGCTCCACGTCTAGGAAGAACTTCTTGAACAGAGTTTTAAAGTCTATCCAAAGAACCTGGGGCACCGCTAACTGTGGCTCCTCTCGGTCCCATGCTCTGGCATGATCAAAAAGTCGCATACTCGCAACTTCCACCTTCAGGTCATCCGGAATCCTTGCCATCTTCAGCATCCGCTCTGTATTTTCCAACCACTCATTCGCATATACGATCCCTCATGGCCCCAAAAATCTATCAGACAGAGGTTCTGGTAGTCTCTGGCGGTCCTCGGTCTCGGTGCTGTTGGTGCTGGAGGTGCTACCGGTGCTGGTGCTGCCGGCTCTCGAGTCCTGAGTGCATCCATGACTGTCGCTCAAAACTGTACGGCCTGGTGGTTCAGAGCCTCCATGAACTGCTGAAACATGGCCATCACCTGGGCGCCGTCGAACATCATCGTCGGGGGCAATGGAGGAAAGATAGGAGGCGGTGGCGGAAGCTGCTCTACCAGAACGTCTGGTGCAGACTGTCCCGTACTGCCTGCAACTTCAAGCTGATCCGCGGTCTTCCTCGTATTGACCATCCTGCAATAGAAAGAAAACTTCGTTGATTGACAAACCCTAAAACCTAAAAATAAATAATGTTTTTATAATATTAATGTACCTGATGTACCTGATATACCCTTATTTCTAAAAATTTTCTATGTTGTGATCAAGTTTCCCTAGTTTAAATCGAGTCCTCCAATAGTACACTAATACCTAGGTACCATTAGGATAGACATGCATGGGCCACCACTAAAAATATATCACGGCCCGCTCCCGAATAATCGGACATAAGTCGGACACGCCTAGCCTTTATTGTTAGACACGATGAAGTAAGCTGTACCAATCTCTAGGAAAACTAAAAGTCTAGATAAGAATGAATATAAATCATAGCATCTATAATATCGAATCCCAGAATCAAGGTACATGTCTAAGAGTTATTACATTTCCAGCAAATGAAAAGTAACTGAAGTCTCTAATACAAAGTCCAAATGAAACTAAAAGGGTAGGTACTAGGCCTCCTCAGCCTCTAAGTCCAGGGCAACACCAGCTAGCTCATAGGTACCTCCAGGCTCCTGCCCGTAATAAGTATCACAGATAGCCTCCATCTCACCTACAACATATCCTAGTCAGGAGCGAAGCCAAGTATATCCAAGGAAATGAACAAGAACATCATGATATGGAAATGAATACAGGAAAATATAAAGTACGGGAAATAAGAACATGAATACTGAAAAGTAAATACAGGGAATACAGGGAACATGAAATGAAACCTGAACATGAAATGTACAAGGAACCTGATGTGTGCAATATATCGAAATACATCCAGAGTGTGTGATCGGCTTGGGTAGAACATGGAACATGAAATGGTACGGCTTAGGTCCCGCGTGCACGATGCGAGGCCTAAGCTATTCACATGAATTGTAACTCGGGTTTGATCACACATCTGTAGTATTTCTCCTCCCAGACACAAGTAAACTCATGGAATAAGATACCAGACAAACTCGTGAAGTATCATGTCAACAAGAAGATACAAGCATGAATACAGAAAACACAAGACATGAAGTAATGGACAAGTCCGAGGAGTAAACTTGCCTTGCTCAGGGTGATCGAGGGTAGGTAGTTAAGCTGGATATTCTTCTGTTAATTGTAGAAGCATGGAAAAGAATAGGAATTTCTATGCGGCCCAGAATCAACATGAAACTTCATGCGGCTCAAAACCTAGGGAGTTTTATGCGGCTCAAAATCCCTGGGAGCTTCATGCGGCTCAGAAAGATTCATGCGGCTCGGGAAGCTTCATGCGGCCTTATGCGGTTCAAAATCTGCCTATACAGCTGGCCATAATTACTCTGACATAAAGGCGACAGCTCTGATAGAGATAATGGCTCTGACATAAAGACAAGACATGACATGCTCCTAAAAAGACGAAAAAATCATCATGATATCTGGCACAGTTCACAAATTCCAAAGACAACTCTTTTTGTGGATCGCCTATGCGACTCTCATGCGGCTCAGTCATGAGACCACTCTCATGCGACTTGGTCATGAGACCTCCCTCATGCGGCTCAGTCATGAGGCTACTCTCATGCGGCTCAATCATGAGACCACTCTCATGCGGCTCGGTCATGAGACCTTTCTCATGCGGCTCAGTCATGAGACCACTCTCATGCAGCTCGGTCATGAGACAACTTTCATGCGGCCCGATCATGAGACACTCTTCATGCTGCTCGGCTATGGGATAGTCCTTCATGCGGCTCAGCCAGGATGCTTCATTCATGCAGCTCGCCACAGAGTAGCAGTTGAGACCCGTGGCAGAAATTGACCAAGTCTTAACGGTTCAGATTTAGTACAACAAACAGATCATGATCAATCTTAACCAATCCCCAGCTACCAACTTCTCGAGGCACAGTTACAAGGATGTGGCCCAAAATTAGCCACGTGGCTGTACACCCCCATTACTCATGAATTTCTATAAATAGCAAGGTGCTATTCCCTTGTACACACACAGAGACATATAGAGAGATATACACACACCCAGGCAGAGAGAGAGCATTTCTTCACCGGAGCCGAGGTTGCGTTCGATCGTCCAAGGAGTAAGGCAGAGTTGAAAGCACTTTTCCGAGCCTCTACCGTCACCCCCCAGAATCAAAATTAAACAATTGTACTTAGATTATTTTTTCTAGGTTTTGTTCCTAGGCTCTCTTTTGTACAAGTGAGTTTGTAATTGTGAGTTAAAGTTCAGTCCTCCTAAAAACTGTTCTGTTCTACGACAATCAATGGCAAACACGATGGCGACTCTGCTGGGGACTAACTTCTCCACTGCTGAGAAGTTGGTAACGTGATCGGACGCAGCCAAACTCGGCTCCACGCAACAGATGCTGGTTGTTCGCTTCGACCAGCAAGCGTTTGAAGAGATGCTCTCCGAGGGGAGCGCTAGCCCCATCCAGAAGTGAGCCGGCCCAAAGAAGGCCCACAGCGAATGGAGGCCCAATACCGTTGTCCATCCCTAAGCTCTGAAAGAAGTGTTCTCTGCTGCCCAAGGCGGCGAAAAAGACTCACATGCGGCCCCATATCAGGCCGCAGAGGACCCTGCTGTCCCCAAGTCCGACAAAGGAAAACACTACAATGCTGGACTTGCTGGAGCAAATAGGAACTCTATGCGGTCCAGGAAGAAGCCGCATAAGGGTGCCAGCCACATGTAAAAGGTTCATGCGGCCAACAATCCTAGCCGTATGCAAAAGGCTTATGCGGCCACCAATTCCAGCCGCATGCAAGATGCCTATACGGCTACCAACCCTAGCTGCAGGGAGATGACCTATGCGGCATCCAATCCCAGCCGTCGGCCATCTATCCTATGCTGCTCGGGTTCAGTCTTTGACCGCCTCTCATGCGGTCCTGACATCAGAAGCTCCAATAAGAATGTGCCAGATTCTATGCGGCATAGTTTGGACTCTTCCAACTATGCGCCCTCGGGTGCTAGAGCGAAGAAGTCTAGGACAGCGCGGGCTCATCGAGCTCAGTCAGCTGTCCCAACCTCTGACCACCAAAGAGTCCCGCTAACTGTTACACGGGCCTCTGATGGAAACATGTACAGAATCGCCCGTATCCAGCCTCCGCCGGCAAACGGATAGGGTGGTTCCCAAGAGTATCCCAACAATGATCGAGGGCAAGTGCTTTTACTAGCCCCGTATCAGGGAGCGAACAAGATACCAACGCACTCGTGTGCTCGAGATTCCCGGGCCCACAAAATGAGTGTAAAGGTTGATCCAGATATACTTGACTTGCGACATGTGATTCTTCACAAGCGCAAGAAAAGAGAAGAAACCTTGGTGTGCAAAGAGTCCTTCCATGGACATCACTGCACTCAAGTCAGTGACAACTGCTGCTGTAACAAGACACAAGAGGACCGGCAGCCCATCTTCCAACGACTGCAGCAGCCCGGACTGGTCCTAGAACAAAGCTCGGGAGACGAGGTGCTTCCTTTCGCCTCCTGTAACTCTGTCCGGAAGGTCCCTATAGGCAAAGAAGGAAAGAAAATAAATACCTCCAGCCCGATGATCTCAACCAGCACGGCCAAGAAACTCTCATCTAGGGGGTTGTCCACAGCCGTCATAGAGGGGGTTTATCAAGGTACCCGCTCAAAGAAGAAAGCCTCATCACTTGGAGATTCGTCATCTGCATCCCTGGGGGTAGTTGGAGCTGGGGGTGGCACTCCTCGAAACATCCACAACAATCCGGTGTTCCAAGAAGATGAACCTAGGAAAACAATCCCCCAGCAGGTACAACGGAGTCTGACGTCCCTGAAGACATCCATAAATCCCAAGACGAGGCAACCTCCTATGCAGGGGGTGGCACCTCCTCCGAGTCCGAACCAGAGGAGAACATTCCCACATACCCCGACGACTTCTCTCTGCAAGGGTATGATTCGGAGGGCACATCTTCTACAGTGCCTTCTACCTATCCTCACGTGAAGACAGTATTCATGACTGAGAATGATCAAGACGGTCCCAGTGATCGGCAGCGCCTCGACACTCTCGAGGCCATACTTCATACCTTGGTTAAGTCAGTAGATGAGATCAAGGCGGCCCTACCGGCTCTACAAGCAAGGACACATGGTCAAACAAGCATGGGTCCCGCTGCCAATGCGGACTCAAACACGATCGCACCAACCCGGGCGACAATCCACCCGGAGTATCGGCTCCCACTGCTGTAGAAGAGGCTAGGGAGGCAAGAAGAGAGGTCTAGGAGCTCCATGTAATGTTTCACGCCCGAGAAACCTCTCAGGACCTCAGGATACGACAGTCGTATCCTGCTGTATGGAGAGATGTCCCCTTCCCTCCATGATACAAGTCATTCAATATTAATCCATATAATGGGAAGACCTCTGCAAGCCGGTACATGACCTACTTCGAAGACACAACAGACCATCTGCCGCATGACGACGCCATCCTTACGAGATTGTTCATTGGGGCATTAGAGGGGGTCGCATTTGATTAGTACCATAACTTGCCGGATAACTGCATCCATTCCTTTGTCGGCTTAAACATATGTTCCTAAAAAGGATCTACGAGGTGGGACAAGATGTGACAATGTCAACCCTCATGGACGTTGTCCAAGGAGAAAAAGAGCTGACGAGGAACTACATTGAGCGGTTTTGCCAAACTGCGATGAAATTCCCCTCTGATAACCCAGACTCTTCTTTAATTGAGATTTGCCAAAAAAGCTGCTTCCCACAATCAGCCTCTGGATGGGCGAAAGTTAATTTAAAGACTGGAAGACCTTCATCATCAGCGCCACTAGCGCAGAAGCAAAGCTGAAGAAGGCTCATCAACTAGGGCTCCATATCTCGGATGGAGAGGATAAGGGCAAACGCCCTAATACCAACAACAACAACGACGGTAATTCCTCGAACAACCGAGACACCAAAGGCAAACAGGCTATGGTGGCCGATACAGCCCAGAAGCCTGAGCCAAAGCAGGCAGAGAAGCAGTGGCCTTAGGTGACTTACTCCTTCGAGGATAGCCATGTCAAGCCCATCTTTGACATGCTCTTGCAAGGAGATAGAATTCAACTCCCTCCACCGAGACGTGAACCTCGACCTGTAGAGATGGAGAGCCCGAAGTACTGTCACTTCCACCGCTATGTCCACCACGCTACTCAAGACTGCTTCCAATTGAAGCGGTACATCCAGAACCTCATTGATTCCAAGGCTCTGGATATTGATTTTGAGGAGGTAACTGTGGCTGCCAATATGGTGTCAGTCCAATTCGGCATCTTTCCACCAACGAGGACTCAAGATGGCATGGTATCCGTCCCCCGGAGAACAATAGAGGTCACCAATCTTCTACCTCCCCGAGACCAAACGACTAGGCTGGTGCCCCTCACTATGTTAAGAAGGGAGGTCATGTGGGTCCATCCGGACTTGGTGCCTAAAGTAACTCAGTCAGCATCATCCCCTACCGACAAGAAGAAGGGCGGGAAGACTAAGTCTTACCACACAATCTCAGCCGGTGTCAAAGAAGCGACAGCTGTCGTTACTCGGTCTGGTACACAATCTCAACCCATGCCGGGTAACTCGGCTGAAGAATGTCAGCCAGCCACTGCTGATGCCCCAGGACCTTCTCAGCCTCCACCGGCCGACAAGCCTAAGCCAAAGGAGACCCGTTTCGACAAGCCGCTTCGTAAAGACACACCTCATGGGCTGGAGTGGCCCTACAATTTTGATATCTTGGCACAATTGGCCAACACACCAGCCAAATTGTCATTATATGAGCTCTTGAGGCTCTCCAAGGACGTTCGTGTCGCACTGAGCGAAGCACTCCAAAATGCCGATGCTTATTTGGCTTAGGTCAAGCTTACAGGGAGAGCTCGCCAGCAGATCTCCAGGATAGCGCTTGTACAGGTGTAATGCCCAATATTGTGTTCACTCCGCAGGATATGCTCATCAAAACCAACCTGCACGATCACCCTCTGTATTATACTGGATACGCCAGTGACATCAAGGTGGATCTGATGTACATTGATCCCGGTTCTTCAATAAGCATTATTTCGAAGAGCTTGCTTCACCTCCTATGCATCCCTATGCATCGGCTGACACCTACTACACCACCATCAGCGGTTTCAATTCAGAGAGAAGCTACCCTATTGGAAAGATTCGCCCAAAATGCCAAATTGGCGACCTTCAGTCGAAAGTGACTTGCTATATCATAGATGCAGATACGTCCTAAAACATTCTCCTGGGGCGTCAGTGGATACACGATTATATGATCGTGCCTTCCATATTGTACTAGTGCTTCAAATATGTCGACAAGCACGGCTTCGTAAAGACGGAATTCGCCAACATCGATCCCTTCAAAGGGGTTGAATCCTACTATTCGGATTCCTATCTGTACGAGAAATTGAAAAGGTACTTGATCAAAGAGGATGCTCAAGAGCAGATGGAGGCTACAATGGGATCAGAAAAACCTCTGAAGATCCATCTCCAGCCCCACAAATCAGACAAAACTGTACCTCTTGTAGCCACCCTACGTAAAAAAGCAACTAGTCTCCCGGTGCTCACCGCACAAAAGGAGCAGATGGTTATCCGACTTCCAAGGTCTTGCCAAGGGCCGAGACCCACTGGGAAGCCGCTGACAATCAGACTGCCAAGAGCCGGCCAATAACAATCAGAAGAGATCAATCCTTCTGTTAAGCCGATGATCATTCGTCTTCCCAGGATAAATCGACAGCCAAGCGCTAAGCCAGGGACCGCTAGTGAGCCAACGACTCCACGTCCAGTACCAAGCACTAAGCCAGGGATCGCTAGTGCACCAATGACCCCACGTCTTGTACCACCAGTGGAACCTTTGATGATCAAGCTGCCAAGTTCATCCTTTATAGTCTTCATTAATACAGGGATGGCTGAAGAGGAGCTAGAGCTAGCCAAATATGTGGCTACGCACACTGATGTTCCTTCTGTTGATGGTGTAATACCACCAGAAAAGATACCTTATTTTATCAATAAAGGTCTATCTTTGAACTACCTCGAGCTTAACAAGCTCCGTATAATATATGCTATGGAACATGGTATAGGCACCAACTTACACACATAAGTGATGAATGTCTATACCAAGAACCAACTTTCTCCCGTGGAAGGCGCATGCTTCATAGTCGAGGAAGAAGATCACCCAATCATCTTCGGCCGAAAGAATGGTCAACCGTCCTTCAGGCCAGAGGAAGTCGATCTCGAACCTGACACCGGAAGACTGCTTCTTTATCTATATAGCTCCCGCTCCAAGTACCTCATGCAAAAATTAGGGTATGATATGGAGGCTATGCCAGTCTTGAACTAAAGCACCGGCCGACGATTACCTTTGTAATTGCCAGTCCCGGCTGGAAAATTACGGGATTATTACAGCAAGACCAGATGTGGTCTAGGCTATGTTACACCTGCAACAACTCCGGAGAGCTCGGATGAGGAATGCGAATGGCATTCGCATTCGACTGGACCACCCAATTCTGATTCAGATGTCAGCATCGGGGACGTACTTCGGCAAGCTTGGCCTGTCAACATGGCATTCGCTGACGCATACGAAGTAGACGAAGACATACTCGAACTTCTCGAGTTAGAGCCTTGGTTCCAACAGTTAGATGCGCAATAGGAGAAGCGTTTTGAACAAAGAGATCCTCCTACTAAAGATGAGGTCATGCAAGTTGACCTCGGTGATGAATCATCTTCAAAGCCAATCTTCGTCAGCAAAATCCTGACAGACGAAGAGCAGGAGTCGCTATTGCAACTCGTCAGAGAGTACATTAACGTGTTCGCCTAGAGCTATGAAGACATGCCAGGGCTAAATCCCGAGATTGCACACCATAAGCTCAACATTCATCCGAACGCAAAGCCAGTCAAGCAACAGCAACGACGGTTCTGCCCAGACATTATGAATTCTATCAAAGTTGAGGTCAACAAACTAATAGCCAGCGGCTTCATCCGTGAGGAACAACATCCTGACTGGGTCGCCAACATAGTACCGGTCCTCAAGAAGAATGGGAAGATCCGAATTTGCATCGACATCCGGAATCTGAACGAAGCATGTCCGAAAGATGAGTTCCCTCTTCCTATTACGGGCATAATGATTGACAACACATGTGGCTTTGAGCGCATGTCGTTAATGGATGGCTTCTCATGATACAACCAAATCAAGATGTTTCCTGACGATGAAAACCATACATCATTCCGAACGCCAATTGGTGTGTACTGTTACACAGTCATGCCCTTTGGTTTAAAGAATGCCGGCGCCACATATCAATGAGCTATGAGTGTCATCTTCAGAGATCACCTACGTAAGACAGTGGAATATTACGTTGATGACATAGCCGTCAAAAGCCGCTCTAAGGAAGATCATCTGCACGATCTGAGGACAGTATTCGACCTGATGCGAGCACAGAACTTGAAGATGAATCCCCCTAAATCCTTAGTGGGCGTATCCAGTAGAAAATTCTTGGGTTTTATCATTACCGCCTAGGGAATCCATATAGACCCTTAGAATACGAAGGCAATCATGGAGATAGGTCCCCCGAGAAATCTCCGAGAACTCAGAGGCTTTCAAGGAAGGCTAGCTTATATCAGGAGATTTATCTCTAATCTCTCCTGGCGATGCCAACCATTCACACACCTCATAAAGAAAGGCGTCTCCTTTGTATGGGACGAGGAGTGCCAACGTGCCTTTGACAACATTAAAGAATATCTGTCAAATCCTCCAGTCCTGGTGACCCCGATCGCTGGAAAGCCATTTTTGCTTTATGTACGAGCGATGGAGCATTCCCTCGGTGCTCTACTAGCACAAAACAATAATGCAGGGCATGAACCAGCTATATATTATCTCAACCGAATGATGATAGGGCCTGAGCATAGATATACCGCCGTGGAAAAGAAATGTCTCGCCTTGGTGTTCGCTATTCAGAAGACGTGACACTATGTTACAGGACAGACCATCCACGTTATATCAAGAGTCAATCCCCTCAGGGTCCTCATGACCAAACCAGGTGCACTCAGCTCTCGTCTTGCTACCTGGGCGATATTATTGTCCCCCTACCATATGATCTTCATCCCGCAGAAGGCTGTTAAAGGTCAAGCTCTGGCAGACTTTTTAGCGGCCCATCCAGGTTCGGAGTCAACCAGAATATATAAAGAGATTCCAGACGAGGTCGCCAATTCAAATATGGTTTCCTATGACACCGTCTGGCGAATGTTCTTCGATGATGCTTCAAAAACCGGGCCCAAGGATAATATCGTCGTTGGGGTCGGAGTGGTACTGATTTCTCCTTCTGGATTGGTGATCAATCGGGCATACTCACTCACAGAACCTTGTTCAAACAACGTGGCCGAGTACAACGCATTGGTTATCGGCCTCCGACTTGAAAAGGAGTTGGGGGTAGAGTACCTGGAAGCATATGGCGATTCACAGTTAATCGTCAATCAGATCCGGGGTTCATATGAAGTTCGCCATGAAGACATTATCCCCTATCTTCAGATAGCAATCGCCATCATCACGTCCTTGAAAGGGTTCTTCATAGAACATGTTCCAAGACTCCGGAATATTGAAGCCGATGCCCTAGCAAGACTTGCCGCTTCTCTGGCGGTTCTAAATCATACTCATTATTTGGTGGACGTAATAGGCCATGAATTGGTCTGTCCTAAGAATAACGTACAATTTGCTGTGAGTTACTCTGCCCTGGTGGTCAACGAAACACCGGACTGGAGACTCCCATTTATTGACTTCGTAGTCTATGGTATCTTGTCGGAAAATCTAAAAGAAGCAACTTCTATCAGAAGATGTTCTCTCAGATTATTCTACGATACAGAGACAAAAATACTGTATCGGCGATCCTTTGATGGGTTGCTGCTCCGGTGTTTGTCAAATACAGAAGCCAAACAAGCTGTACATGAAGCTCATGACGGCGTTTGTGGGGCCCATCAACCTGGCCCAAAATTGTAAGACCGCCTTCGCCGGATGGGCTATTACTGGCCTACGATGGTAGCAGATGTGATGGACTATGCAAAAAAAAATAAATCTTGTCAGGTCCACACAGATTTCATACACCAACCATCCGAATTGTTACATCTGACGGTGGCATCCTGGCCATTTGAGGCATAGGGAATGGACATCATCGGTCCAATCACCCAGCCTTCGTCCAGAGGACACCGTTTATACTGGCAATTACAGACTACTTCTCCAAATGGGCGGAAGCTGTTCCGCTTGCAGAATAACCATACTCCAATATATGGAAACCTCGTATGGATACATAAGCTGTAAAATGCAGTATAACCATAACTAATCTCATCCACACAAAAATAAAAGATATCATATAATGATAAAGAATTGTCTTGATACAATATGTTGGGCGGAGAAAAATCTACTACCAACAAGTAAGAAAAATACATAGGAAATAAAATAATTTTGGCGAGCGAAGCAAAGACGATCCAAGTGCAATCATCCTCGAAGAAATAGCGATGAACACGGCTAGAGCTAGAACACTTGCAAAAGACAATAGCACACACCTGGCGAGATAACCAGGTCCTCAGAGGAACGTAACAAGACACATAATATCATGCCATATAAACTGAATAAGTATTGCTCAAATAAATAAGGGATGCATGCAATAGGGTACCTAACCGTACTATAATGAATGCAATAAGAACAAACCTTTGACGCATGGGCTGGGTCAGGAATATCAGGAATCAGGACCGTATCTTCCACTGGAGATAACCGGCAATCAGGACCGTATCTCCTACTGGAGATAACCGGCTATCAGGACCGTACCTCCCATTGGAGATAACCGGCAATCAGGACAGTGCATATATGACCCATACATTAAGGAACTGTTCTTCCCACCCAATGCCTATTATGTTGTATCCATAACAGAGAACCTCTATAACCGCTAAGTCAAACTAAGCATGCAACCTCTATTAGCGGTTATTTCTATCGCACGGCTTATACGTACCGGTGGCCAGCCAATCACGCATGTCCGAGTCCTATATGTGACTCACCACAACATGGTATAAATGTGTCAAGGCCTATGAATACAAAACACAAAGGTGGTCCCTTAACTCTAAGTTTAATGTGTAAAAAAAATAATACATAGCAGGAAATATAACTGAACAGTAAGTTCTAACAGATTATGCCATGTATCACAGTTTATTTTGTATAAAAAAAATAATGAATAATGCATGAGATATGAGCTAAAATAAATAAACAGCAAATGGCAAGGTGTCTTGCCTGAGGTTATGTGCAAAAGAGAATAATCCAGTAGCTCGAACAGACAAATAAACGAATCAAGAAAAGCCAAATCCCGCAGATAACTCCGGATGCTGCAACAAACATCATGAACGAGTTTAGAATAAAAAATATGCCTAGGAAACGCTTGTCCAAAAGTTAAATTCTGGAACAGGGGCAAAATCGTAATTTTGGGTCAAAACGATATCCGTCGTTGTACCCGCTTTGTACCGAAATGTGTGCCAATATCTACGGTCTCTAAATTCGTCAAAATATATGTCAACGGATTTGTTTCGATGAGACGAACCCAACGGTATGTCCAATTTTGGATTCCGGTGAGCCGTGCACAAAATCGCCCGTTGAGTGGGATTGTGGGCCCGCTAAAATGGCGTCCCGATCAATCTTCTCAGAATTGAACCAAACTTGGCTCACAGGAACATAAAAATATTTCGAGTCCAATGGCGCAAGTTTCGTCGCGATTTGATGGGTGTACACGAAGTTGTGACTTAATTTGTAAAAGGTCGATACAGGGGTATCTCGACGGATATGTACTGATTTCGTCGCGCACATGCAACAAAATCGGGTTCCGTCAGTTCCCACACATCGACAACATCCATACGCGCCTTTCGATGTGTATAGTGCGCGACCACGTCGCCCGGTTTGTCGGGACGCACGCCGTATCAGGTTTTTTTCCACTTTTTGAAAACAGAAATTAAAATTTTTCGTGAAACTTAAAAACGTGTAACTTTTTACACACTAGATGAAAAGTGAATCCAGAAGGTGCGTTACAATCTCGGTTATGTTGTTATTCTCTGCCTTCAATTAGTTTTTACAAAATCCTATTGTACAGAACGAAAATTGGCCGACAAGTTGGTGTTTTACAACAGTTTTTAATATTCAGAAAAGTGGTTTTTCTCCAACTTCGTCTCAATTTTTCGAGAAAGTTGGATTGCCATGTCAAAATCCACCTGGGGTATCTTGAAGAGGGTCATGTGGGCTTTCTACAAGATTTTACGGATCTAAAAACGGACTAGAATCGAGAGAGAAATCAAACGGGGAAGTTGGCTACCTTGTATTTAAATTCTGTTGTTGTTGTCGTTTGTTGTTGGTGTTGCTGTCGTCGCGAGGTGCTGCTGTCCGAGGGCTTGCAGGGGATGAGAGGGGAGTAGGAAAGAAGGAGGAGAGAGGAGGAAGAAGGAGGGATGAAGGAGGAGATTAATTAGGTTTTGGTTTTTACTAAAACATATATATATATATATATATATATATATATATATATATATATATATATATATATATATATATATATATATATATATATATATATGCTAAAAAAAATATATATATATATATATGTATACTATATATATGCTAAAGGAGGGAGTAGAGTAGTTCGGCCCCATGCTGCTGCATATGGGCGGCCAAAAATAATGCTGCTGTTTACTTAGCTAATAGTGGTCGGTTCCCCCTTTGTGGGGCCGACCACTATATGATATATATTTTTTTTTTGTTTAAAAAATCATTTTAAAATCTAAATCTTAAATCATTACATGTATATATATATATATATATATATATATATATATATATATATATATATATATATATATATATATATATATATATATATATATATATATATATCCAAATATATATAACCATATATTCACCATAAAATCTTCAAAAAAAATTAAAATAAAAAGTAATATTATCCATCCATATATATAATGTATTTAAAGATATTTATATATATATAA
Source organism: Iris pallida (assembly GCA_029216955.1). Taxonomy (NCBI): domain Eukaryota; kingdom Viridiplantae; phylum Streptophyta; class Magnoliopsida; order Asparagales; family Iridaceae; genus Iris; species Iris pallida. The sequence goes on along the minus strand of JANAVB010023995.1, from coordinate 7,512,131 downwards.
AAATTTAATTGACCATAATTATGACAACAACTAATAATAATATCTAGTAGTAATGAATATGTGTATTTAATCACATTAAAAAATATAAAATAACAAAAATAGTCCTGAGGTGGTTTTGGTGAACTTATACCACACACCTTTTCTCGAGTTCAAAAATTATACAATATTAAACATTATTTAATAATAAAAAAATTACCAATAATTGAACAAATAAATAAAAATTGTGCATGAAATCCTACAATAATTTAGGAATTATTTCTAAGAACATAAAATATGTCCACATGGCCACCTTGGTCCCATCCCATGTCTACATGGGCTTAAATTTGGTTCAGGCTGAATTGGACAAACCGGGTCATCTAAAAATCAATATATAAAATAATATTTAATAAAAATAATTTAAATGAGTCAATATACAACTTGGTCTGGTTTTTCTAGTTTGGACATCACCATGGCTAGGTTTCCCCGGCATGGCTAATACACTAGTCAAGGCACACTGCTACATCTTCCGTGCCAAAATTCATGGTAGTCTTGTGTTCCAAAATTCAACAATGGATAAGGTCATTTCTGAAAAATTAAAAAAATCATAATTTGCATAAATACATTTTTATGTCTAATAAAATAATAATAATAATAATAATAAATTAGGGATTTTACATCCTACCCAACTTACAAGAATTTCACCCTCGAAATTTAGAATTAATAGGGTAGTTAGGGTTGAGGGATAGGAAGAGTTCGTCAATACCAAAATAAAATTAAATTTTGGAGGAGGCGATGAAACAGCGTTAAACACCACCATGTAATAGAAAATTGTGGAGTCGATATATACAAAAATATGTCATGGTTATGGAATTCAAATAAGGATTGCTAGTGAAGGTAACAAAATTTTGAATAACCAATTTTAGAGAACAGTAAGGAATTGAGTAGGCCAAAGAGAATGAATTAGACATTTAGGAGATGTGATTCCTTAAGGGAGAACTGGATACTAATCGCCTTGGTCGAGGGTTTGATTAAGTGATGATTAGAATCACTCTCGTGCGTTCAAGAGGGGTTGGAAGGGCACAATAAAATTTCTAGGATTGGGGAGAAGAAGAGTTTAAGGTGAGGATATAGCCACATGAGTGGGTCGGTGGCTATCTAAATTCGTGTTGAAACAACTGATAGGAAAACGAAAGGTGATATCTTGCATCTATCTATTATGCACAGTGCCTGGTCTTTCTAATATAAGTAAAGTAAAAACAATAAAGGGTTCAAGGACGATGCTATCGAGTACGAATACGTGGTTCATAGGCGACGGAAATAATTCAAATGAGAGTTGTCAATGCTGTCGCGGATAAGACTCTAAGGCAAGTTTAACTATGTCTCCATCCACGTATAATAATACATGAAAAGCGAACCAAAGTGTAAAAGGTTGATCAGACCATCATGCACCGGTTCTGATTAGACAATATGTTAGTGGGTGCACCCAATAAAATATGTCATGATCAAGCTTGATAACGAAATAAGCTTGCAAAACTGAAGCTACATTAGCAGCATAAAATAGTCAAAATACGAGCAAGGGAGGTACTGATGAAGAAAATTTTAAATAGTCCAAGATCTTTTTAAAATCAAGTCTTGCCCGAAGTGTGGGCCTATGCAATCGTCCTAGTTTTTGCTTGCTTATGGCTTGGTTGGCTAATGGGTTAGAATCCTTCAGATTCCATAGTCTAAGTAAACTTATCAATATGGGTCACAAGGACAAAGGCTTTGTTGGGCTGTGAGGTATTCCACCCAACTTACAAGAGTTAAGCTAGTAGTGTGATAGGACAATGGGTCAAGCAATCAAGATAAAACACAAATTTAAGCATTTAAGGAATTAAATAGAACAAAATCACATATCGGGTCGAAAGAATTGAGTCGAGATTGAATCCCTATCTGTGGTTGAAAAATATATCGATATCTTGGTACAGATTATAGTTTAGCCATTTTGACCAGAAGGTCATATCAAGAAATAGAGTACAAGGAGACGTGTTTTAGTGAGACGTGATATATCTACATGAAGGTGGGCTTGTCCAGGCTTTACATATGAAATTTGTTGGAAGGAAAAGTCTAGTGTTGAACTCCAAATATATAAGTCACGGTAGGGGACGCCAGAAGATCAAAAATAGAAAGTGGGAGTTCACGAGGTGATACAAAAATAAAAGAAGATCAAGTTAAAGCATAAAATAAAATTAATTAACGAATCCAGTAAAATAATAATTTAGGGACACCGTTCTAGTGAGAAGATAGTCTTCTAGATGAATACAGTTAAGGAACCATTAACTCATTATTCAAATTACAAATGGGTTAGAAGGTCGCAATTAAAAAGATCTAGAATTGAAGGAAGGTCGAGTAAGTCGAGGTGGAAATAAAGTCACATAGCTGGGTAGATGACTAACAACACTTGTGTATATACTACTATCATGGTCATAAGTGACATGGCAATTAGTGTGGGATACTTCTAACTCATTAGGGCTACCTTTGTGGCCCACCATTAATATTTTAACTCGTGTTTCCTCCCACAATTTTGTCCCCAGCCCGTGGAAAGATGAGATTTACGATAGAAGGATCAAGCAAGATGCAATCAATGAGTCAAGTGAGAGTTCGAAGATGGAATCGATATAGGAGGTCAAGTATGTGGATGAGATCCTAGACTTCTAATCCTATTCGCGGGCTTGCTTGGTACGGTAAAGTAACCAAACAATTTATTTTGACCTGTATGGGCCACCACAAAAATATGTAACGCCCCAGTCCCAAAATACGTAGGACTAGGTACATCGACATGCCAGCTGTATACATACGATGCATACTCCAATATATGGAAACCTCGTATAGATACTTAAGCTGTAAAATGCAGTAGAACCATAACTAGTCTCATCCACACAAAAATAAAAGATATCATATAATGATAAAGAAATGCCTTGATACAATATGTTGGGCGGAGACAAATCCACTACCAAAAAGTAAGAAAAATACATGGGAAATGAAATAATTTTGGCGAGCGAAGCGAAGATGATCCAAGTGCAATCATCCTCGAAGAAATAGTGATAAACACGGCTAGAGCTAGAACACCTGCGAAAGATAATAGCACATACCTGACGAGATAACCAGGTCCTCAAAGGGACGTAACAAGACACATAATATCATGCCATATAAACTGAATAAGTATTGCTCAAATAAATAAGGGATGCATGCAATAGGGTACCTAACCGTACTATAGTGAATGCAATAAGAACAAACCTTTGACGCAAGGGCCGGGTCAGGAATATCAGAAATCAGGACCGTATCTCCCACTGGAGATAACCGGCAATCATGACCGTATCTTCCACTGGAGATAACCTGCTATCAGGACCGTACCTCCCATTGGAGATAACCGGCAATCAGGACAGTGCATATATGACCCATACATTAAGGAACTGTTCTTCCCATCCAATGCCTATTATGTTGTATCCACAATAGAGAACCTCTATAACCGCTAAGTCAAACTAAGCATGCAACCTCTATTAGCGGTTATTCCTATCGCACGGCTTATACGTACCGGTGGTCAGCCAGTCATGCATGTCCGAGTCCTATATGTGACTCACCACAACGTGGTATAAATGTGTCAAGGCCTATGAATGCAACACACAAAGGTGGTCCCTTAACTCTAAGTTTAATGTGTAAGAAAAATAATACATAGCAGAAAATATAACTGAACAGTAAGTTCTAACAGATTATGCCATGTATCACAGTTTATTTTGTATAAAGAAAATAATGAATAATGCATGATATATAAGCTAAAATAAATAAACAGCAAATGGCAAGGTGTCTTGACTGAGGTTATGTGCAAAAGAGAATAATCCAGTAGCTCGAACAGACAAATAAACGAAGCAAGAAAAGCCAAATCCCGCAGATGACTCCGGATGCTGTAACAAACATCACGAATGAGTTTGGAATAAAAGATATGCCTAGAAAATGCCTGTCCAAAAGTTAAATTCTGGAATAGGGACAAAATAGTAATTTTGGGTCAAAACGATGTCCGTCATTGGACCCGCTTTGCACCGAAATGTGTGCCAATATCTACGGTCTCTAAAGTCGTCAAACTACATATCTACGAATTTGTTTTGATGAGACGAACCCAACGGTATGTCCAATTTTGGATTCCGGTGAGCCGTGCACAAAATCGCCCGTTGAGTGGGATTGTGGGCCCGCTAAAATGGCGTCCCAATCAATCTTCTCAGAATTGAACCAAACTTGGCTCACAGGACTAGAAAAATATTTCGAGTCCAATGGCGTAAGTTTTGTCGCGATTTGATGGGTATACACGAAGTTGTGACTTAATTTGCAAAAGGTCGATACGGGGGTATCTCGACGGATACGCACTGATTTCGTCGCGCACATGCAACAAAATCGGGTTCCGTCAATTCCCACACGTCAACAACATCCATACGCTCCTTTTGATGCGTATAGTGCACGACCACGTCGCCCGGTTTGTCGGGGCGCACGCCGTATCGGGTGTTTTTCCACTTTTTGAAAACAGAAATTAAAATTTTTCGTAAAACTTTAACAACGTGTAACTTTTTACACACTAGATAAAAAGTGAATCCAGAAGGTGCGTTACAATCTCGGTTATGTTTTTATTCTCTGCCCTCAATTAGTTTTTACAAAATCCTATTGTACAGAACAAAAATTGGCCGACAAGTTGGTATTTTACAACAGTTTTTAATATTCAGAAAAGTGGTTTTTCTCCAACTTCGTCTCGATTTTTCAAGAAAGTTGTATGGCCATGTCAAAATCCCCCTAGGGGATCTTGAAGAGGGTCATGTGGGCTTTCTATACGAATTTACGGATCTAAAAACGGACTAGAATTGAGAGAGAAATCAAACGAAAAAGTTGGGTACCTTGTATTTAAATTCTGTTGTTGTTGTTGTCGTTTGTTGTTGGTGTTGCTGTCGTCGCGAGGTGCTGCTGTCCAAGGGCTTGCCGTGGATGAGAGGGGAGTAGGAAGGAAGGAGGAGAGAGGAGGAAGAAGGGGGGAGAAAGGAGGAGATTAATTAGGTTTTGGTTTTTACTAAAACATATATATATATATATATATATATATATATATATATATATATATATATATATATATATATATATATATATATATATATATACTATATATATGCTAAAGGAGGGAGTAGAGTAGTTCGGCCCCATGCTGCTGCATATGGGCGGCCAAAAATAATGATGCTATTTGCTTAGCTAATAGTGGTCGGTTCCCCCTTTGTGGGGACGACCACTATATGATATTATTTTTTTTGTTTAAAAAATCATTTTTAAATCTAAATCTTAAATCATTACATGTATATATATATCTATCCAAATATATATAACCATATATTCACCATAAAATCTTCAAAAAAATTTAAAATAAAAAATAATATTATCCATCCATATATATAATGTATTTAAAGATATTTATATATATATACAAATTCAATTGACCATAATTATGACAACAACTAATAATAATATCTAGTAGTAATGAATATGTGTATTTAATCACAATAAAAAAATATAAAATAACAAAAATAGTCCTAAAGTGGTTTTGGTGAACTTATACCACACACCTTTTCCCGAGTTTAAAAATTATACAATATTAAACATTATTTAGTAATAAAAAAATTACCAATAATTGAACAAATAATTAAATAATTAAAAATTGTGCATGAAATCCTAAAATAATTTAGGAATTATTTCTAAGAACATAAAATATGTCCACATGGCCACCTTGGTGCCATCCCATGTCTACATGGGCTTAAATTTGGTTCGGGCCCAGTTCGGGCTGAATTGGACAAACCGGGTCATCTAAAAATCAATATATAAAATAATATTTAATAAAAATAATTTAAATGAGTCAATATACAACTTGGTCTGGTTTTTCTAGTTTGGACAATAATTTAAATGAGTCAATAATTTAAATGAGTCAATATATATAAAATAATATTTAATCACCATGGCTAGGTTTCCACCGGCATGGCTAGTACACTAGTCAAGGCACACTGCTACATCTTCCGTGCCAAAATTTATGGTAGTCTTGTGTTCCAAAATTCAACAATAGCTAAGGTCATTTCTGAAAAATAAAAAAAATCATAATTTTCATAAATAAATTTTTAAGTCTAATAAAATAATAAAAATAATAATAATAAATAGGGGATTTTACTGTCCAATCACCCAGCCTTCGTCCAGAGGACACCGTTTATACTGGCAATTACGGACTACTTCTCCAAATAGGCGGAAGTTGTTCCGCTTGCAGAAGTGAAGACATCAAACATAATCAGCTTCGTCAAGCATCACGTCATCTATCGCTTTGGACTGCCTCGAAGGATCATCCACGACAATGGCCCGCAGTTCACAAGCCATGCCTTCTATCGGTTTTGCGATAAACACCGAATTCAGAATGTTGCTTCAACACCATACAACCCGGCGGCTAATGGTCTGGCTGAAGCATTCAATAAACCTATAATCAAGCTTCGCAAGAAGTTCGTGTCCTCAAACAAATGCGACTAGAATGAAAAGCTTGGCGAATGCTAATGGGCGTACCGTACTACAGTCCGGACAGCCACTGGGAACACACCATTCTCTCTGGTATACGAAAGTGAGGCAGTTCTCCCCTTGGAAACTCAAATTCCCTCGCTCCGCGTCGCTCTCACTTTCCGATTGACGACGGATGATAATTATCGTCGTCGGCTACAAGAGTTGGAGGCCTTAGATGAAAAATGCCTGCTAGCTCAACAACGAATTGTGCTTTATCAAGCACGCATCTCTGGAGCCTTCAACAAGAAGGTCAAGCTGAGAACATTCCAAGTAGGCGATCTCGTCTTGGTAGTTCGAAGGCCGATGGTTATGACTCACAAAACCGTCGGCAAGTTCCAGCCAAAGTGGGAAGGCCCATTTATCATCAAGGCTTATTCTCCAACGGTGCATACCGTCTCGCAAAGCAAAACAAAAACTTACTCATGATGCCCATTAACGACAAGTTCCTGAAGAAATATTATGTCTAAACGACATCCGCTGAATCAACCGGATTGTTGAGTTATGTACCCTTAAGTACCACTGAACTTACACTCTGGTCATTCCAAATGAATCCATATCGCATCTTCTGGGTAGTGAGTCATTTATGATCATACCTCTGAACTTCCCTCTAAAAGAGCATCTTCCTCATAATCTATTACCCGCACTTTTAGCGCATAAAAAAGGGTAACAGGTCCACAAAATTCCAGAAACAACCACGTCGATGTCACCTCTGAATTGTTTCTCTTCCATCACAAACAAATCACCCCTTATGTAGAACTTCCACATCCATATTACCTCTGAGTTGTTCTATGTACCCTTTGTTGAGTCCACTCCTGCCACGTCCTCATTACCTCTGAGTAGGAAGACTCTGTTGTAAAACCCTCATATTTACTACGTCCTTATTACCTCTGAGTAAGTATGTTGGTTTTCTCTCGACTTATTATCCGTACCCAAAACCAGGGTATGCCAAGGATAATAGCCCACAAATGTCCACAGTCGACAACAAATATCCACAGTTGACCATAAATGTCCACAGTTGACCACAAATGTTCGCAGCTGACAACAAATGTTGTACTCGGTCCTCCAGTACATGCGCCTCTTTTCTCACCATCACATGCCTCTGGAACCCAGCTGTTCCATGGCATTCTTTCGCCCAATAACAAGAACTTCCATGTCCGTCTTACCACGGAGTTATTCTAGGTATCTCTATCAAATTTATTATCCATACCTAAAACCAAGGTATACCAAGGGTAATAGGTCTACAGAAAGTCCCCCCATTGGGGCAAATACCATAATACCAAAGATACGATACAAGCACAACTGATAAAGGATGATATAAACATAGTCATTCATTTAAAATCAAGAGTACTACATTTTCTGGGACCACGTCCCTGTTAAGAAATGGAGGAACATAATAATGAAAGAAAGAAAAAGCCGTTCATGGTTCGGCGACACACAATTCTCTGAGTCGGTCCTTCAGCTTGGTCGTCGACCACTCAATCCTCAGCTTGGCCCGGCACTCAACCTCCTGAGTCAACCTCTCTGCATCCTCCAGATGTGCATGTGCCTGCCAACCGTCTTCAAGTTTCTTCATTGCACGCTCCAAGGAATCAAAGGTTCGAGTGACCTGGTCGGTCTCTCAGAGAATTAGCTCCTTATCTTTGCGGGAAGCCTGGAGCTCAGATTCTAAAGAAGCTAATTTCCTCTGAATCTGGAGGATATGCTCGTTCGTATCGGCTATCCCACGAGGGCGGCCACTTTTCGAGCGATACAATCCTCTCCTTTGTGGCTTAGTTGATCGTACTTTAGAGATAGATCTCGAAGGTCCTTCACTAGAGCAGGTTTGGACGTATCTCGTATCGTCTTTACCTTTTCTATGGCTGTTATAAGGAAGGCACGCTTCTAATCTATTGCTAAAGACGGATCGACATGCTGCAGTCCTTGAAACTGAGCCACCAGTTGATCAGCTTCTACTAATTTGGGCTCCAGGAGCTCAACCATCCCTGCCCCGTCGGAGAGTGTTCTGAGGAGTTCAATCTGACCACGGGCACATTGACGAGCCAATGCGAAAGATATCCCCCTCTCCAGGGTAGCTTTGACCCTTCGTTTCAAATGGCGATAAAAAGTATCAACCACGTCCTTTGACGATTCATCCAGAACTTCCAAAGAAGACGGTGTCAAAGGAAGAGTAGCTGGCAGGGTTGAAGACGGTCGTGAAGAAGATGCACCAGAGCTTGATGCCCCTATCACTAGGGAAACAAGTTCTAAGTGATATGACGCCTGAATAGCATTCATCTCCTCCTCCGCGGCCCGAAGGATCCGGAGACTTGGCAAGGCAGAAAGGTCAACCTCCGGTGTTGGAGCCACATGAACCAAGGAGGGGGCAGGGGCCATTTCTTCCAGCCCCGGCAGTTCTACTATGTCTCCTCCTGAACTTGATCCGGCAGGAGGTCCCTCGGTATGAGTTGGAGGAGGAGGAGGCATACTTTCTTCCACCAGATCCCCTCTGGCGACTTTCCCTCCGATGATGTCCGTCGTCGGCAGCGAAGGAGCAGGACATGTATGTCCAGAGCAACCATCGATCAACTTAACCCGAAGGATATGAAGATAGAGCAAATGAACCTCCTCACTAGTCAAGACATGACTTAGCTTACCAGGGGAGGGTTGCTGAAGCTGAGGCTCACTCGCAGCCACCGTATCCTCTTCAACGGCGACACTTAAGCCGATTGCGGCTGCTTCCTCTGCCCCAGCCGCCCCGGAGGTGGATACAATTGGGTCATCATCAAATGGCTGAGGCTCAGCAACCTCGGAGATTGGTTCAGTAGAGCCTACATTGTCCCGGGTTGAGATGTCAGCAGCGAAGGAATCTCAGCCGTCGCCGAGATGACCCTGGCGGAAGTAAGCTCGGCAGTCATAGCACTAATTAAGGCGGCTAGAGTCGGGTCAACCTCAGAGGCGGTAGCCGGCTCTGAGGAGTTCACTTCTCCCGACGCATACAAAGAAAAGGAAAATGATCAGATTATTTCAGAGAAGAAGAACAAAAAAAGAGGATCGTAACTCGAATCACCTCCGAAACGGCGTCGACGTCCTCACTTCTCTCCCTAATGATCGGCCCACGAGGCTTGACCGTAGCCCATTTTTGAGTGTAAGTCATGCCGCCGACAGAGGATGCACGCCTGCTACATTTTTGTGAATGACTAGGCACAACAGGGGGCTGATCTGCCACCAAATCATCTGCAGGAGGAAGAGGCAAGTTATCAGGTTCATCTTCTTCATCCACATTGGTAGACTCCGAGTCAGACACATCAACTGTCCTCCCCTTTTTGGTCCTTTGCTTCTCCTCTAAGACAGTACCAATAATGAAGCTGGTACTTGGGTCAAAATCTCTTGGAGGCCTATTCAACATAACATGGTACAAGGCCGCCATGTACAAAATATGTCCCGACTCTCCAACATCGAAAACAGAGAAGGTAGCACGGGTGTGAACTGCGCTATAGTAGTGCCAAGCCCGGATGCCGTCAAGGACGCTACCCTCAAAACCCAGGCAGGAGCTGGGATTATCCAAGAATATCTGATTGTACCCAAATTGCCGGAAGAATCGGCTGGGTAAGTAAGGCTCCAAAAAGATGCAATTACGGTTGCGATACACCAGATGTACAGGACGAATATTCTACAACCAGAGGAGCATCTTTTCGGGCAAGAATTTGGGAGACACAGCACCATCAAAATGCACAGCTCTTACTTCTTCATCAGTAAAATGAGGAACAAACACGAAAAAGGAGTATCTGTCCACTCGTGCCAGCGCCATCCGACAGGCGGGCATGGTGGTGTACTCCCAGGGCATGCAGTGGTACTGATAGATGAAGGCATCATCAGCAATCATGTCATCCTCTGGGCCAGGCCTCATCAAAGACTGGTAATGCATCAACAGCTATCATATCCGATAATGGTAGGGCAGCTCGATTCGTTCAAAGTCTTTCGTCGTATCACGAGCGATGACTTTGGACGAGAAGGCGCGGAGGCCACGATATACGCTGTATACCATGGCGGAGAGAAGAGCTAGTCTGGCCCCAAAGACTTGCTTCACCGCAGGAAGGATCAGGTTACGGTTGATTCTCTCAATAGCACCATCCCCTCCCAAAACTACACAGTTTCGCAGCCATACCATCAGAAATCCTGCCAGGAGAGCCTTATCAGACATCTTCTGGGTATCCTGATAAAAGTAATTAAAGGAGTCCGATTGGCTCCCAAATCTATTACTCATAGTTTTCACCCTCTTGGCAGTCGACACCTGGTTCTGCACCTCCTCCCGAGTTCGAGGACGTCGGAGGGAAACCCGGCCTGAGGCGCCTAGCTCAAAAAGATAGCTGATCCAGGTCTTGGTATGAGAAAGGTTCCCTTCCGAGCTATCGTTCTTCTTCTTTGATATATGCTGGCACGTACTATGGTGACATAGTAGTTCCCGGTAAACAGCCACAAAGCCCGGGAACGTTGCTCCAATTCCTCGAATTCTTCGTTCGTAGGGGTATACGTTTCAAAAATTTCATCTCCCCAGGGCAGCTTAGAGACTTTACGCATCTCGTGGAGAGCGAGCCCATCTCCCCTCCAGGTGTAAAGAAGGTCCCCGTCCGGTGGTTGTACATCTCAAGAAGAGCCATGAACAGCTTCTTGTTTATGGGCAGACCATAACAGATGCCCCGAATGGCATGATACAGGCCAATCTCAAACAGGAGATCCTTGTATGTCTGCAAGATCTACGAGGTCAAGTTGATCCATGAATGGGTGGGGTTTATCCAGTTCAACAGAGCCAACCGACCAATGGGATAGGACCCCTTCTGAGCATGCTGGTTCATGAAAGTGTCAGCTTGGGAGAACCGAAAGTTGGGACCCTGCACATTTATGAAGCTGCCCGGGGCCAACCCCATCACAGAGCGGCTGATCTGTAACTTGCTTGCAACTATCGACCTTGATGCTTTATTATAGTGAATATCACCCACGAACATCCCCTGCTGGCTCAGAGTTAGGGAGTCCGCCATTTTTCTGTCCATCGACAGCATATTGAACCAATACAGCGGAAAGTGACACTCCATCTGAGGAATGTGGATCGCCATCCCGTTGGAAGAAAAACTCCAACTTTCAGAGATATCTAGAACATCGGGGTTCTTTACAGTCAGAGCATCCGCAAAGAGAAACGAGGGTTTCAGATGTGTGCCCCCTAATTTTCCCGAGTTCATCAAACCCGAGGGAAAGAAGAAGGATTGGTTCCTGATATCCCTCAGCCTCTGTAAAATCCCTTATAATTTAAAGGAATATTTAAATTATTTTTGGATTTTATTTAATTCTAATTTATTTTTATCTTATTTATATTATATAAAAGGACTATAGCCATGGTTTAGTTTGAATATGCAAGACGACTAGAAAGTATGGCATGCCTAGCGTAGTTGGGTTCTTTAACTAGTATGCTATCTATGTTAGGAATGCCATGGTCATATTGTAATCTCTAGCATGTTAACCATTCAAATTATGGCACAAGTTATATTTTTATTTAATTAATTAGTTAAGAAAGCCTTTATGACTTTTTGGGAGACCCGGTTGCACCAAACCTTCCCAAACCTCTTCCAAGCCAAACCCAACCCTATGTAGGCATGTTGGGCATTAATAAATATTAATAATTACATTTATTTGTATTTAATTCAGATTTTGTAGTGTAATTACATAGATAGAATTAAATAGTTCTATATAATGAAACTCCTTTTTAAATCCTCAATCCAATCAACTTGCCAACTCACCAAACAACCAAATCATGTCAAGTGGACCCCCACCATGATAATTTTGGCCAAGCAACTCCTCCATGGCCAAATGCATCAAATTAAATAGGATTTAAATCCTAGATTGCTTAAAATTTATTTAAGGATACATTTAAATATACCAACTTATCCCAAATCTCAACCAAATCCTAATCTTTCTCTCCCTCACCTTTGGCCGACCAAAACTCTCTCCCTCTCCATAATTTCGACAGCAACAAACTCCCCATAGCCTCCATACATCATCTTCTCCATTGCACATCTCTCCATCCTTCACAAAAACTCATCTCCTCCACCATACATCCCCGAAACCCCTCAAAACAAACCCTAAAAACTCCATCTCCCCCATCCAATCCTCTATAGCCATTATAAACTCTCCCATACTCACCAAGAGAGGATTAGCAAGTGATGATAGCGGAAATGATTGGAGCTTTGGTGAAGAGAAGTCATCATCACCCTTTCTAGCAAGAATTTTTGGTAATAACCCTAATCTTTTCTTCTAAAAACCTTTGCTAAAATTCTGTATAAAATGTGTTATTAATTCTATGGAAATCATATTTTGATGGCTTTTGTTAGGTATAATCATCCATAAAGATTTTATAAAATATAGGCATAATATTCATGTGTCGGTAGGATCAAATTAACCCCATTGTGAAGGAACTATGAGTTATTGGTGCATATTTTCGAAACTGAATTTTATGTGTGTTCATATACATAAATTAGAATTTTTAAGTATTTTTTCACAATTTTAGCAACTCAAATTTGGTCGGGAAAATTGTAGGTCAAAACTAGCTAATTTCGGGTAACCGGCTGACCTAGAATGTCCCAAACTTGTAGTATAAATCAACCCTTGTAACTCTGATATTGCTTTATGAAATAAATTATTTTATTACTGTTTAAAATATATTTTTGGTTATTTTAGAAATTTTGAATCATTAACTATGTTCCGGACGAGTTTCGGGTAGACTAGCTGACTTATTAATCAACTAGTCATAAATATCTTTAGAAATATTAATTCTGGAATTTTAGAGATAAATTTATAAAAAAAAATTAGTTTAAATATTATTTTTATGATTTTTATATGATTTTTAAGAATGTTATTGAAGTAGGGGCAAAACCGACTAATTAAAAGTTAGAAACCCTAAAACTGTGTTTCAATGTCTCGTGGAACCTGTGTGTGATTGTATGGATCTAAATGGTTCCACGAGAGAATGAATATAATTTTAACACATTAATTTGACTAATTAAGTCGTATCTTAAGTTTCATAAGTAGTGACTTAATTTAGTTAATTAATTATCTAGGAGTGTCGGGTTCCGAAGACGTGGACGCGGGAGCGGTGTTTCATATTTACAGCACGGAATCAGGCAAGATACCTTGCCATTATACTGTTTATATCCAGTCTACATTTATTTATATATCACTGTTCATTATTTTCAGTTATTACAGTTCTTGATTTACTACATGCTCAGTGATTATTAGTTTACTTTGTTACTATCCTTTGATTGCACATGAACCTAGAGTTAAGGGACTACCATCTATAGTGTATCGCATATACCTTGACACAGTTGTACCACGAGAATGTGTGAGATGAGTAGCATGTAGAGGTTCTTGCGTGTGGGTTGATCCCCCATGCGCATGCGTTAGGGCTAACTGCTAATAGAGGCATGTTAGGAGACTTAGTAGTTAGTAGAGGTACATGGTCGTAGATGCGACTTGACCGGTACATTGGGTGGGGAGAACAATACCTGACGTATGGGCTTCTTTGCACTTCCCTGCTTACCTGTGCGCTCCTCCGGAGATGCAGGCTCCAGGTGCCCTCTGATGTTTTCTAGAGCATTATGGACGTACCCCCTTACACATGATGCCCTCTTACGATCTTCGGACGTTACGGACGTAGGCCCCTGGTGCCCTATATGGGGACTATGCCGATCCCACTTACAGCCAGGGCTCATGCGTCGAAGGATTGTTTCTTAACTGCATGATCACTTTAATACGGTTAGGTTACCTTATTTATGTCTTGTCACTTTCTTTAATTGTGGCATAATTTATATTCAGTATTTATATGGCATATTTATTGTATCTTGTTACGTTCCTCTGAGGACCTGGTTATCTCGCTAGGTGTGTACTTTATGACTTTTCGCAGGTGTCCTAGCCAAGGCCGTGATCATCTCTATTCCTTCGAAGATGATTGCCCTTGGTTCGTCTTGTCATTTTTTAGATATCATTTCCTTGTATATTTCTTTCTTTTAAAATAGTTGGTAGTGGATTTGTCTCCGCCCAACTACATGTATAAATAATAAATTCTTGAGTTGATTATAATATTATTCTTTATTGTTGTGGATGAGATTTAGTTATCATGGTTTTACTGTATTTTACAGCTTATATATACATATGGGGATCCATACATTGGAGTTTACTTCGTATGTATACAGCTGGCATGGATACGTACCTAGCCCTAAGTATTTTGGGACTGGGGTGTTACATGTTTTTGTGGTGGCCCATACAGGTCGAGTTTGTCACATCGGTTATGTTATTGTACCGATGTGAACCTGTATATAGGATTAGGATATAGGAATCTCATCCACAAGCTTGACTTCGTTCCTCAATTCCAAATCTCAAACTCTCGTCCGATTATCTTGACTTTCTTCTGCTTGATTCCTTTCACTATAAATCTTATCTTCTTTCGTGCTAAATAGGGAGGGTAGGAGATAACTCATACGAGTATACGTATTATATTCCTCAATTACTCTATTAGTTGACTTCATAAGTTGAGTAGTATGACTACAACCTACCACCCGTATCCTTTTAACCTAGTATTAAAGTGTAACAGAGTGATAATGATTATATGCTAGTGTAGGAGAGATGTTTACCTAGAATATAGAGATTTTGTAGCCCATACCCATTGGTCAACTAAGGCCTGATACAAGAACCAGTGGGACGACTGTATACGCAAGCACACCGGATAAGACTTAGATCCTTGTAAAACTCGAACTATTTATTACTGCTTTCAACGTATTCTCCTATACTTATACTTTAAACTACCATGAATGACGATGCTATTTATAGCCTAGTTTTGCAAGCTTATTCTTTGTCGAGCTTGTTCAGGACATATGTATACTGGGGACGCCCACAAGCATATTGTCTAATTAGAATCAATGTATTATGGTCTGATCAACCATAGTACACTTGGTTCGCTCTTCATATGATTATCCCACATGGATTGAGATATAGAGGTATCTAGGATCTCATCTGCGACTGCATTGACAATTTCTCTTGAATTACACATTCGCCTTTGAATTACGTAATTGTATTCAATGACATCTTTCTTGAACTCTTTATTGCTTTTGTCTTTCACTGATTGGAAAGACGAACGCTCGTATTTGATAGATAAATACAGAGTATCCCCATAGCCATGGTAGTTACATGCACAAGTACAGCAACCAACGGCCAAGCCATATAACTACAACCTTGCCTAAAGTTGCTCGTCCTTTCCTTGACCCTAATAGTAATATCGTGACCTTCTAGTCATTTAAGCTTGAAAGATAAGTAAGATCTTACCCTTGGGTAAACCACAAACCTATGAGACCATCTAATCTCTAGAAATCATTTATTGTGAGTCTCCAAATATTCATCTTGATTCTTGGCTTAACTAGCAACCCGTATGCCTTAACTCAAACCTTACTTGACTAGGCCCCTATAGTTTAGACAGAGAAGAATAGACCAAAACAAGGACAAGCATTGCAAGGACTGTGGTAGACACCCATTCCAAGATTAGAGATTCAGCAGATGTTGCTTTAGGTACAAAATTCTAGTATCAAAGAAGTGACATAATGTTAGAACAACACATTCACCAGTTTAGCCAAAATCTGTAGCATGACGCCCCGTCATTATGTTGTATTAGTAATCAACAAGTGATACATGAGCACTACATTTAACACCTCTAGAACGCTTGTGACTATAGTCTGGCAGGTTTGACACAAATAGAAATTCACGACTTAGTAGTTAGGGATCTTTCCCATGACGTGCTTTAGAGTTCGTTATTCCATCGATAGACTCTCGTATACCATGGACAAGCGGGTCATTCCATCTTATCGACTCGGGTACCACTGTACGCGATCATTTCCATTTATTAGGACTCGGGGGTACAATCCTCGAAACTGATTCACAACTACCCTATCATGTTATCAATCACATCGTGACTTATTATTACCAAATGTCAAGGTACGATATCGCGACTCAAATATTCCTAACCTCATTATTCCTAAAACTATATCCTAGTCTCTAGAGTGAATAGATTGTAAGCCATTCTTACTTTTAGGAATTTGGGGATCATCGATTAATTGAGGTAAATTGGTTCTCACTAGGATGATAAATTAGTGACTTGTGAACTCCCACTTTCTTTTTAAATCTTTTGGTGTCCCTTACCGTGACTTGATATTTGAAGTGTAATACTAGTTGTTACCTTCCAACAAAATTTATATGCAAAACTTAAACGAGTCCACCATAAAGTAGACATATAATGTCCCACACAAACACATCTCCTTGGACTCTATTATTATGATACGACTTTCAGGTCAAAAGGGACTAGCGATAACCCTTACCATAACACCGATATACTTTCGGACTGCAGTTAGAGATCCAACCTTGACTCAAATCTTTTGGTCCAATATATGGTTGTGATCTACTCGAAGCCCTCTACGCATATGCCACTAGTGTGCCACTCAATAGAGGCCTTGTTTGCTACTTAAACACGAAAGTCATGGAAGGCGCATCTCATGACTTACAGAACCTATTCTACCAATCCGACGAGAAATTTGCCCAACCACATGAATTTGAACCAATTCTACATTACCCTAACCTAATAGGGATGGTTTAAAATTTCACAAAATTTTGTCCAGACGCCATAGATTAAAATCTAAAGTTCATGCAATCAAAGATTGAAGTCCAATTAGGGAACCTATTGAGACTCAGTTAAACCCATCATAGCCCATCGCTATATTGGGACTATAAAACCAAACTTGATGAAATAGACGCTTACCCTATTATGTAGGTCCCACCTCTTGGCTCACTAATTCACCTTCCATAGATTTCGTAACTGCATCTCTTCGTAGCCTATGTTATGCATCTCTCGGTACCAACTTGCTTCCGGATATACTTGACCAAGACCTCTCATATTGTTTTGACCAAACATAATTAATATATGGGCCATATTAAATAGATAATACCTAGACTTCCTATAGAGTCTATGACTATCATTGGAAATACCTCATACTTCCTATACCTCCTTGAAATTTGACCTTCTTAGAAGCCCTATTACTGTGCTTTCCCCGATTAACCAACTTCTATAAGTTGGGTAGAACATTGAACTTATTATACTCTACCTCTCAGAATGGGATTACAATCGTGACCGTTCTTCCGTCTGTATGGAATTTATAAAACGATCTTTTATTTTGCATTTTATATCCCTTTGCTCGTGTGTTTAGATAACTACGGTAACGGGTTGTAACCTAAATTCTTCAAGTCAATCATAAAATCATTTTTGTTTAAATCAAGAGCAAATTTTTGAGCCAAATAGATCGCAAGCCTCTCTAAGAAATATAAGATTTTGGAATTAGCAAGTGGTTGAAAATGATTGGTTCCAATTAGACTAATAATATAATGGTTCATAACGTCGACCCATATTCGTATCATGTGATACCCTCGATCGTGATGTTGATAATTGAAGCACAATGCTAGACTCTTCCTTTCGACAAAGTTCACACTCACGAACTAGACTAATCATGCTACTCACATGATATACATGTCCCACGCAAACGAACTTTCCAGTGCTCTATTTAAATTACACCACGTATATGACACATTGTTTTCTCAAAACAAACCATAGCAACCCAAATTCGATCTATTCGATTTCACCCATGCAAATATCGACCCATTCCCTTAACTAAACTGAATATTCAAGATCTATGCAATACATAGCACACCTATGACATATGCCTTCCAACAAGCAAGTGCATGCCTCCTACGCAACACTAAACATCAGCCCACACATATTAGTCGTTATGACTTAGAGTTTTCAAAACACTTGCCTAATCATATTCTATATCCTGGGTTCTTTTTGATTCTCATCACTTGGCCATAAATTTTTTTCTCTAAGTTTTCAAGCTCACTTCTTTGTTTCCCATGTTAGACGTGGAACGAATCCTTCTGAACCGACACACCTTAGTATATTCAAACAAGAGGTCGCTACTAGCTTGTCAAAAGCATGACCCCTATCGTGACAATGTTTGATTGTAGTAACTTTCTTATAGTTTTTATTGACCAAGAACGTCACGGTATTATCGAGGCTCACGTAGAATCAAAGACTGCGGTCAGAAGTGTCCATTATTCTCGTGCCCCTTCCTAGAAATTGTCCTTCTTAAAGTCTTGTAATGATGACGATCTTTACGGGTGGCCAACTTCTATAAGTTGGGTAGAGTCTGGAAGGAAGCATACACCATCTTATAGAATATGAGGTCAATTGGGATTTCTATGACAACCACGCCTCCATCCTTTCAAAAAAAAATGAGCTACAATTTGACGTACCTACTCTCCCACCGTACAAAATTTCGCAATTCTTGATATTATGATTATTTTTAATTTCGAGGACGAAATTGTCATAAGTTGGGTAGGATGTAAAATCTCTTATAATTTAAAGGAATATTTAAATTATTTTTGGATTTTATTTAATTCTAATTTATTTTTATCTTATTTATATTATATAAAAGGACTATAGCCGTGGTTGAGTTTGAATATGCAAGCCATCTAGAAAGTATGGCATGCCTAGCGTAGTTGGGTTCTTTAACTAGTATGCTAGCCATGTTAGGAATGTCATGGTCATATTGTAATCTCTTGCATGTTTAACCATTCAAATTATGGCACAAGTTATATTTTTATTTAATTAATTAGTTAAGAAAGCCTTTATGACTTTTTAGGAGACCCGGTTGCACCAAACCTTCCCAAACCTCTTCCAAGCCAAACCCAACCCTATGTAGGCATGTTGGGCATTAATAAATATTAATAATTACATTTATTTGTATTTAATTCAGATTTTGTAGTGTAATTACATAGATAGAATTAAATAGTTCTATATTAGGAAACCCCTTTTTAAATCCTCAATCCAATCAACTTGCCAACTCACCAAACAACCAAATCATGTCAAGTGGACCCCCACCACGATAATTACGGCCAAGCAACCCCCCCCCCATGGCCAAATGCATCAAATTAAATAGGATTTAAATCCTAGATTGCTTAAAATTTATTTAAGGATACATTTAAATATACCAACTTATCCCAAATCTCAACCAAATCCTAATCTTTCTCTCCTCACCTTTGGCCGACCAAAACTCTCTCCCTCTCCATAATTTCGGCAGCAACAAACTCCCCATAGCCTCCATACATCATCTCCTTCATTGCACATCTCTCCATCCTTCACAAAAACTCATCCCCTCCACCATACATCCCCGAAACCCCTCAAAACAAACCCTAAAAACTCCATCTCCCCCATCCAATCCTCTATAGCCATTATAAACTCTCCCATACTCACCAAGAGAGGATTATCAAGCGATGATAGCGGAAAAGATTGGAGCTTTGGTGAAGAGAAGTCATCATCACCCTTTCTAGCAAGAATCTTTGGTAAGAACCCTAATCTTTTCTTCTAAAAACCTTTGCTAAAATTCTGTAGAAAATGTGTTATTAATTCTATAGAAATCATATTTTGATGACTTTTGTTAGGTATAATCATCCATAAAGATTTCATAAAATATAGGCATAATATTCATGTGTCGGTAGGATCAAATTAACCCCATTGTGAAGGAACTATGAGTTATTGGTGCATATTTTTGAAACTGAATTTTATGTGTGTTCATATATATAAATTAGCATTTTTAAGTATTTTTCCACGATTTTAGCAACTCAAATCTGGTCGGGAAAATTGTAGGTCAAAACTAGCTAATTTTAGGTAACCGGCTGACCTAGAATGTCCCAAACTTGTAGTATAAATCAACCCTTGTAACTCTGATATTGTTTTATGAAATAAATTATTTTATTACTGTTTAAAATGTATTTTTGGTTATTTTAGAAATTTTGAGTCATTAACTATGTTCCGGACGAGTTTCGGGTAGACTAGCTGACTTATTAATCAACTAGTCATAAATATCTTTAGAAATATTAATTCTAGAATTTTAGAGATAAATTTGTAAAAAAATTAGTTTAAATATTATTTTTATGATTTTTATATGATTTTTAAGTATGTTATTGAAGTAGGGGCAAAACCGACTAATTAAAAGTTAGAAGCCCTAAAACTGTGTTCCAATGTCTCGTGGAACCTGTGTGTGATTGTATGGATCTAAATGGTTCCACGAGAGATTGAATATAATTTTAACACATTAATTTGACTAATTAAGTCGTATTGTAAGTTTCATAAGTAGTGACTTAATTTAGTTAATTAATTATCTAGGAGTGTCGGGTTCCGGAGGCGTGGATGCGGGAGCGGTGTTTCATATTTACAGCACGGAATCAGGCAAGATACCTTGCCATTATACTGTTTATATCCAGTCTGCATTTATTTATATATCACTGCTCATTATTTCCAGTTATTACAGTTCTTGATTTACTACATGCTCAGTGATTATTAGTTTACTTTGTTACTATCCTTTGGTTGCACATGAACCTAGAGTTAAGGGACTACCATCTATAGTGTATCGCATATACCTTGACACAGTTGTACCACAAGAATGTGTGAGATGAGTAGCATGTAGAGGTTCTTGCGTGTGGGTTGATCCTCCATGCGCATGCGTTAGGGCTAACTGCTAATAGAGGCGTGTTAGGAGACTTAGTAGTTAGTAGAGGTACATGGTCGTGGATGCGACTTGACAGGTACATTGGGTGGGGAGAACAATACCTGACGTATGGGCTTTTTTGCACTTCCCTGCTTACATGTGCGCTCCTCCGGAGACGCAGGCTCCAGGTGCCCTCTGACGTTTTCCAGAGCATTATGGACGTACCTCCTTGCACATGATGCCCTCTTATGATCTTCGGATGTTATGGACGTAGGCCCCTAGTGCCCTATATGGGGACTATGCCGATCCCACTTACTGCCAGGGCTCATGCGTCGAAGGATTGTTTCTCAACTGCATGATCACTTTATTACGGTTAGGTTACCTTATTTAAGTCTTGTCACTTTCTTTAATTGTGGCATAATTTATATTCAGTATTTATATGGCATGTTTATTGTATCTTGTTACGTTCCTCTGAGGACCTGGTTATCTCGCCAGGTGTGTACTTTGTGACTTTTCGCAGGTGTCCTAGCCAAGGCCGTGATCTTCTCCATTCCTTCGAAGATGATTGCCCTTAGTTCGTCTTGTCATTTTTAGATATCATTTCCTTGTATATTTCTTTCTTTTAAAATAGTTGGTAGTGGATTTGTCTCCGCCCAACTACATGTATAAATGACAAATTCTTGAGTTGATTATAATATTATTCTTTGTTGTTGTGGATGAGATTTAGTTATCATGGTTTTACTGTATTTTATAGCTTATATATACATATGGGGATCCATACATTGGAGTTTACTTCGTATGTATACAGCTGGCATGGATACGTACCTAGCCCTAAGTATTTTGGGACTGCGGCGTTACAGCCTCTCCTCAGGTTGATCTTTGGTGATTTGGGCCGACACATAATCGACCACATGGTCGAACCTCACACCCACAGCAGACTGAGCTTGACCTACCAAAAGCTCCCCTGAAGGATTGACCGGCAACTTCACTAAAAAAGACAAAAGAAAGAAGTCAGGAGATTGCCAGAGAAAAACTACTTACTGTCTTCTGAGCTTATGCGGCTCTGTTAGGTGGGTCTTGATGCGGTCTAGTTCATAAGGTGCTTATGCGGTCATGAGACAATTCTTATGCGGCTCGGTCATGAAGCAGCTCTCATGCGGGTCGGTCATGAGATGACTCTCATGTGGCTCGGTCATGAAGCCACTCTCATGCGGCTCGGTCATGAAGCCACTCTCATGCGGCTCGGTCATGAAGCATCTTTCATGCGGCTCGGTCATAAGACAACTCTCATGCGGCTCGGCCATAAAACATCTTTTATGCGGCTCGGTCATGAGACAACTCTCATGCGGCTCAGCCATGAAGCATCCCTTATGCGGCTCAGTCATGAGACATCTCTCATGCGGCTAGGACATGAAGCATACCCCATACGGCTCAGTCATGAGGCGTTCATGCGGCCTATATGGCACAGCTTATGCGGATTCATCACACTGAACTTGAGCAGTCCAATTAAGACGAAAAGCGCATTAACTATGTCGAAGCATGATAGGGAAAGGTCCGCGCAAAAAACATGCGACATAGCCATTGTGGTTAGGGTTTGAATTCATGCAGTCTCTTCCCAATTTTCTTACCATCAATAGAGGGATGAACGTCAGGGTGAATCAAACTCGTCGTGTTCGACGAGGAGGCAAGTCCTTTGCCCTTCGCTGCAGCACTGTAGGAAGCCTTGGGAGCCATTGATGATCGAGAAAGGAAAAGAAACGACGACTAGGGCAATAGAAAGATTGAAGAAAGAAGTAAGTAAAGAACCCCTCTCTTCAAAACTGCTCATACCTATAGGCTGTCAGAGGCATATGAACCGATAAACACTGCTTCGAATTTCATATTGCCTAAAAGGATAAAGCCGACTCTTGGGATTCTATCCCCTTTCATGCAAAAGACTGCTCCGAATCATCAAAACAAATCTAAAAATTTAATGCTGACTCTTGGGATCCTATCCAAAAGACGGCTTTAAATTATCAAAGTAAACCAAAAAACAATAAATGAGACGCACGAGACCAGTATGCGGACAGAGAAGCCTATGCGGCATGAAGAGCTTATGCGGACATACCCATGCTTCTTATTCAAAGTATTCAATTTTACAAATTGAAAACTTTGAAGGAGGACTTGTAGAAGCATGGAAAATAATAGGAATTTCTATGCGGCCCAGAATCAACATGAAACTTCATGTGGCTCAAAACCTAGGGAGTTTCATACGGCTTAAAATCCCTGGGAGCTTTATGCGGCTCAGAAAGCTTCATGCGGCTCAGGAAGATTTTTGCGGCCTTATGCGATTCAAAATCTGCCTATACAGCTGGCCATAATTACTCTGACATAAAGGCGACAACTCTGACAGAGATGATGGCTCTGACATAAAGACAAGACATGACACGCTCCTAAAAAGACGAAAAAATCATCATGATATCCGGCACAGTTCACAAATTCCAAAGACAACTCTTTATGTGGATCGCTGTTTGCAAAAATAAGTCTTTTATTTCACAAACTTTAAAGAATAGTACAAGAGTACAATGAATTCTGGGAAAATACACTGTAGGAATCCGATCTGAAGACGATTGCTTTATCCCTTGGATGATGTGAACTTTGAAGACGATAGACTCTGAAGAATACAGCAGCACTTGGACAAGAACTCCTGATCTCTCATGATCTTGAATAAAAATGATCCCCCTTAATGAAGAACTTGAAACTCTATTTATAGTGTTCTAGAAATAACTATTTTATAGTTATTCTGGATTGTGCATAATGGACTGCGCCAGTGACAGACTGTGCAGACTACAAACTATGCTGGCTTTTAGGCAGTTGCTCGATCATGGGCTAACTGTATTTAGACGCGTGACATTGTTTGATTGAAATACGCTTGGTCGTGTACAGGCGGTTGCCACGTGGCGAGCAATTGATGGCATATAATCCACGTAATAAATGTCAGTTATTTTTAAAAGCTTAATGGATCGTGCTAATTGAATAGCGCTAGCTTCAGACTGCGCTCAGCTCTAGTCAATGGATCGTGCTGGGATTCGGACAGCTAGACTGTGCTGGGATTTGGACTTGGTCAAACTGCACTAAGGATGATCTGGCAGACCGCGCTCAGGTTGAACTGGCAGACTGCGCTGGACTGTACAACTGTTCTCAAGCGCCGTGCTACACGAGAAACGAACAGACTCCTGCTTTTCGGGCTGTCAGAAGATTTGATTTTCTTGTCAGGTAATGATGGCGTTGCCACGTCAGCATAGCGCGCTCGGGCATTATCGCAGTTCAGCCTAGCGCGGTTGATTTGTAGCGATGTTCATGTTAGCGCATTTTATTGATGGGTGCGCAATTTGAACTTCTGTGCTTTATTTGATGGGTACACTTACAAGACCCCCTTCAAAGTTTTCAAAATTTTCGAAATACTTTGAATTTCAAATTTAAAATCAAGTTGCGCTTCCACTGCGCGTTTGGAGGAATTAGCTCCAATTTTTTTGGCACAATCGGAGGTGACTGTTAAGTTTCTGTGAAAAACTATAAATAGTTTCGTCTTTCATTCTTTTGATCTTTACTTGCTTTCGAATCCTCAAGAGCAAAAACTCCTCTCCTACTCCGACTTCTTCTTCCTCCTCTCGTCGTCGACACCAATGGCGCCTAAGCGATCGGCCACCGAGAAGGGAAAGGCTCCTGCCGAACCTTCGACTCATGTTGCACCGCGAGTATCTCGTCACGAGACGGGCCACCCAGCTCTTCAAGGTGAATGATGAACCATGATCGAAACCCTTTTTTAGGGTTTTTGATGTTTTTGAACCTTCATGCCTCTCTCTTTTTAGAGATTGATGGTATTCTCAACCACTTGCGCCACCCTGTTTAGGGTTTCGGCTGCATGTACAACAGTTTTCATTTTTATGAAATCTGTATCTTTGCACAATCGGTTGGAGAGCGCTGACAGAGTGTTCAGCGTAATCCGTCGATTTGTTCATCGATGCGTAAACTGATGTTTTACGTAAGTCGGCTGTGCTAGCGCAATCTGATGTCTTGCACAAGTAGGCTGTGCTGGGGCAATCTGATAGATTTTTACACAGCACAATTTGATGAACTATGAAGAATTTTTTTAATTTCTTTTGTACGTACTGATTTTTGCCTCTTTATCGATGCAGTTAACCTCAGCGAAGATCCAAACTATGAGGTTCTTGCAGGATCTCCGTCTGAATCAAAATTCAAGGAAGATCTCTTACATGTCTCTTTTCCTTAATATGCTTTACCGTCATCTCGGCAGGCTGTCCTGATTGCGCAAGATAATGATACCTTATTGTGTTTGATAAACGGGCAACCTCTTCAGACTGCTGATACTGTCACCCACAAGAAACCTCTATTTTTGTTTGGTGAGGCTTTTGACAAGAATTCACAGCCGAGGCCTCGTATGGAACAGAGAATCTTCCGAAGGGGCGAGAAAATGATATATCTGACAGAGATCTCCAGATGTCTTCCTCTGTCCAGATACGCCTTTGCGAGCTATCCCCGAAGGATGGAGTGGGACATAACTCCGCTGCAACAGGCCCGCGTAGGTAACATCTGTGTTAAGAAAGGGCCAGACCATAAAGATGTATTCTACAGTTCTTCTGAGCGACATAGCTCCCTACTCAGAGGACTAAAACTCGGTTGCATCCCGCCGGAGGATTCTTCTCTGCTACTACCAGTAAGGACCCCTATATTCTCAAGAGTTTACAAAGGTGGAAGGAAGATATCCGAACCAAGATCTACGGTTGACAGGTCTTGTAAACCCGGACAATAAAAGGTGGATCTATGTGGCCAATTGGATATTGGTCTAATTTGAGGATCAGCTCAAAGAAATTGATCTGTATCAGGCAGTATACGCCACTGTCTATGGCTTCCCCTCTAATCCACATTTATTGCTTGCGTTGGCGGAGAGATATAATTACAGGACTGGGACCTTCATGACGTCGTACAGGAAAATTGGATTAGCCTTGCATGAGATGAAATACATCTCTAATCTGTCGATGGGGGATATCCCCTATGAAGAGTTTGTCCCGATAAATGATGAGTTGGACAATCTACGTAGGAAAAATGCCAGCATGGTAGATGTTTTTGAAGAGCTACTATGCCATTACAAGATTTGTTCTTTGTATTACAAGAGTGGCACAGCCGGCACTTGCTATTCTACCAAATAGTCGTCGTATCTTTTTCCCAACCACATTATGGAGAAGAAAACTAAGGAACATGAGAACTGCAACCCCAACTTCTTCAAACCGCTTAGCAATAGCGAGGTGATAGAGTTGATGGAGACGCACAAGGAGATGGACATCAAGATCGAAGATGATCTTCAGCATCCTCCTTTCAAGAAAGGAGACATCGTCGAGAGCTTTATGAGGATGGGTTACAGGCCCATGTCAAAAGAAGCCCAACTGGCAGGTTTCTTTACTGACTGGCTTCGACGATATGTCATTCCTGGGGCCAGTGCAGTTGATCGCTTCCATCGCGGTGTATTGTTTGCTGCCGTCCGTCTAGTTTTTGGCTACCGGATAGACTTGTTGTCAGCAATGACGTGCAGGATGAACGCCAGCCTCCGTCTCTTCGTTGATTCAATGATTCGAGGAAAAGGCGAGAAGGGACATTTCCCTCAGCTGGAACTGCCATATACATATTTGTTTGGATGGCGGCTTCTACACCATCCTTCTCTAATGAACCCTACTATGGGGGCAGTGAGCGGCAGTTTCTTAAGAAGATACTCCGGATGCAAGTGGATCTATACCACTTTGAAAGATTGTCGGCGAGTCTTGAATCTGGGCAAAGGATGGAACTTCTACTGTGTTCCACCTCCAGTCGGATACGAATATGTACCGACAAACCTTATTGATTCGGTGAGAGTGCCACCTTTGGGTCGTACAACCTTCGACTGGCTGAGGACGATTCGGCCATCATATCTAGTATACCGGTTCGAAGATGAATGTTATCTTGAACCTTATCTCCCAAGCAGTTTTGCACGTCAATTCGGCTATGACCAATTCCATGTGGGCAATGCCATAACATGCTTACAGGGAAAATATTATTTGATTGATGGAGCCCGGGCTTGGGCCTATTACAATGCTCGTGACATAAAGACAACGTTCTCGATGCCTATAAGGAACGACCGTGGCCCGCGCATGCTGTACACTTATTCAATCTTTTATATGTCAGCAAATACTTTTGCTGAGAATTTTAATTTAACAG
Organism: Iris pallida; assembly: GCA_029216955.1. Classification (NCBI taxonomy): domain Eukaryota; kingdom Viridiplantae; phylum Streptophyta; class Magnoliopsida; order Asparagales; family Iridaceae; genus Iris; species Iris pallida. The sequence continues at coordinate 7,484,706 of JANAVB010023995.1, read as the reverse complement.
ACAACTTTGCGACGGTGACACACTTTAGGAAAGGAGCACCTATTTTGTTGCCTCCTGGAAATGATGAAGAACACGAGCCTGCTGATGCGCCTCTAGAAGCTTCGAGGGAAGCCAATTTCCCTGAAGAAGTCTATGAACCGCTGCGTGTTTCTTTGAAAGTTGTAAAATCTTCGATCAAGGAGAAGAAGAGGAAGGCAGAAGAACCATCTTCTCCTGTCTCTAAGAAGAAAACCGCTATAGACTCTTCGGAAAGAGTCACTACTCGATCGCAGTCTCAGCAACAGACTGAGTCAGCTCACAGAGAAGAGGCGACGACCCCGACTTCCATCCAAAGACAAACACATGCTGTGGACATAGAGAGTCCTGAAGAACCTCTACGCAGGAAGAAAATAGCTTTCAGAAAGAAAGTGACCACCCCCCAAGACCTATCCATACATCGGCCCTGATAACTGATGCTGCCGGGGTTATGATGCCTTCTCCTACACCTACTCCTGAGCCTAGGCAGGTGACAGATACACAAGAAGGAGCTACCAGTGCAGAGATAAGGGACAAGGTCGCAGACACAAGAGAAGAGACCGCGAAGATAAAAGATGAGGTTGTAGAAGCAAGAGAAGCGACTGCAACTCCGACCCCAATCAATGAGTTAGAATCGTCTCTCGAAATATTTCTATCTCCCATACTTGCAATGAAAGCTGCTCATCTTCCAGCTACACCAAGATCGTGTCGTGCTGAAAAAGATTGACTGATGATCGAGGCTCTGGATGGATGTGACTTCGGCTTCCATGACATAGATCCAGTCGATACAAGTGATGATGAGGAAGCACAAGAGGAGGGGGCAGATGACGAGGAAACATCGGCGGAGGATGTTAATGACAATCTAATTCTGGAAGAGGATGCTACTGTCCATGCATCCCAGGAGAAGAATGTTGCTAATGAAGTAGCACCGGAGGAAGCTATTGTCACCGATCAAAGAGGTTTGACTGATGTTGATAATCTTCATTTATAGATCAAATGACTGATGTTTTAACTTTCATTCATGCAGAAATTCAACCTTCTATAATTCTTCCGGTATGCACTGACATGGTGTAGACAGAGGCGATAGCCAGCGGCAGCCGTCATCTATCAGGCGGCTCCGAAGCGGGAAGTAGTCAGGCAGTAATATCTGAAACTACTTCTGCAAGGCTCCAACCTATTTTACTAGACGACAATCTTGTCACTAAACCCAGCATTGGTAAGCTTGCCTTTATTTTGATCTTGTTTTGATAGCCATTAGTGACAGCAAACTGATGATGTTTATTTGATTTCGCAGAGGAACATCCGGGAGGGGCAACTAGCTCCACTATAGCTCCTCTGTCAAAAGAGGCTACAGCCCATGTTCAAGATGCCGAACTTCCGCCTTCACAAACATCCGTTGTTGAAGCTTCTGTAGGAGTAGCTGCTACACCTAGTGCAGTAGCTACCAACAAATTTGTAGTTGGTTCCTTCACCAATTTTTTCTTCACCTCCTTAGGACCTTTAGTAGAAAGGGTAATGGAGAAAGAAAATGTTAGTTTCCTCACTGTCAGAAGTCCAACTTCTTACCTGATCGGCGACATCCGAGATCAAGGTGATGAAGCTCAGGCTGCTTACCTCGAACATGTGCTGGATGAGCTGGAGGAATCAATCAAGATTTTCAAAGATCTTAACCGAGGGGAGGTAGAGCCACTCGTGAATGCCGAGTTCGAGAGAATGACTCGAGAAGCTGAGGTCTCGAGAGCTGATTTTAAAAAAAAATTGGACACTTTTGTCACAAAATCTTCAGAGTTTGATTCTCAGATGGATATAGCAGCGTCTACTGCTGGAGAGAAAGAGAAGAAGGTTGCTGATCTGAAGGCAGAGTTTGCTCGACTTCAAGAGGAGTTGAGAATCGTTCAACTTGCTCTTGAAGAAGAGACCACACAGCATCAAGCTGCAGTTCAGCAACTGGACGTTCTGATCCATGGGAAGAATGAGATTGTCAAGTTTCATCAGGATGAAATTGCTCGCCGACTAGTGACCTTGCCAACATTTGACGCTGAATCTGGAATGGCAGAGGCTAGAAGGCGGGTGCTGGATTCTCGTGATGAACGACTCCAAACCTTGAAGCAGCAGATAGCTAATCTGATGACCCCTCCGGCTGAATAAGAAAACTTTCTGTATTTTCTTCTTTATGATATATCTTTTTGTAACGTCTTTTATCTTGATCAATGAAAAGACACTATTTTATGGATCTATTATTTGTTGCATATTCCGTTACGGATATAAATAATAGCGATAGAAAATATATTCAGAGGTTCAGGACATGATATATTTCTTAATTTAGAAAATAATTATATTCATTATATCTGCTCAGAGGTAATGTGGACATGGCAGAATATAATTTTCTTTTTTGAATATCATTATTTCAGTAGACAACTTAATCAGAGGTAATCAATACATAACAAGTTGCTGATATGGATGATCGGATGAGTCAATAGAATGTATGAACGAAATGAATCGTCGGGATGAACGGATGAACCGTCAATTAGATGGAGTGAACGGGTGAACCAAAATAGAATGAACGGGTGAACCGTCGGATGAATGGAATGAACGGATGAACCGTCGGGTGAATGGAATGAACGGATGAACCGTCGCTTCGGTTCACGTAATCGATTGTCTCAAGAATCTTTGCCTATAAATAGAACAAAAATTTAGATGGAATGATTAGTTTCAATTTTAACACAAAATGTCGTCTGAAGATGCATCCAAGAAGGCTGAGATTGTCCCAAAGGTTGAAGAAGTCATTGAGGAACGTCCAGCCGAGCCAACCCAGCCAAAGCAGACGGAGGCAGGCGAAGGTTCGTCTGCACCCAAGCCGCCACAGGATATCTTGGACTTCCTAGTTGAGCCAGGAAAGACTGAAGATGAGGAGGCTATGAGGATGGTCGCTTGCGCGTTTCTAGTAAAATCGAACAAGGATGTCCTCGGCTCCTTTGTCGACTACATTTTTGAAAAGGACGGCAGTGGTCCTCGTCCTGTCTTTAAAAAGGATGATAGTGATTCTCGTCCTTGATATCATGTAACATCATTTATGATGAAATAAAATCAAAATTTATTTATGAACTATCTTGTCGTATTTACAAGAAATCCCTTTTACATTCATACATAGTACTTTTTAAGGAATTTTCCATTGATAGGCATCATCATAACTCGACCATCCAGCTCTGTGAGTTGATAGGCTCTATTTGAGAAGACTTTACTCACGATGTAAGGCCCTCCCCATTTCGCATCAAACTTGCCTTTGCTCATGTGAGTCATAGTCATAGGACGTCTGACTGTTAGAACGAGTTCTCCTTTCTGAAAGGCTCTGATTTTAACTTTACGGTTAAAAGTCTTCGAGATACGGGCTTGATATAATTCAATATGTTGTTGAGCCAATAGCCGCTTTTCGTCGAGCGCTTCCAGTTCTTGAAGTCGAAGAAGATCATTGTTCTCCGTAGTAAGTTCATTAGCGATGGCAATTCTCAAGGAAGGAATTTGAAGTTCCAGAGGTAGAACTGCTTCACAACCGTAAACCAGGGAGAAAGGTGTACAGCCTGTGGGGTTACGGACTGTAGTACGGTAGGCCCATGGACATTCTCCAAGCTTTTCACTCCAATTCCGTTTGTTAGTAGACACAAACTTCTTAAGGAGCTTGATAATAGTCTTGTTGAAGGCTTCAACCAAGCCGTTAGCAGCAGGGTTGTAAGTGTTAGGGTTATATACTAAAAGCATCACTTTTTTTAGTAACCTTATTTCCTTAAATTTTGAATGAGAATCATATGGGCAAATGTTTGCATATTAAATTTGTTGCAAGTGTTAATACAAATGTCTGATATTCTATATTGTGGATAATATGGTGTGTGGTGTCACACAGAAGATCATATTATCAGTTCTCTATGGAGTATATAAATAGTTCACAACCTAGATGGACTTGGACAATCTATTGAAAAGGTTATAGTGTAATCTGGTATTAGTCTATCTTGACTATAGGTTTACACTAGTACACTTTGTGTGTATTGAACAGGACCACTTGAGGTTGTTCTCTTTGTACTGACTTCATAAGTGAACAAGCACCTCTGTTATTATGGATGCTTGTGCTCTTAACCCAGATATAATAACGGACATGCATATGCAGTGTGCATTATTTTGACTCATAAAAGAGTGAGATTCATTATGGATCAACAACCTCTATGAATTGGGTAATAACATTGTATGTATGATGGCCTGTTGATTATAAATAGAATCCATGTCCCGATACATCGGGTTGATGATGTCCCCTTAAGGAGCTCATAAGGATTGTCATGTAAACCCTGCAGGTGGATTATATCCGACATGACAAATAAAGTTGAGCGGTACTACTTAAGGATAAAAGATGTAGAATCAATATAGTTGTCAGTAACTTAATTTGATCGACGGACATACGATATCTTAACATGGGGAGCCAAACGAGCATATAATAAAAGGAGCCCACAAACAAAATTGGGATTAGGGACGTAGTGCAACAATAGCTCATTAGTGGACCGAGCTATTGTTAATGGGCCTGGATTGTGTGTTCGGGCTGAACACGGGATATCCAGATCCGTTAGGAGGCCTAACCCTAATTTCTCCTCATGGTCCCTGCCGTAGCCTATATATATCTCCTATTCTCTGGCCGCCAAATTACCGATCAGAAATCTAAAACTTTCTCTAAATTCGTGATTCACGTAAGGAGAGAAAGAGAGGGATGCCAAGGAGAAGAAAAGGTTGGGAGATCATCGTCCACACGACGTCCAACTCGAGGAAGGAATACGTGTAGAAGATCTTGGGGTCGTCCGCTCGAGATTGCCAGGAATTACTTGTCTCCTTTCCGCCGCAGGTATAATTCGTGAACCCTAGTTTCCGCCTATGAAGGTTTAGAACACGTATTAGATCTGTTTAACTTTCTATCGATCAATATGTACACCAAAGGAAGGGTCCTGGAAATCCCCAGTTCCATCAGTAAGCTGTAGAGGCGACATTGTCAATCCGATAATCGTCACAGAACCTGGTGAACTTTTGACTGATGAACTGAGGTCCATTGTCGTGAATGATTCATCGAGGTACACCAAACCTGTAAATAACGTAGTGTTTGACAAAGTTGATGATGCTGCTGGTTTTGACTTCAGCTAAAGGTATAGCTTCGGCCCACTTGGAGAAATAATCAGCTATTGCTAGTATAAACTGATATCCCTTAGAAGAAGGAGGATTGATGGGACCTATAATATCCATACCCCAAGCTTTAAAAGGCCAGGAAGCAGCAGTTGGATGAAGGAATTCCGGCGGTTGATGAATGAAATCTGCATGGACTTGACAGGCTCGACATTTTTTTGCATATTCGATGGCATCAGACACCGTAGAGGGCCAGTAGTAACCCATTCTTCGGATACGATCCTGTAACTTAGGGCCGAGTTGATGTGCTCTGCAGACACTGTCATGAGCTTCACGCAATATCTGCTTCGCTTCATCACCAGCAAGACAGCACAAGAGTAGGCTGTCATAAGTCCGTCGATAGAGAGTTTTAGTGGTCTAATTTGTAGTAAAATCGAAGAGATCGTCGACGAATACTCGTATCCTCCTTAGGATCTTCAGGAAGTATGTCATGAACTACGAAGTCGATGAAGGGAAATCTTCATTCTTCATTGATAACATTGACTTCGGTGAAGTTACTGAACTCAATGTTGCGATTGTTTTCAATGCAGAACAACTCTCTGTTGGAAACAACAACCACTTGTTGTCTCTTGACGGGAATTGCTATGACTGTTGCGAGATTAGCTAAAGCATCTGTCTCAGTGTTGCAAGCTCGTCGGACGTATTCAATAAAGAAAGCCTTGAATGATGTAGCCATGTAAATTGCTGCTTCATGATAGGGACTAGATCTTGATGGCGAACTTCGTATATTCCTCTAACCTGATTGACAACCAGTTTAGAATCGCCATAGACTTCAAGATATTCAATTTCCAATTGTTTAGCTAGTTGGAGTCCAATAAGCAAGCCATTGTATTCAGCCACATTGTTAGAGCATGGTTGATCTAAGGAATAAGCTCTTTGGATAGCTAATCCTTCTGGAGAGACTAGTACAATTCCAACTCCTGTAATAATAGTCCCATTTGGTCCGATCCGGGACGCTCCGTCGAAGAACAGATGCCAGGTAGGAAATTCTTCCGAGATCATGTTTGATTCCAATGTTTCATCGGGAATTTCGTCATAAAGCTTAGATGTCTCCGGAACAGGATGAGTTGCTAAAAAGTCACTTGACCTTTAACAGACTTTTGCGGAACATAAACCATATCATATTGAGCTAGCAAAATGGCCCATGTAGCCAGTCAAGAATTGAGTATACTAGGCTTCTTCATCAGTACCCGAAAAGGATTTAACTCGGGAAATAACGTGAATGGTTTGGCCAATAATATAATGCCGAGTCTTTTGAACAGCGAACATAAGAGCTAGGCATTCTTTCTCAACCGGACTATAACGGTGTTCAGTACTAATCATAGTACGACAAAGATAGTATATGGCTTATTCATGGCCTTCTTTGTTCTTCTGGACAAGTAATGCACCCAATGAATCATCCATAGCACGGACATACATTAAGAATGGTATACCTGAGATTGGTGGCACTAAAACTGGTGGGTTCATCAGATACCGCTTTATATCATCAAACGCTTATTGACATTCTTCGGTCCAAACGAAAGATACGTCCTTTTTTATTAACTGAGTAAACGGTCTACAGCGTCCAGACAAATTTGAAATGAACCTCCTGATGTACGCAAGTCGACCTTAGAATCCTCGTATCTCTTTTAAGTTGCATGGAGGATGCATCTCTTGAATGTCTTTGATCTTCTCAGGATCCACGTATATACCTTTAGAGGTAATGACGAAGCCGAGAAATTTACCACTAGAGACACCCAAGATTGACTTGGTGGGATTCATTTTTAACTGATGTTGGCGCATTAGATTGAAGATAGTTCTTAAATCTTGGATATGATCTTCCTTTAGATGACTCTTGACAGCAATATCGTCGACATAGCATTCGACAGTCTTGCGCAGATGATCTCGAAAGATGGTACTTATAGCTCGTTGGTAAGTTGCACCAATGTTCTTGAGACCAAATGGCATCACAGTGTAGTAGTAAACTTCGCGAGGAGTGTGGAAAGAAGTATGTTTTTCATCTTCAGGGTTCACCCGAATCTGATTGTATCCAGAGAATCCATCCATGAAGGATATCCTTTCAAACCCACAAGTATTGTCAATCATGACATCTGTAATAGGGAGAGAAAACTCATCCTTGGGACAAGCTTCATTAAATCCCGAAAGTCGATGCAAACTCGAACTTTGCCAGTTTTCTTCAAGACTGGAACAACGTTGGCTACCCAATCTGGATGTTGTTCTTCTCGAATAAAGCCACAAGCTATGAGCTTTTTGACTTCATCATCAATTGCGTCCATCATTTTTGGCTTGAACTGCCTTTACTGCTGTTTGACTGACTTTGCATTAGGCAAAATATTTAGTTTATGAGTAGCAACATTGGGATCTAACCCTGGCATGTCTTCATAATTCCAAGTAAAGACATCAATATATTCTCGAATAAGAAGAATTAATTCTTACTTATCCGCCTCTGGGAGGTTCTTACTGATGAATATTGGATGAGGTGACCCGTTTTCTCCTACATCAATTTGAACCAATTGATCTTCGGTAGGAGGTTCTCATTGTTCGAATCGGAGTTCCCATTGGGTATCCATTCGTTGAGCCCAAGGATCTGTTTCAGGATTTTCTTCGATATCTTCATCATAGCCTTCTGGGAGTTCAGCGGAGACCATGTTAGAAGATACGATCAATCGATGAACTTGACCGATGCTGGTATCAGAATCCCATGATCTAGAATCAAAAGAGTTAGATCATTCCTCATTATCGGATTCGGAGACTTCTGGAGATAAGACCGGAGGTGAAGTATATCCGAGACCTCTTTTTGTCCTGCTATAGTACATCTCTGATTTTCCTTTCGGAACAACCGTACGAATAGGAGTTCGTCTACCCTTGCCATAATTGAGGCCATTCTTTAAGTCATAACCCATCTTTCGGATGATGTCTTTTGATTGTTGACTATAACGACGAAGTTGGAGACGTCCCATATAGTTATTTTTGTTATCATCCGTATAGCTGAATTTTTGTTCTGGCCCTTTACTAAAAAGTATTGGACTCTCACCTCTCTTTCGAGAAGGGACAATAAAATATGAGTCATCTGGATGTTCAAATAATACTTCCGTCTGAAGGGATTGTACGACCCCTATTGTAAATGATTGAAAGCTGTCTAGCATATCCAAATAGTATTTAGTATGATAAATGACATCAGTATACTGGAAAGTAGATGCTTTTTCATTGATTTGTATATACATATTTACAACAGGACCTTTTGCCTTAGCCAGCTTGGTCAGATCGATTATAAGAGGAGGAAAAGAAGAGCAAGGAGGTTTAGGCTTGTTGCGACGAAGGTCGATAACAAGCGGCTCAGAAGAGGTGAGCTCCCTTTTATCCTTGTTACGACAGAGGTCGATAACCAATGGCTCAGAAGAGGTGAGCTCCCTTTTATCCTTGTTACGACGGAGGTCGATAACCAGTAGCTCAGAAGAGGTGAGCTCCCTTTTATCCTTGTTACGACGTAAGTCGATAACTAGTGGCTCAGAAGAGGTGAGCTTCCTTTTATCTTGATTATCACCAGTTGATTGCTTCTGGGATGGCAGATGAATAGCCAGTGGTTTGGAGGATTGAGGATAAGAGACACGCCCTTTGACAGGTATGATGAGAGCATCACTGGACACTGCTTCTTGTTCTTCCTCACCATCCATGGCCAAAACTACCTTCATAAACTCTTCTTTGTACATGCGAGCGTCATTGCAATATGCTTCAACGCCTTTAAAAGGGTAGAGATCTGCAACTTCTTTTTGGACCTCTCCTTTATTATTAACGTATTTGAAGCATTGATGGAGAGTAGAAGGAACAATATTATGTTCAGGAAGGAATGGTCTCCCTAGAAGAGCATTGTAGGAACAACCATGGTTGTCTATAATGTAGAAGGTCGCCTTCGTACGAAGATTGCCAATTTAGAGTTTTAAGCGTATCTTGCCTAAAGGTTCACTTCTTCCCTGGTTGAATCCCAGGATGGTGGTGATAGTGCCGGAGAGGCTATGCACTGGAATCTTTAGAGCATCCAACATCGTCTTCGGCATGATGCTGAGTGCTCACCCTGGATCTATCAGAATACGATCAACCTTCATGGTGTCTGTCACGCCCCGCTCCCGTAGGAGCGATCGTCCTCGCTAATGTGATGCAGCACGAGCCTAGATTGCGCTCGTGCAAGGCGAGTTCCATAACGGCCGATTTTAGCGGCTGCGACGGGGTCGTCGCACAGAAGTCCCAAGCAGAGACATTGAATGATAGCAGCAGAAATTAAGAACAAACACAAGTTATTCAAAGAAGCTCTTTATTGATATTGAAACAACGGTTATATTGGGGGCACAAGGCCAATATTACAATCACTCAAGCTCACTCTTCTCACATTTTACAAGTTCACTCAGCTCTCTCTCATCTCTCAATTACAAGTCTTGATCCAGCGGATGCTTCAGAGGGCGACGTCCATATATTATGTCATGTATAAGTCTTTACTCCATGCGGCCGTGCGCTTCGAATCGCCAAGGAACTCCATGCCTCGACGCATCCAAGCGAGCTTCGTGCCACGAGCTTCTACCTGTGCCTGCACATGGAAACTATGTGGGTGTCAGAACTCAATTATACTGGTGGAATGAGCTCCTCGCCCACCCATACAAACCCAACACGTTTGATTTACTTTGTGCAACATAGTCACTTCTTATCGATTGTCTTTCTAGTCTTGCCTTAGGATCAGTTTGATGACCGACGACTTGCTTATTTTGTGTCTTTAGACCATCCCGTGCTCGCAACATCAATGTTAACTCAACAACGTTAACCTATCAAGTCGTGTTTGTCTTACGGCCAAAATCAGAGACGCAACTACGCGATAGTACCCAATTCCTTGTGACCGTGCTACATATTCATCATACCGTGCCTCACAACTCAATGTGACTCAATCGTATCGTCGCCTTGCGGCCCTTTACTACTAACTCATCATCCGACCCAATCCAAGACTTGTGGGCTAAGTGCCACTCGACCAACTTTGCCTTGCGGCGTTTCCTGACTTAGACTCAAGACAACTCAAACCAACTTATGCAACTTATATACAAACAACTTAAGACCGACGTCGTATCTCGTGCCGTAGCACATCGCCTATGTTGATGCCAAATCTTAGGACCAAACCTTGTGTTCTAACTGTACACACATCCAACTGACTCAATCCAAAGGCACACACGCGAATTTCCGCCCGTGCCGACCCATCTATATGAATTAGTCACTAACATCACAAGCTATCCTGGACTATAGCCTTGCCATTCGGCGACCCTTTCAGTGCAAGTAGCTAGCCCCGTTGAAAGTTTTCGAATGACCCGAGCGGTTCGTCCAGCTACGGCTATACCGTGTTTTCCTCCGGAACACCGCGGTCCCATGGCGCCCAGGGTTGTCGCACGTGGAAACTCCTCCTTGTCGACAAGTTGTCCAATGACCATGCAAGACTCGACACAAACTGACGTCTCACACAGTCATTCCTCTTCCAATGTTACCATCTCTTTCAAAACCAATATCAAACCATCTATCATTTGAGACCCCTCGACGACCCATGGTCGCGAGCATTCTTTCTATCATTTGAGACCCCTCAATGACCCACGGTCGCGAGCATTCTTTCCATGTTACCATATCATTTCATTCAACTCAGTGCCTATTCAATAATCCTTTCTTCAAAACTCATTCAATCAGCCGTGGTTCCTGCCCTAGACACTAAGTCCGTGCACCGTGCCTCAAACCGACTTCTGATCTACGCAACGCTATCGCCCAAGTCATATTTTATATGACGAGCCTTGGGATCGTGGGACTATTTGACTTGACAACCGCAGAATGAGTGGGACCGCACTTAAAATGACTTAGGTCAACTGGCATAACTTTGCCTAACATACTCAAGCCTACAACTTAACGAGCAAAGGCCGCATCAAGCCTTGCCTCGCTGGAACGTGCCGTGCCCGCGTTCAACTTTGAACGACCAAGTTCATTTGGGTGCCTAGACTTATGGCACAAGCTGTGCAACGCAACTTAACTCATGGGGCAAGCCAAGGCTATGCCAAGCCTTGGACGACATGACAGTGCAAGCTTTATGAAGCATTCATGCGGGCGACGCCTATGACTTAGGCTATGTTCATAACTTCGCCGACTCAACCAACTTTCCTTCTCCCAAGCCACGGGACAAAGGATCGAGTGTCATTTTCAAAGCACGCCGTGCACCAACTCTAATCCGACCGTTGGACCATTCCATATTCTAACTCAATTCAACCCGTCGGGATTATTCCTTTTAGCTATGTGGATTCGTCTCTTTTATTATCAAGCCTACTTGTGCAAGTTGAAAACATGCGATTTATTATGTGAAGGCTATGATGTTCACCGAAACTACACCACCTGAGCGAGCGGTCGCTTCGACCGAGCGATGTCTTCGAGTAGCCGTTGCAAGGCTAAGTCCGAACGCCGTTGGCGTTTTGATTCTGCCGATTGACTGAGCGGGACGGGGCACTACATCATACACCACTCAGAAAAAGTTTCGTCCTCGAAACTAACTGAGTACTTACTCCTTGACTTACCACTCGAACGTTCAACGACTCTCGCGCACACTTCTCCTATGCGTTCCCTCAAATCTGAGCCACGCTTGTGCTACCCTCAATCCTTTCTTCCAAGCTTACGATATCAAATCCTCGACACTTCCCAGTTCCTCAAGTCTAACTTGATTCAACGTATCACTTAGTTGGATCGTGCACATATTCCAGGCGTCCCCAAAATACATGTATTTCAACCAAGCCTCGTGATAGAGAATCCTCCATCACCATTCGAGTCGGATCGTGCATATATTCGGACATCCCTGATATACGTGCATGTCAACCGATACTCGCGAGTGGTGTCTCCACAAATCCTACCACTTTGCACCCGGATGTCTGCCTAACCGCTAGGCTATGCTTTTCTGTCAGTATTGGAATCATAGTTCCCAAACTACAATATCAACACTGACCCCATCCTAAGGTCAAACCAAATTGATAGTACGGGATTTCTCTACCCAAGCTCGCATTACTCCGATTTCTAAATTTCGAGCATAGATTTCCTACACACATCTCAACATTCATCGTACGGGGTCCGAGTCATTCAGCAAAGCCATCCTACGATAACTCACGTTCAACCAATACTCAACAAGAACGTATCACTCGTTCATCAAGCCATTTTGTATAGTCTATCCCTCGCACACGTTCGACATAATCTACCTATCAATCCTTTTTTTCAAGTCAAGCACGCTACGACACAATCCACCGCTAAACCATAATTCATATTTCATATTCCCTAAGTCATTCATCCCAATTCACGCATTCGATCATGAGGTCGTCTAGCTTAACAATATATTGCGCCCCGATCTCACGCGATTCAGATTACCCATGGTAGGCATGAATCACCATGCACGCTCCCACGGAATAATCATCCTCATCGGGACGTAACTCTTGTTTTGCGTCTAGACTAGTTCATTCTCGATGCGCGGATCGAACCTGCTCAATCCTCAACTTTCATTTATTCATCAATCGCAAGTACTTGCATCCTCGAATTTTCCTTCGCATCAAGCCAACAAGTCGAGACAATCAAAGTTGCCTCGTCCTGATTTTTCCGAGTTCGATCATTCCTGCGACATGAATCACCATGTCAGCGCTCACGCGAAACGATCGCCTCAAATCCGACGTGATGCATGTGCGAGGCTGGAGTTGCGCTCGCGCAAGACAAGAATGTCGACATTGTGGTTATCCGCGTAACCATCAAGACACGATCACTTTCATCCAACATTCATCTCAATCAAAATCCTAAGTATAGCATCCAACCGAACAATAACACTTGCACGATCGTCCTTCGCCGAGTCAGAGTACCCCCGAGTTATCACATATCGATCTTTGATATGCCTCAATACCATCGATGATATGCGTAACCTGACAATCTTCCTTTGCAACCAATTTTGAGTCGTGCGAATGATGCTATCGTCCGACTGGATAATCTCCTCGACATTCATTTCAAGTTCGATCATTATCCCTCGAATCATTCATTCTCGATGCGCGGATCGGAACTGCTCAATCCTCAACTTCATTTATTCATCAATCGCAAGTACTTACATCCTCGAATTTTCCTTCGCATCAAGCCAACAAGTCGAGACAATCAAAGTTGCCTCGTCCTGATTTTTCCGAGTTCGATCATTCCCGCGACATGAATCACCATGTCAGCGCTCACGCGAAACGATCGCCTCAAATCCGACGTGATGCATGTGCGAGGCTGGAGTTGCGCTCGCGCAAGACAAGAATGTCGACGTTGTGGTTATCCGCGTAACCATCAAGACACGATCACTTTCATCCAACATTCATCTCAATCAAAATCCTAAGTATAGCATCCAACCGAACAATAACACTTGCACGATCGTCCTTCGCCGAGTCAGAGTACCCCCGAGTTATCACATATCGATCTTTGATACGCCTCAATACCATCGATGATATGCGTAACCTGACAATCTTTCTTTGTAACCAATTTCGAGTCGTACGAATGATGCTATCGTCCGACTGGATAATCTCCTCGACATTCATTTCAAGTTCGATCATTTCAAGCTCGATAGCACCCCTATCGATAGTCGACTCACTTCACTCAATCGAGTTCAACTCATTCTTGCTCGACACTATTCAATTCCCGCACTCGATTTTCCTAAGGTCGACGCAACTTTGGTGTATATGCCCAGCCCGACTTAGCCAATCGTGCTTACACAAACCATCTTTTGTTTCTTATCAAAAACTGTTCTCCTATGTTTTGTAAAATAGTTAGACTTATTGTATGGACATCCCGTGGGACAATTGAGAGAGAGCGTACCAACAATATCAACTTGCGGAAGCAACAGAGTTTGCAGAAACGACGAGTTAAAGAATTCATTCGATAGTCCAAGAACGTAAAGTCGTGCTCTGATACCATTATGTCAGGCCCCGCTCCCGTGGGAGCGATCGTCCTTGCTAAGGCGTGATGCCGCACGAGCCTAGATTGCGCTCGTGCAAGACGGGTTCCATAACAGCCGATTTCAGCGGCTGCGACGGGGTCGTCCGCAGAAGTCCCAAGCAGAGACATTGAATGATAGCAGCGAAAATTAAGAACAAACACAAGTTATTCAAAGAAGCTCTTTATTGATATTGAAACAACGGTTACATTGGGGGCACAAGGCCAATATTACAATCACTCAAGCTCACTCTTCTCACATTTTACAAGTTCATTCAGCTCTCTCTCATGTCTAAATTACAAGTCTTGATCCAGCAGATGCTTCAGAGGGCGACGTCCATACATTATGTCCTGTATAAGTCTTTACTCCATGCGGCCGCGTGCTTCGAATCGCCAAGGAACTTCGTGCCTCGACGCATCCAAGAGAGCTCCATGCCACGAGCTTCTACCTGTGCCTGCACATGGAAACTATGTGGGTGTCAGTACTCAAATGTAATGGTGGAATGAGCTCCTCGCCCACCCATACAAACCCAACACATTTGATTTACTTTGTGCAACATAGTCACTTCTTATCGATTGTCTTTCTAGTCTTGCCTTAGGATCAGTTTTATGACCGACGCCTTGCTTATTTTGTGTCTTTAGACCATCCCGTGCTCGCAACATCAATGTTAACTCAACAACGTTAACCTATCAAGTCGTGTTTGCCTTACGGCCAAAATCAGAGACGCAACTACGCGATAGTACCCAATTCCTTGTGACCGTGCTACATATTCATCATACCGTGCCTCACAACTCAATGTGACTCAATCGTATCGCTGCCTTGCAGCCCTTTGCTACTAACTCATCATCCGACCCAATCCAAGACTTGTGGGCTAAGTGCCACTCGACCAACTTTGCCTTGCGGCGTTTCCTGACTTAGACTCAAGACAACTCAAACCAAATTATGCAACTTATATGCCGACAACTTAAGACCGACGTCGCATCTCGTGCCGTAGCACGTCGCCTATGTTGATGCTAAATCTTAGGACCAAACCTTGTGTTCTAACTGTACACACATCCAACTGACTCAATCCAAAGGCACACACGCGAATTTCCGCCCATGCCGACCCATCAATATGAATTGGTCACTAACATCACAAGCTATCCTGGACTATAGCCTTGCCATTCTGCGACCCTTTCAGCGCAAGTAGCTAGCCCTGCTGAAAGTTCCCGAATGACCCGAGCGGTTCGTCCAGCTACGGCTATGCCGTGTTTTCCTCCGGAACGCCGCGGTCCCATGGTGCCCAGGGTTATCGCGCGTGGAAACTCCTCCTTGTCGACAAGTTGTCCAATGACCATGCAAGACTCGACACAAACTAACGTCTCACACAGTCATTCCTCTTCCAATGTTACCATCTCTTTCAAAACCAATATCAAACCATCTATCATTTGAGACCCCTCGATGACCCACGGTCGCGAGCATTCCTTCTATCATTTGAGACCCCTCGACGACCCACGGTCGCGAGCATTCTTTCCATGTTACCATATCATTTTATTCAACTCAGTGCCTATTCAATAATCCTTTCTCCAAAACTCATTCAATCAGCCGTGGTTCCTGTCCTAGACACTAAGTCCGTGCACCGTGCCTCAAATCGACTTCTGATCTACGCGACGCTATCGCCCAAGTCATATTTTATATGACGGGCCTTGGGATCGTGGGACTATTTGACTTGACAACCGTAAAATGAGCGGGACCGCACTTAGAATGACTTAGGTCGACTGGCATAACTTTGCCTAACATACTCAAGCCTACAACTTAACGAGCAAAGGCCGCGTCAAGCCTTGCCTCGATGGAACGTGTCGTGCCCGCGTTCAACTTTGAACGACCAAGTTCATTTGGGTGCCTAGACTTATGGCACAAGCTGTGCAATGCAACTTAACTCATGGGGCAAGCCAAGGCTATGCCAAGCCTTGGACGACAGGACCGTGCATGCTTTATGAAGTATTCATGCGGGCGACGCCTATGACTTAGGCTATGTTCATAACTTTGCCGACTCAACCAACTTTCCTTCTCCCAAGCCACGGGACGAAGTATCGAGTGTCATTTTCAAAGCACGCCGTGCACCAACTCTAAGCCGACCGTTGGACCATTCCATATTCTAACTCAATTCAACCCATCGGGATTATTCCCTTTAGCTATGTGGATTCGTCTCTTTTATTATCAAGCCTACTTGTGCAAGTTGAAAATATACGATTTATTATGTGAAGGCTAAGATGAGGCAAGTTCACCGAAACTACCCCACCTGAGCGAGCGGTCGCTTCGACCGAGCGATGTCTTCGAGTAGCCGTTGCAAGGCTAAGTCCGAACGCCGTTGGCGTTTTGATTCTGCCGATTGACTGACCAGCCAGGCTATCCATCTTCGAGCTCTTATGCCTCTCTAAAGAGACTTGAGAAACACTGAGTGAGGCTTTAATGCAGGCAGAAACTTGCCTAACTCTTTCAAGAAACCCGAGTCTGAACCTGTCTCTTGTCTCCACTGTCACAGTGTGCTGGAATTAATTCCAAACATTACCTTCACACAAGATGACATGTTGATGGAAGACAATCGACATGACCGTCCTCTCTACTTTACAGGATATGTTGACACCATGAAGGTTGATCGTATTCTGATAGATCCAGGGTCAGCACTCAGCATCAAAACGCCAATATGTCAAAGTTATATGGCTTTTCAAGTCCAGAGGGGGGAGACTTTTTCAAAACTTTGTCGAAGCGGACTTATTGTTTGCCTTTGTCAGCTGTTGTCGGTTTAGGAAGAGTTGGTTCCATAACCGGTAATGATGTAGAAGGGATGCCCTCTGTAGAGACAGGCTGTACTGGAACAGCCTCGAAAGACGAAGTAGGATCCTCCTGAGTTTCGGGATGCTCCCGTAGATAGGTTTTCCCTGACCTGGTGCCCAATAGGATCTCTTCTTCAACTATGGGGTCAAAAGACACCATATTGCAGCTCTTTATCTTGTCCTTAGAGTATTCTTTTTGCTTGGAGAAAGAAGGAACTTCGAAATCTGAAACAAGATCAGGATGAATCCACATAATCTCGCCATTATCAAGGGATAAGGGGACAAGACCTTCACTTCGTGGAAAAGGAAGATTTTTAATCTTCAGAGTGGCCCTGGGAATGGGGATGATGCCACTCTGTACCACTTGTGGCAGGAAATCACCGAACTGTACAGAAATCATATTGGCCGTAACGGTCTTTTCATCCTGTTGGAGAGTGATGACACCGGCGTTGACCAACTCTTGAATCTTGCCTTTGAGCACATAGCATGCCCGAGTGGGATACCCTATGAACCTGTGATAAACACAATACTTAGGGTAGTCAGTCTTACCGACTTCATCAGGCTTCTTCGGGTCAGGGAGTAGCAATTTATTGCTTTTAAGCAAACAGTCGAAGATGCTCGCTGTATCATTTTCATCAAAGGAATACTCTACTTTTGGGCGAGGTTCTTTTGGTGGAGGTGCAAAAGGAGCAGAAGTAGATGTGGGTTGAGCCACGTTAACGGCTAAAGATTCCTTGCTCTTGAGGTTGATGTTCAAGGTTTCTTTACGCTTGCGGTTATTCTGGCGATTACCGCTACCGGAGGCAGAAGGCTCATCTCGATCAGGGTTAGATATGTGTACCCCCAACTATTTGAACTTCTCCGCGCTAACTTCAGCTGCTTTAGCATTGACGATGAATGACGGCTAATCCTGGAACTGTGTTGACCCCGTCCACATGCTAGTGATAGGCAACAAGTTTGACTTACAAGTGTCTATCGTTACAACAGATGGGGTTCCGGGAGGCATTTTGAGTGCTTCTCGGCAGAATCGTTCAATGAAACTCTCATAGTTTCATTATATCTTTGCTTGATCTTGTTGAGGGCAGATATAGTCATATCGTTGATACCCTCGTAGAATTGTTCCAGGAATATCTGCTTGAGTCCGACAAAGGAAGTGATAGAGCCGTCAGGCAGGCTGCGGTACCAATCATATGCTGTGTCGGCTAAGCAGCCGACGAAGACTCTGGTAAGAAGAGCATCGCTTGGCTGGAGCTGGATAGTCATTACCTCAAAATGGTTAATGAACTGACTCGGAGAAGTGTTGCCGTCAAACAGCGTGATCGTAGGAATTTTATACTTTGGAGGGAATGGGACTTCCTTCTATTCTACCGGATAAGGTTGTTTGATCCCCAGCCTCTGTAGACCGTCTTTCTCTTTGAAAGCCTCGAACTGATTACGTAGTAGTTTTATAGCCTCATCGACATCTCCTGAGGATGGAGAAGTAATAGGCTGGCTTACCGGGTTAGGAGGAGGAACAGCATGGTAAGCACTACCCCCAGCCCCTGAATGACTGGGTGTAACTTGAATAGGTATTGAGGCTACTGGAGGAGATGGTACCCCCAGACCTGCATTGACAGGCACCGATGATGCAATAATCTCGGGATTTACAGCAGGTGCAGTCGGCGATACTGTATGTTGAGCTATGATAACAGTATGCATACTTGTGATCATTTCAGCCATGGTCTTCAATTTATCTTCCAGTGCGGCTATTCGTTGTTCTTGACTTGCTGAACTAGAAGCATCTGGATCTTCAGTAACAACATAGGCTGACACTTCTCTAGGTACAGTAGAAGATACTGTCTGTTCAGAGCTTTCGCTATATGCATCATAATCAGAGAAAGAACATCCCCTGAGTGAGAAATGGAGAAGTGACCAGAGGAATCTTGGAGAAGATTCCTATGACAGACTGTGTCTCGACTTCGGGATCGGGTGTGTCGGAATACTCCTTCAGAAGATTCATAGAGTAAATCTAGATATCGTTGACAGGGTTTACGGGGTTTGCTATGCTTTGAAGACTTCCTACCCCCAGTGTCTCGGGAAGCCATATTTACAGAGGCATAAAGCACCTTATCTTCGTCTTCTGACATTGGTTCAAAAGTTAAAAGATCGAAGACAGATCGCTTTGTCGTCTGGCAACAACACTTGATAACCACCTTGTGATTACAATGGTGTTCCAATGGTTGGATTGGAGGTGTTGTGGTATTGTTCCGCTTCTGCTTGAGGTGTTTCCGAAGATCTTTGATGACATTCGGAACATGATTCCGATTCTTCAGATGCTTTGTCCCATGAGTATACAGAGAAGTACTCAACTCATTGGCATAGGTATCAGGATTTTCCCTCCTAGAAGTTTGTTTTTGATGCAAGTTCGCCTTCGACATTGGTTGCTTGCGTTTATTGAGATAAGTTCGTAAATCGACAAATTCACCCCCAGGGGCTTCTGTCTGAGACACTAGCAATCTCCCCTGCTTTGAGCGGGATATCCGAAGAGTTGGGAGATCCTGGAAGTGTGCTACTGGAGTAGGCAAAATGCCTCTCTGATCAATATTCTTCTCTTTAGCAGGGAGAGAAGAACTCTTGTTTGAGAGAGTTTTTGTATTGTTTGGTGCCGAGGCATGTTCAGATGGATATTCCGAGGTAAAAATCGGGGAAGCCTGAGAAAAGATCAAAGGGCCTTTTTCTTTATTTTGTGAAGAAGGGTTGGCTAAAGAGCGTTTCCCTCTGTTGTTTTCCAGGTTTTGGACTACGGAAGATTGAGAAAAGACCAAAGGGCCTTTCCATTTGTGCTGAGACGGAGGAAGAATAGTCAAAAGACTACCCCCTGCGGGTTGTGCAGGAACAGAAGAGGCAGCAACTTGCCCTCTGGAGATGATGACAGAGGGCTCATTGGCCATAGAACAAGCAGGAGGTGCAACCTGTGTTCTAGAAGAAGCAGCAAGTGAAGCCTTGGCTACAGAGGGCATAGGTTGCGCTCTGGTTGAATGAGTGGTGGATTGCGCAGAAGGGAAAGGAGCCTCCAACTGCGCCAAAGGGAGAGGAGTTTTAGACTTTGCCACAGCAGCACATGTTGTAGATTGTGTTGTAGCAAGAGGAGTAGTGTGCTGCGCTTGGGCTGTAGGAACTCTGGATTGCGCTTTAGCAGAGAGGGTGATGGATTGCGCAGGAGCAGAAGTGGATACTGGCCTCCTGTCAGAAGAAACAACAGGCTGCGTAGAAGACTTCGGGGTCCACACTGAATGGACCTTGCTCTTGGCGGAGGCCACAGTGCGACGAGTAGCCCCAGAGTTGATCATCACTTCGTAGGTAGTCTGGTTGACCTTCACAACCAGCGTCTTCTGCGTCTTTTCGATGGACGCAGCGTCACATTGAGTTGTCACTTCCTCGTCGGAAGAGAAAGAGTTTCTCCAGCAGAGTCGCCATTTTGTTTGCAAAAACAAAAATCTTTTATTTCACAAACTTTAAAGAATAGTACAAGAGTACAATGAATTCTGGGAAAGTACAACTGTAGGAATCCGATCTGAAGACGGTCGCTTTATCCCTTGGACGATGTGAACTTTGAAGACGATAGCCTCTGAAGAATGCAGCAGCACTTGGACAAGAACTCTTGATCTCTGATGATCTTAAATAAAAATGATCCCCCTTAATAAAGAAATTGAAACTCTATTTATAGAGTTCTAGAAATAACTATTTTGTAGTTATTCTGGATTACGCACAATGGACTGCGCCAGTGACAGACTGCGCAGACTGTAAACTACGCTGGCTTTTAGGCAGTTGCTCGATCGTGGGCTAACTGTATTTAGATGCGTGGCATTGTTTGATTGAAATGCGCTTGGTCGTGTACAGGCGGTTGCCACATGGCGAGCAATTGATGGCATGTAATCCACGTAATAAATGTCAGTTATTTTCAAAAGCTTAATAGATCGCGCTAATTGAATAGCGCTAGCTTCAGACTGCGCTCATCTCTAGTCAATGGATCGTGTTGGGATTCGGACAGCTAGACTGCGCTGGGATTTGGACTTGGTCAAACTGTGCTAAGGAGGATCTGGCAGACCGCGCTCAGGTTGAACTGACAGACTGCGCTGGACTGTACAGCTGTTCTCGAGCGTCGTGCTGTACGAGAAACGAACAGACTCCTCGCTTTTCGGGTTGTCAGGCTGTCAGAAGATTTGATCTTCTTGTCAGGTAATGATGGCGTTGCTACGTCAGCATAGCACGCTCGGGCATTAGTGCAGTTCAGCCTAGCGCGGTTGATTTGTAGCACTGTTCATGTTAGCGTGTTTCAATGATGGGTGCGCAATTTGAACTTCTGTGCGTTATTTGATGGGTGCAACTTGATTTTTAGGACTTACAATCATATATGCGACTCTCATGCGGCTCAGTCATGAGACCACTCTCATGCGGCTCGGTCATGAGACCTCCCTCATGCGGCTCAGTCATGAGACTACTCTCATGCGGCTCAGTCATGAGACCACTCTCATACGGCTCGGTCATGAGACCTCCCTCATGCGGCTTAGTCATGAGACAACTTTCATGCGGCCCGGTCATGAGACACTCTTCATACGGCTCGGCTATGAGACAGTCCTTCATGCGGCTCAGCCAGGATACATCATTCATGTGGCTCGCCACAGAGTAGCAGTTGAGACACGTGGCAGAAATTGACCAAGTCTTAATAGTTCAAATTTAGTGCAACAAACAGAACATGATCAATCTTAACCAATCCCCAGCTGCCCACTTCTCGAGGCACGGTTATAAGGATATGGCCCAAAATTAGCCACGTGGCTGTACACCCTCATTACTCATGAATTCCTATAAATAGCAAGGTGATATTCCTTTGTACACACACTGAGACATACAGAAAGATATACACACACCCAGGCAGAGAGAGAGCATTTCTTCACCAGAGCCGAGGTTGCGTTCGATCGTCCAAGGAGTAAGGCAGAGTTGATAGCACTTTCCCGAGCCTCTACCGTCACCCCCCAGAATCAAAACTAAACAATTGTACTTAGATTGCTTTTCCTAGGTTTTGTTTCTAGGCTCTCTTTTGTACAAACGAGTTTGTAATTGTGAGTTAAAGTTCAGTCCTCCTATAAAAGTGTTCTGTTCTACGACAATCAATAACAAAAATTAATAATTTACAAGTTTGGTTAATTTCTAATAAATGTACTAACTATTTTTGGTTCAAACTTTATCTAATTATTCTCTAAGTTATCATTTATTACTAAACTAATCTCCTAGGTACAAAAATGAAAATTCCTCAATCTGGCACCAAGTCCCTGAATTTGAACACATCTATATGAACTTTGAGCAGTATAAGTTTTATACATCAACTCAAAGATTACTCATCCAAACTAAACTATCTAAATTATACAACTACTCAATAGAACAAAACATGGCCTTCCATATGCACAAAGGGACTCTACAATGTAAACTACTGTTAGCTCTCCTCCTTCATAAAGAGCCTATAAATGGTCTCAGAACCAACATAAAACTAATTTCAGGTATACAACTCTCATAAGCAACACCTAACCAATCCAACCCCTGGATCAAATGAACCATTGCCAACCAACAAAACTCAAGGATGAACCAATCAAAGGAAATTATACAATCAATTCACATGTATCAACAGTTAGGACTGCAGCACCCATAGCTAAGCAGTTCAAAAGTAAAAACCACCCACCCTTGTATTTAAAATCCAACGGCCACTCCTCTGTTCCTCTTTGTCCAGCTACTGGTCAGAGTACCAAAAATACAGATTCGGCTATAGCAACTGAATGCCAACTCTCTAATCGTAACTACATAGAGACTGGCCTTCTCTTGGGCTACTCTGAACACGATATAGACTTGGACACGAACCCAAATGAATAACAAATAACTGGACACGAACATCGACCATTCCTACAAACCGATCACTCTGCTTAAGAATGTATTTTAAATTTAGAACAAGAATTCAATCATGAGGAAAGAAGAATACCTGAGGGATGAATCTACCTTGAGACAAAATTCAAATCCAGTATCGGACACGTATTCCCGCGTCCAGTTATGAATTTAAACCCCCTGTGGCATTTCGTCGAGCAGATAATAGGCAGATTAGATCGAAGGTTCAAGAGGAGCTCTCTGAATTCATTCGAAAAAGTTCTATGAAGAGAAATCAATTCTCACCAATCAATGGTGGATCGAAAACTTCTCAGCTTGTTTCACAAAACCAAATTGATCCAAGAACTCTAACAAAATGCAAAAAGAACTAGAGATCGGTTATGTTTTAGAAATTCTCCAGTTAATAAAAGTGTAGTGATGAAAACTTACTTGACGAAAAATCAATCCAACTGAGATGAGTTCTGATCCGATCACTCAAATTGAAGGATTAGAACAACACTCATGATCTAGGAATTTTGGGAATTTTGATCTGAATGATCAGACCGATCAAAAGTGAATTTTAGAGAATCGAGAACCGATCAAAGCAACTCACCCTGTTCTAGCTCTGATCCATTGGGGAACTCGATGGAGCTTCAGATTGCTGGAAAGAACTTATCGAAAACCTCCATACGTCGATCGATCGTATCCTTCGTTTGCAAGTGATCGATCCGAGTCGGTTGGCGAAGGGAGCTAGACCAATCTCCTGGAGTGGATCGCCGGAGAAGCGAAAAGTCGTCACTGATCTGAAGGGTGCTTAGCTGCCGGAGTAGATGGCTTCTTCCATCGTCGTCGCCATAACTGGACCTCCACGAAATTAGGTTTAGATTCCTGGAAAGAAGAAGGAGTGATGAAGAATGGAATTGGCTCTGGAGGAAAGGAAGAATGGTGTGGATCGATTTAAATAGACTTTGAAAGTTTGTTAGGTAGTTGGAAATGTTTGGGGTGAGGTGGCAGGTTGGATTGGAGGGGAAAAAATATGAAATTCAATTTGAACGTTGCTAAAATGTTGAAGAAGCAACATTTTTTTTATGAGAGAATCATTCCTGGGCCCAAAGGCTGGCCTGTGGAGAATGGGCCTAGGTTGGCCAAAAAGGAAAATAACATCTTAAATTAATATTTTAATATTCCAAAGAATTTTATATATATACTTGGAAAAATTTATGAGAAAAATATTATTTAGAAATTCGAGAAGTGGGGTTACACTCGGGGATGGAGATATTTCAGTACAAAAGGCACGAAGGCTGTATTCATTATGCCCTCCGCCACTTTTAAGAATGGTCCGCGTATGTTGGGTTCATACGCGCATTTTTATACTTCAGCCAACACTTTTTTTGAAGGTTATTCAATGGCGGATAGCTTCGTCGGAGTGAAGAAAGCGCTTGATAGGACTAAAGCCACAATTTATTTGACTGAGGTTGAAGAAGATGTTCCTGCCGATGAAGCTCTAGAGACCGTAGATGCGGGTTTCCATGATGAAGTTCAGGACCCATTGTACATCCTTCTCAATAAGCGAAAAAAAGTCTCCCGTGAAGAAAGCGAGCAAAAAGCAAAATAGTAGGACCTCCTCTACCCAGTCAGCCCATGATGATCTTCTTTATCCTGCCAAAGGAAAAGGGAAACAGCAGAAAGAAACAACGATGTCATGAACCAGCAGCTAGGATCAGACTTCAAACACGACAGTTAGAAGCTGGGTTATCTTCTGAAAGGGCTTCTTCTTTTAGGGGAACAACTCCTTCTCATGTTCAAAAGGAGAGTGGGGTTAAGAAAACAAGTAGAGAGCGGATTACTCCTGGGGATCAACCTGCTGCTGCCGTTTCTCCACCGCTACTACTTGAACGAGCAGCGAGAAGGAAATTGTTGGTATCAAGAGCTTTGAGGGCAAAAATTACAGCTTCTACTGTTCCTCCTTTAACAAAGCAATCTCCTGGTCAGGCACCATCGCCACCATCACCTGGGGGTGTATCTTCTCTGCAAGGTGATATTCTCGGTCTCTTAGTTCAACAAGAACTACTAGATGTTAACCCGGTAGCGATTTGTATTGACCTTTCTTTATCTCCAGATCTACCATCGACCAGTGAGCCGACTCCAGCTGCCCTAATGGACATCCCTCTGGTTACCATCTCAGAGCCAGTGACCGTTGGAACTGATGTTCCCCTGTCTGCAAAAATGTTCATGGCACTTGTTTCATCCAACCTGATGTCACCTCCAATCTTCGAAGATGCTTCAAGGGTTGTTGTTCCTAAGGGATTACAACTTTCGTTTGGGATAATCTCGGTTCGAGGTGAACAAAGAATCGCTCCAAAGATTTTAGCTCCCTCTACATTCCAAGCTCCCGGAGCTTCTATCCTGAACGATATTCCATCCTTAGAGGAAGAGGAGATGATAAAAGCATTGCAGGACTGTGATTTTGGAGACAAACCACTTGAGGAGGACCCTGGTGATTCGGCCTCTGATCTTGAAGTGGCCCAAGAGAACCAAGCCTTGGTGGCTAAAGGTGACCAGACACAATTGAGGGTGGTAAGCACCCTGTTGAAGGTGAGGGAGACCAGAGCCCTAGTAATGATAATCAGGGTCTCGATAAACTGCAAGGTGTTGAGAACTCTAATGCTGAAGTTGAGGGCGATGGAAGCCCCTATGATGATGATGAGGGTGACAAAGGCTTCATGGAAGGTCTTGAAGACCCTAGGGTGATGAGAACCCTAACATTGAGGTTGAGGGGATTTAGACCCCTGTTGAACGTTTTCCTGAACCGGAGAGAACAGAAGTGGCAGCCCTAGGCCAAACTGAGTTAGGGGATAAAGACAGTTATGTGGGCTCAGAGGCTGGAAGCAGTCGCTTTATGTCAGGGAGCTCAGAAGCAGGAAGCAGTCAAGCGGCAGTATCTGCTTCTACAATGGAGAGGCCTGTTACAGAATGAGATATTACGCCTATGGAGACTCCATATATTCCAACGAGCACAGGTAAATTTTTGACTTTATTTACCTTTGCTTCTTTATTTAATGTCATATGACATAATGATTTTGCTTTGGGTTACAGCAGGTCATGTGGGGACGATAACTGAAGTCCCGTTAGCCTTAACTGCTTCCAGCCTCAGTTCTACCATGGCTTCCTTGGATGTCAGGACTCATGTCATAGAAGGAAGTTTATCGGCGATGCTTGTCATTCTTCCTGTTTCTGTTGTAGGAAGAAGTCTCACTGAGGTGGCAACACCTGGTATATCAGCGATGACAAGTAGCATCATCCAAACTTACACGGATGCCTTCTTCTCTTCCTTACGCACTCTTGTTCAATTGGCCATAGAGAAGAACCACCCTTAAGAGTTCGTAAGGAGTACCTCTCTTTTTCTAATTGAGGCCATACGTGGTTTTGGCGATACTACAAGGCTAGCTTCCTAGACCAGATCTTGTCGGAGTTGAGGGATCCCATCCAATCTTGTCAAGATCTGATTAGAGGGAACATGAACAGCCAAGTAGATGCTGAATGTGAATCTATAGCACGAGAGTATGAAGAACGCCAGACTGTGCTTGACAACACTATGGCAGCATTCAATTTACAATTTGGAGAAATAGAGACCCTTATAGTTGAAGCCACAACCAAGGAAGCGGATAAAAACAAAGAAATATCTGAGATTCAAACCCACATCCAAGAACTAGAAGTCGAATTGGCTCGAGCTAGAAAGCGCCACGAAGAGGTGATATAATTGTGCCAAGTTGTTTCGAGTCGTTTGGATGAACTGAACAGACAAAGAGGTGATCTTCTCCAAGCTCGTAATGCAGAGATGGAACGCCATGTTTTATCGATGCAACCATTGTTACCAGAATTTAGGAGGAATCTGGCCCGAGAGCGAGTTTTTGCTACTCGAGTGGAACGAGCTGAAGATTTGAAAAGGCAAATTCTCGACCTTAGTGCTCAGCCTCCACAATGAAGTTTTTAGAAAAGGGGAATGAATGTAATAACTCTTTTGAAGTACTTTTTATCACATTTTTTATAAATGTAATAGCTTTTTGTGTTTGCATGATTTGCATAAAATGAAGAACTGGTGATCTTTTGTGGCTCTATTACTTATTATGTATCTGTTTAGGACACAAGTAATAGATAAGAATAAAAAATATGTTCAGAGGTACTAGACATGGCATATTTCTCGAAAATAATAACACTCATTATATTTGTTCAAAGGTAATGTGGACGTGACAGAATATAATTTTGACGTATTGTTACTTCTAGGACGACATTATCAGAGGTATTGTGGACGTGACAAGTTGTTGATGTAGATAGTAGAATTCAGAGGTAATGTGGATATGAATTCGTATATCTGTTGATTATCCTTAAACCAACTGTGGCTCAAGAATAGGATATCTTTTTAAAACAACTGGGTTTCAAAAGATGATGTTTGTGATGACGTAGTGGATGTTATGGGTTAATCTTTTGAGGATGTACCATAAGATCTGATTAAGACTCCACTGGGATTTCTGGGGACTTATTATCTGTGAGTTTATTCACGAAAGAGTGAATTCGAAGATTTGTGTATGTACAATATTTGTTAGAAAATATAGTACATACTTTCAAATATAATATTTTTTCTATTGATAGGCATTATAGCTATTCGACCATCTATCCCGGTCAACTGGTAAGCTCCGTTAGTGTAACCCCACATTTTCAAATTGGTAATTTTGTTCTTTTTCATAAAAGAATTTAAATTACTTAATTATGAAATATTAAGTGATTTATAATTATTAATTCTAGTTAACTATATAATTTTGGGCATAAATTGCTTTATTAGAAATTTTATTTTTGATAATCCTTGGGCTGGCTCGACCCAAAGCCCATGGGGTTTCATCACCCTTTGTATTTAAGGGTGACTCAATGATTCTGAATCAGGAAATGGATCGAACCTTCCCCTGATTCTCAACTCTCTAGAGAAAATTTGAAATTCTCTAACAAACTTTCTTCATCTTCCCTAACCAAAATTGTCAGGAGAGCACAGTAACTTTCCCGCCACTAATAGCCTAACTTCCACACTACAATCCTAACTGTCTATAAATAGCCTCCTTTCATTCCAGATCAATTCTCAGAAACTCTCGAGCAAGGATCTGTTCCAATTCACTTCCAATCTCTGGAATTTCAATTCAAAATTCTGAAGGGATGGCCATGGCTTTGATGGTGCTGCTCATCAACAACGACTGAGATCCTTATCAACAACGACGAGCACTACTCCGGTCGACGACGTGCGGGTGATCTTCGACTTCTTCTTCCTCTTGACGAGTTGGCAGTGGCGGCTCAGGTGAAGGAGGAATGTGAGTCTCGTTCTAAACTTTGTATGGCTAGATCTGTCTCGATCTACAATTTTTGAAACAATTGAGTTCCTATGACCAGATCGAAGTGAAGTGTCGATCGACTTAAATCCTGATTTTTGTCAAGGGAAAGAAAGAGCAGGTGAGTTGAGGCTCACTTATTCCTTGTTCTTCTGACTATGAATGATTGAGTGAGTCGATCCTTTTCTTTACAGAGTCTACATTGATCATTACTAGTTATTCGAGATCGAGGGGAATTCAGCTCGTATTCTAGTGGTAAGTGTCAGATCTATTTTCTTTGATTTGATTTTGGGAAATTTTGATGTTCGGTTGATAAGTTCTTAAGTTCCTGGGTTGAGTTTTCAATTAGAAATTTAGAACAGTTCAATGGGGTACTATAGTGTAGGTGTTTGTTGAAATTACTCTTGGATTTATAGGTTTTTGTTCAAAGATTGGTTGGACACACAGGTGTCGTGTCCAGTTCCGAGGGTGTGTCGATTGAGCATCAACTCGAAGCCACAAGCAGGTACTCTTAAAAACTTTTCTAAATGAGTATTGGAAGTTATCTTGGGTTAAGTTATAGTGGAGCTAAGCCTAGGTGTTCGAATGTACATCAGGACTTTAGCATTAGATCATTTATGAACTGATGTTGAATTTTAGTTCAGATCAAGTAGTTGTGGTATCAAATCTTGATAAGTTTGTTTTGGAATAATTAAGTTCTGTATAAGTGATCTCTTATCTCGGGTTAATTATGAGTAAGGGAACAAATCCCCTTGAATCCTAGGTTGAATGATATTGATATCCTCTGATTTTTTACTGAAAGCAGGGTTTAGATTCTTTATATCAGCTATGTCATTAATGTTATTGTGTAGGTAATTGATCGAATTTTTCTCAACTACAAAGCTATTTTCCAAAAACTGAGATGTTCTTTACTGTTTCAACCTGTAGGATTTATGGTCAGAACTTATGTGGAATAGGAGAATGGCTATGGTAGAATTAAATACAGGATGGACCTGGTTTCAATTATTAGTGTTGTTGGGTTTAGTAAATGATTGGTTTCATGGTTCAGTCGAGTATACTGGACTGTGAGTCAATGTTGGGTGATATACTCGAAGTAAGCCATTTTGATCAAGAATGGTTGTGGCTGTGGTAGGAATGCCTGAACTTGGTTTGATAGCATCAATCTAGTCCAGTTCAGTTGCAATATACAATGAAGGCATTGATTGAACCTGAGATTTATATATTGAACCTAAGAGTGAATCTCAGTTAACCTGAGAGTGAAATCAGTTAGCTTGAGAGAGTAATCTCAGTGTAAACTGAGAACCTAAACTCATATGCAATGTTTTATCAAGAGTGGTCCAACCTAATGCAACCTGGATGCCTGTGCCATGTGATTCAGTAATTATCTGAACCATGTTTAGGTTCAGTGGGGGAGTAGCTAAATCTGAGGTTGCATATAGTTGTGTGGGCATTCAATTAAGATGAGTTTGTACATGACATTATGGTTTCATCTTATTTAACTGAGAAATACATATGAATGCTATGGTTCACCCTATTGAAATCTGAATGCATGTGCAGAGATTAATTCATTTTCATGAACCTGAGTTTGCCTATGCAAACCATTTTCAGTTCAGTGAACCTGAAATCAACTTGATACAGTTGGTTCAATCTCATGAAACTGAATTTCATTTATGCATTGGCTGGGACACCCATCATATGTTGTGTTACCTGAACCCAATGGGAACTGAATGGTTGAAATCTGGGAATTCAGTGCCATGTTGGCTCAGTTCTTTAAACTGAGATAGCATCCCAAATATTTTACTTCAACCTGAGACTTTAGCTCAGCCTAGAATTTTCCTTAACTACAGTATTACCTCAATGGAGTTAACTGAACCACGTTGCAATGTGTAAATTGGATGAGAGACTGGACTATCAGGAATACCATTTTTGGACTCAGTTGGAAGTATACAGTATTGGCAACCTGGGACCTTATGTCTGGATAATGGTAAACTGAGAACCTAAGTCTATGAATCTGAATACCTGTGCCGTGTTGATTCATTTCTATGGAACATAGAATCCAACCTCAATGTATAAGTACTATTACCCTAGGAATAAAGGCCATGTTAAGTCCTGTGTAAGGATAGACATTAGTAGAGGTTGGTTGTTCAATCCTAGAACTTGTTATAACTTGTGTTCATTGCACTCCTTTATTTTACGTTAGGACTTAAGGTGAGTATATAGGCTAATAGTAACCTGGGGGTAACAAATGAGTTCTAACATGTTTTATTCTAGGTACCTTATTAAGTTGTAGTATCTTTTTCTAAATTAAGCTAATGAGTACCATAAATTAGTTAATTTCTCTATGATCCTAAACTTGTGCTATAGCTTAGGCTAATTTTTGAACTAAATTAACAAGTTAGTATTAATCCTAACCAACTTGTATCAAATCATTTAAAAACATGAAGACATCTAGCTCCGATCTTCACCCGTACTTTCCTGGAGCAAGGCAAGTACACTCTATGGTCTTGTACATTTTATTATATCATGTGCTTCCTTGATTGACACACTGTGACACGACATGTATTTCTAGTGTTCATGTTCCTTGTTCTTATTACTTGTACCTGGGGAGGGGAAATATACTATTTATGTGACCAAACCCAAGAAACAACTCAGGTGTGTTTAGCTTAGATCCCGCATCGTGCACGCGGGTCCTAAGTCGTACCATTCATGTGCTTCATGTGATTACCCCTAGCCGGTCACATACGTAGTTATATTTCAAATATTGTGCACACATGTTCAGTAGATATATCTTGTACTTAGTTCTTATGATTCCTGAGATACCATATTCTTTCATGTTCTTACATACCATGTTCTTTCATGTACTTATACACCATATTCTTTCTTGTACTTTACATACCATGTTCCCTTGTACCTTTATATCATGATGTCTTGTTCATTATCTAGAACTGTACTTTGCTCCGCTCCTGAATAGGATATGTTGCAGGTGAGTTGGAGGCCCTTTGCGACACATATTATGGCCGAAAGCCAGTTGATGTAGGAGAGGTAGCTGGAGTTGCTCTTGACTTAGAGGCTGCAGAAGCCTAGAGCTTTACCATTAGCACTTTTTATTTTCCTTGTATTTGAAACTAGTAGACTCTATCTTTCATTTTGCTGGAATATAATAAATTTTGAGACTTGTACTTTACTCTGGGTTTGGGATACATTTATAGATGCTGTGATTTCATACTTTTTTATGATTATCTGGTTAGATTTCCCTAGCTTGGTACAGCTTACTTTGTCGTGTCTAACGACGAAGGCTGGACGTGTCCGACTCGTGTCCGATTATTCGGGAGTGGGTCGTGACTGTTAAAGAAGGCTTTGCTTATGACGTAGGGTCCTTCCCACTTTGGATCAAATTTTTCCTTGCTCAAGTGTGTCATAGTCATAGGACGTCTGACAGTAAGGACTAGTTTGCCTTTTTGAAAAGTTCGTACCTTGACTTTGCGATTGAAAGCTTTTGAGATTCGGGCTTGATATAGCTTAATGTGCTATTGAGCTAGCAACCACTTATCATCAAGTGCTTCAAGCTCTTGAAGTCGAAGATGATCGTTGTTTTCTACCACGAGTTCATTGGCGACAGCTATCCTCAATGATGGAATTTGGATCTCCAATGGTAGGATGGCTTTGTATCCATACACCAAAGAGAAGGGTGTACAGCCAGTCGGGGTACATATAGTGGTACAGTATGGCCATAGAAATTCTCTAAGCTTGTCGCTCCAGTTTTGTTTATTGGCAGAAATGAACTTTTTTAGAAGCTTGATGATTGTCTTGTTGAATGCTTCTGCTAAACCTTTGGCTACGGGATTATAAGCTGTAGAAGCAATATTGTTGATTCGAGTGTCATCACAGAATCGAGTAAATGCTTGACTTATGAACTAGGGTCCGTTGTCATGGATGATTCTTCGAGGAACTCCGAACCGATAAATGACATGATACTTGATAAAGCTGATGGTATTGCTTGTCTTGACTTCAGGTAGGGGAATAGCTTTTGCCCATTTTGAGAAGTAATCGGTTATAGCTAAGATGAACCGATATCCTCGAGATGATGGTGGATTGATAGAACCAATGACATCCATTCCCTAGGCTTCAAACGGCCAGGATGCTGCAGTGGTATGTAAGAATTCGGACGGTTGGTGGATAAAATCTGCATGGATCTGACATGCTCTGCATCTCTTTCCATATTCAATTGCATCTGCCACCATAGTGGGCCAATAGTATCCTATGCGTCTGATATAATCTTATAGCTTAGGGCCGGGCTGATGTGCACTGCAGACACCGTCATGAGCTTCACGTAGTATCTATTTTGCTTCATCTCCTGCAAGACAGCGTAGGAGCATACCATCAAAGGATCGACGGTAAAGAGTCTTGGACAAGTGATTATAGTAGAATCTAAGTGATCTACGATGAATTATCGTAGCTTCTTTAGGGTCTTCTGGCAGAATGTCATGTACTGCAAAGTCGATGAAGGGAGTTCTCCAATCCTTGGTAGTAGTGCAAACCTCTACCGCATTACTGAATTCAATGTTCAGATTATTCTCGACGCAGAATAATTCTCTATTAGCGATGACGATTAACTGTTGCCTTTTCACAGGAACTGCTAACACAGCTGCTAGATTCGCGAGCACATCAGCTTCTTTATTGCATGCTCGGCGTACATGCTTAATAAAGAAACATTTGAATGACATAGCTAATTTAACCACTGCTTCTTGATAAGGGATAAGAGCTTGATGTCGGACCTCATACGTACCTCTAACCTGGTTGACAATCAGTTTAGAGTCTCCGTATACTTTAAGATAGTCAATATCCAGCTGTTTAGCTAACTAGAGACCGATGAGTAAAGCGTTGTACTCACAACATTGTTAGAGTATGGCTCGTCCAGAGAGTAGGCTCTTTGAATGGTTAGCCCTTCTGGGGATACGAGGACAATCCCTACCCAGCGATGATGATACTGTTGGGACCAATTCAAGATGTACCATCAAAGAATACACGCCAGGCAAGTATCCCTTCTGAAATCATGCTGGACTCTAAAGTTTCATTGGTAATTTCATCGTAGGTTTTGAAGTTTCAGGAATTGCATGAGTAGCCAAGAAGTCAGCTAGGGCTTGACCCTTGATAGGTTTCTACGGGACAAAGACCATATCATACTGTGCTAGTAGTATCGCCCATATAGCAAGTCTGGAATTGAGTGTACTAGGCTTCTTCATCAGAATCTGTAGAGGATTGACTCTGGAGATGGCATGAATGGTCTGGCCTGTGATGTAATGATGCATTTTCTGGATGGCGAACATCAAGGCTAAGCACTATTTTTCTACCGGACTGTATCGATATTCAGCATCGATCATTGTACGACTGAGATAGTAGATTGCTTGTTCATGACCTTCATTATTCTTCTGGGCTAAGAGTGTACTAAGAGAATGGTCCATTGCTCGAACATACATCAGGAAGGGTATTCCTGTAATTGGAGGAACTAGGATTGGAGGGTTCATCAAGTACCGCTTAATATCCTCGAATGCTTGTTGCCATTCGTCAGTCCAAATGAAAGACACATATTTCTTCATTAGTTGGGTGAACGGTCTACAGTGTCCACAGAGATTTGAGATGAATCTCCTTATATACGCAAGTCGTCCCTGGAATCCTCATAGCTCATTTAGATTGTGTGGAGGAAGCATCTCTTGAATGGCTTTGACTTTCTTGGGGTCAACGTGTATACCCTTAGAGGTAATAACGAATCCGAGGAATTTGCCACTAGTGACTCCCAGAAATGGCTTGGTAGGATTCATTTTGAGTTGATGCTGACGCATTAGATCAAAGACAGTCCTTAAGTCTTGGATGTGATCTTCTTTTTGACGACTCTTGACAGCAATATCATCGACATAGCATTCGACTATTTTCTGTAAATGTTCACGAAAAATAGTACTCATAGGTCGCTGATAGGTGACACCAGCGTTCTTGAGACCAAATGGCATGACTGTATAGCAATAGACTCCCAAAAGTGTGCGAAAAGATGTATGCTTTTTATCTTCGGCATTTACTTTAATCTGATTATAGCCAAAGAATCCATCCATGAAAGACATTTGCTCGAACCCGCAGGTATTGTCGATCATGACATCTGTGATTGGAAGAGAAAACTCATCCTTGGGATAAGCTGTATTAAGGCCTCTAAAGTCGATACAGACTCGAACCTTCCCTATTTTCTTCACGACTGGGACGACATTAGCTACCCAGTCCGGATGTTGTTCCTTCCTAACAAAGCCACAAACGATGAGCTTTTTGACTTTAGCTTCTATGCCATCCATCATATCAGGACGAAATCATCGCTGTTGTTGTTTGACCGACCTAACATTTGGCAAAATATTGAGCTTACGGGTAGTAATTTGAGGATCTAATCCTGGCATATCTTCATAGCTCCAGGTGAATACGTCAATATATTCTCTAATGATTTGGATCAAGTCTTGTTTGTCTGCTTCAGGGAGACTTTTGCTGATAAAGATTGGCCTTGGAGAAGCTTCGTCTCCGACGTCGATTTGGATTAATTCGTCTTCAGTGGGTGGTTCATGCTGATCGAAGCGAAGCTCCCATTGAGTATCCATCCGTTGTGCCCAAGGCTCTTCCTCATAAGCCTCAGTAGAGTCATCATTATTATCGCCTTCTGGGTATTTAGTTATCACCATACTGACAGATAGAGTCAGTTGATGAACTTCCCCTATGCTGGTATCTGACTCCTATAAAGCAGAATCAAAAAAATGAGATCGAACCTCTTCGTCTGATTAAGATATATCTTGGGTTGTGTTCGGCATAATGTAGCCTAACCCATTTCTGGTTTTATTGTAATATTGTGATGACTTTCCTTTCGGAGCAGGTATTCGAATAGGAGTACGTCTACCTTTGCCTCCATTCAATTCGGACCCGAAATTGTAACCCATTTTTCGAATGATGCTTTGGATTGTAGACTATAACGACGCAGTTGTATTCTTCCATGATCGTTATTATCAGAATTGCTGTCGAATATAGTTCTTTGGTTACATTCTCCGCTGAAGAGGATTTGATACTT
Organism: Iris pallida; assembly: GCA_029216955.1. Lineage (NCBI taxonomy): Eukaryota > Viridiplantae > Streptophyta > Magnoliopsida > Asparagales > Iridaceae > Iris > Iris pallida. The sequence goes on along the minus strand of JANAVB010023995.1, from coordinate 7,449,324 downwards.
CTCATCATTCCTAGGTGGAACTACAAAGAATGAATTCTGCACCGGTTCGTACTCTATCTCATCTTGAAAAGGTTGAATTGCTCCTAAGGTGAGGGGTTCGAATTTGTCTAGAATTTCTAAGCAACGTTGTGCATAATAGTTAACATCAATATACTGCAAAGGGGATACTGTTTTATTGATATTTCCAGTCTCAATAATTACAACAGCATTCGTAACCTTGGCTGGAGACACCATCAGGTCGACAACAAAAAGAGAAGAAGGAGAAGCAGTAGGCTTGTTACGACAAAGGTCGATAACAAGAGGTTCAGAAGAGGTGAGCTCCATTTGCTCTACTTTTTTGGTAGGAGGAGCAAGAGTGATAGTCAGCATTTGTGAAAATAAAGGATAAGAAGTGCGTCCTTTGACTGGAATCACCAAGACATCTTTCGATTTGTCTTTTTGGTCTTCCTCGGTGTTCATGGCCAGCACGACCATCATGTACTCATCATTGTACATTCTGGAGTCCGTATAGTAGGCTTTGACACCTCAAAAAGGATTGAGGTCAGCTATTTTCTTCTTAATCTCTTCGTTATCATGCACGTACTTGAAACACTGATGAAGAGTGGATGGCACAATGTTATGTTCATACAACCATAGCCTCCCTAATAATAGGTTGTAGGAAACGTAATTGTCAATCACATAACAGGTGACTTTTGTTCGAAGATCGCCGATTTGGACTCTCAAGCGGATCTTTCCCAATGGTTTACTCTTCCCAGAGTTGAATCCGAGAATAGTCGTAACCGTTGCTGAGAGACTGTGAACTGGAATCTTTAGAAAATCCAGTAAAGTTTTTGGAATTATGCTGAGTGCAGACCCAGGATCGACAAGGATACGATCCACCCTCATCGTGTCGACGTATCTAGTGAAATAAAGAGGTCGATCATGTCGATTATCCTCCAACAACATGTCATCCTAGGTGAAGGTGATGTTCGACATGATTTCCATCACACTATGACATTGAGGCAAGCTACTGGATCATCCTCAGACTTCTTGAGATATGTAAGACAAGCATCAGCTTCTATCAGGGCTTCGCTTAGTGTTTCTCGAGTTTCTTTCGAGAGACGAAGGAGCTCAAAAATTGATAATCTTGCCAGAGTATTGGCTAGCTGAGCCAATATGTCAAAGTTGTATTGTTTTTGAAGACATTGTAATGGAGTTGTCTTCTTCGGGTTCTTATCAAAGTGAACCTTTTGCTTGCCTTTATCAGCTATTGTCAGTTTAGAAGGACCTGAGTCAGCTGGTAGAGCTGATGTTGTAGGAGCATCAGGAGCAGGAGGGGGAGTGACAATTTCATTCTCTTGACTATGTGGGTAGTCTCTAAGGTAGAATCTACCAGATCGAGTACCTGTCAAGACTTCTTCTTCGGTAGCAGGTGAGAGAGAGACCATATTACAGCTCTTTACTCGTACTTTGCTCTTGAAGGGCTTCTTTTTCTAGTAGGGAATTGTGTGATCTACTCCAAATCCCAGTCTAGCACGAAACTGTTGTCTTGAAGTTGTATGGATAAGGGTATCAGAGATCCTTTTCCATCATTCAAGCCTGGGGCTTTCTGAAAGTCATATCCCATCTTTATCATCAGCTCCGGAGATTGCTGACTGTATCGATGGAATTCGGGCCGATAGGTGACTTTCGATATTGATGGAGCAGTCTCTAAAGAAGACGCAGATCATGTCTGAATAAAAGTAGTCTTCTAAGAAGGAACACGGACATCAAGCGAGGAGTGCTCACTCGAAGTCACATTACAGGATTTATACTTAGCTGACTTCTTTGATGTAGTAGAAGGGATAGATGTCTTCTGCTCAAACTCACCGACGAGGTCCAGATGAACCTACATGATCTCGCCTTTAGCTGTTGACAGTAGAACCAAACCGTCATTTCATGCCGGCGGGAGGTTGACAATCTCTATGGTTGCCTTCGAAATTGGGACAACACAATTGGGAACTAACTGGGGAGCAAAGTCTCCGAATTGTAAAGAGATGACATTAGCTGTCACCATATTCTCATCCATTCGGAGGGTGATTGTTTTGGCATTGATCAGCTCCTGGATCTTTCCTTTGAGTACATAGCATGCTTTGGTTGGAAGTCCAAGAAACTGTGATACATGTAATATTTAGGAATGTCAGTTTTACCTACTTCATCTGGCCGTTTGATTTTCGGCAGTTGAAGTTTATTGCTTTTGATCAAGAAGTCAAAGATGCTCATGATATCGTCATTGTCGAAGGAATACTCTTCCTTGGGTTGTGGTACTGCCCTCTGTGGAGGTGCTGTTGTTGTAGGTGCTGACTGCCTATGTTGATGGCTAAAACTTTTTTGCCTTTGCGATTGTTTTGGTGACTACCGCTGCTGGTAGCGGAATACTTATCTTTGTCAAAATTAGGCATCGGAATGCCTAGTTGCTTGAACTTCTCAGCACTGTCTTCGGCTGCTCTGGCACTTACTATGAAGGAACCCCAATCTTGGAATTGTGTTGGTCCCGTCCACATGCTGACGATAGGTAACAAGTTTGATTTGCATGTATCTACTGTCAATACGTCCGGAGTACCTAGAGGCATTTTGAGTGTTTCGTCGGAAGTGCTTAATGAAACGTTCAGTTCTTTCATTTGACTTATGTTTGATTTTAGTAAGGGTGGACATAGTCATGTCGTGAGTCCCTTCATAAAACTATTCCAGGAATATCTGCTTCAATACCATAAAGATGTTATACAACCATCTGGCAAGCTTTGGTACCAATCATAGGCGACCCCCGCTAGACATCCGACAAAGACTCTGGTAAGTTAAGCATCGTTATGCTAAAGATTATTAGTCATTATCTCGAAGAGATTAATATACTGACTCCGTGGTATGCTGCTGTCGAATAGCATTATGGTCGGCGGCTTGTATTTGGGCAGGAATGGAACTTCCTTCCACTCTGCCGGATAGGGTTGCTTGATCCCTAACTTTTGCAATCCTTCCTTCTGTTTGAAAGCTTCAAACTAATTTTGTAGAAGCTTGAGGATCTCTTGATGCTTAAGGAGCAACAAACTGATTCGAAGGATTTGAAGGTGGGACTGCATTATAAGCACCACCCCCGGTACCAGAATGACTTAGGGTAGCCTGTGTTTGAAGGTGCATAACGTCCGAAATGGTAGTATTTGGAAAAGGCTGTGCTCCAGGACCAGTGTTGATGGGCACGAAACTTGCTGTGTGTTCTTGGGTTAAAATTGGATTCACAACCAGCGAAACAGCATGTTGTGTCATAATCACCGTATGCATGCTCGTAACAATGTCATCCATGGCTTTTAGATTGGCCTCCAGAACAGCAATTCTTTGCTCTTGGCTAGCTGAACTGGAAGCGTCTTGCTCTTCGTTCGTGATGTAGATAGATACTTCTCTGGACATTGAGGATGAGCTAGTGGACAAGATAGTCCGATCAGGATCTTCGCTATCAGCATCGAAGTTCGTTAAATTGCTACCCCCAATATTAGGAGTACGAAGATTCCTTTGACCAAGGAGATTTTGGTTTCTTGATCGTGTTTTCTGGTAAACACCTTCACCTGAATCACGGAGTCGATCAAGGTATTGTTGACTGGGTATACGGGATGAGTTACGACTTGGACGTCTTCCACCACCTGTACCACAAGGTGTCATGTTAACTGAGGCAAATAGTAATTCGACTTCGTCCACCATGATCAATTCAGGAGCCCGAGTGTAATTCAAGCGGTCAAAAATAGACCGTTTGGCTTATTGACAGCGGCACTAGATTACTATCTCATGATGCTGATTACAATGATGTTCCGGATGTGGAGTTATAGTTGCATGAAGTGGGCCTGCAGTCTCCCGCTTTTGTACAAGAATTTTACGGAGATCAGTTACATTGACGGGAGAAGAAGAAGAAGAAGAAGAAGAAGAAGAAGAAGAAGAAGAAGAAGAAGAAGAAGAAGGCACATGTTCTATGATTATATTAGGAACATGGTTTCTTTTCCTAAGATTTTGTATCCCCTGAGTGTACTAGAAAGTGTTGAGTTCGTTTGCATGAGGGTTCTTAGAAGCCTTCATTGAACGTAGGTTGGTGGCTGGCATAGATTGTTTTTGACTTGTCTGACACGCCATATGACTTGATGGAAGGAGTTCTGCTCTGCGTTTGTTAAGATAAGCATGCATATCAGTGTCATAAGTTGCTTGTTCGTCAGTCTGGGACACCATCAATGTTGCTTGCTTTGAACTTGATATGTACAGGATAGGGACATTCTGACATTGGCCTGATTGACGCTGGCCAATTTGATGTGGAGTGGGCAGTATGCCCTGTTGATCTGCGCATACTATCCCAACACATTGGCATGGCACGAATAGACAGCAAGAAGTAAACTTTGAGCAGAACTTACTTTCTAGGCATTGATTTGATAATCTCTGCCTAGAGAAGTAGAGTTTATACTCAGAAGTATTCTGGCATCGATTGGCACAGAGGCGCAATCAGATGGATTTCCCATCGAGTCCAGGACTGGATAAGAGTAAAAAGTGGCCACAGGGCACTTTTCCTTATTTTGCACAGAAGCAGTGGTGGGTGCACTCTCCACCAAGTTTAGAACTAGAGAGGAGTGAGGAATGGCCGCAGTGTGCTTTCCCTTATTTTGCGCTGTAACAATGATTAGCGCGTCTTCCACCAAGTTTAGAAGTGGGGAAGAGTGAGGGATGGCTATATGGCACTTTCCTTTGTTTTGTACAGGAATAGTGATTGGTGCGCCTATGGACTTCAGAGTCCATATGGCACGAGTCTTCCTGTCTTTAGAGACAGCAGCAGATGTGCGCTTGGCAGCAGCGTGCTTGGCACCCCCGGTGCCAATCATTGCTTCGTAGGCTGTTTGGTCAACTTGGACGACCAAAGTCTTCTGCTTCATGCCGACCGACGTAACATCGTATTGCGTTGTCACTTTCTCGTCAGAGGAGAAAGTCGTCCCCAGTAGAGTCACCATTTTGTTTGCAAAAACAAAAGTTTTTCGAGAAAACTAGGTTACAAACTAAGAAAGAAAGTACAATAGTACAATTTGATTTTGGGAAAGTACAACTGTAGAAATCTGATCAGAAAATGATCACTTTATCCCTTGGACGATGCGATGTCGGAGGAGAAAGTCTTGAACCTTGCTGCCGGAGAGACGGAGAATTGCCGAGTGTAACGCCCCAGTCCCAAAATACTTAGGGCTAAGTACGTAGACATGCCAGCTGTATACATATAAAGTATGCTCCAATATATGGAATCCTCGTATGTATACATTATCTGTAAATACAGTAAACCAATAGTAATCTAATATCATCCACAAAATAAAAGAAAAATGATGCCATAAATCAACTTTGAATTATCATTGTACAAGCTGTTGGACGGAGACAAATCCACTACCAACAAGTAAGGAAAGAAATACATGAAAAATAAAATGATTTGTCGAGAGTAGCAAAAAAAGATCCAAGACACGTCATCTTCTAAGGAAATGAGAAGATCACGACCTCGGATAGAATACCTGTGGAAGACAAGAGCACACACCTGGAGAGATAACCAGGTCCTCAGAGGGACGTAACAAGATACACAATATCATGCCATATAAACTGAATATAATTGCTCAATAATAATAAGTAAGATCGGATCATAACATGGTCCAATAACTCACCATTTGGATTATCGTACCATCCCCCCAACCAAACAAGGACAGGAGATGGCACACTAACCCACGATGAAGTATATTTCCAAGTCACGAATCCAATATGGTATCCGGACCACAAAAAGGTTCAATACCTTCTCATCGGAGTAGTAAGCCATACCTACAACCAAACAAGGACAAGATGTGGTGAACTAATCTGCGACAAGTTATTGTTCCAAGCCACGGTCAGATACAAGTACCCAAGCCAAGAGTACTCATACCTAACGGATAAGGTAGCCTAACCAGTCTAAGTCTATGCAGTTTTAAGAACAACCTCCAATGCATGGGCCCTGGCTAAAATGGGATCGGCATGGTCCCCCCTTTGGGCACTAGAGGCCCAATCAATAAGAGCATAACGTACCGCAGAACGTCAGTGGCCGTCAGTAATCATGGGTCGTCAACCCGCATCTCCGGTGGAGTATACAGCCACAAGAGAAATGTGTAAAGTAGCCCATACGCTAAGGATATTTCCTCCCCGCCCAATGCCTACTATGTTGTATCCATAACACATATAACCTCTATTAACCGCTAAGTCAAACTAAGCATGCAACCTCTATTAGCGGTTAATCATATCGCACGGCTTATACGTACTGATGGCCATCCAGTCACGCATGTCCGAGTTCTATATGTGACTCACAACAACATGGTATAAATGTGCCAAGGCCTATGAATGCAACACACAAAGGGTGGTCCCTTAAATCTAAGCTCAATGTATAAGAAAATAGTACATAGCAGAAAATAGAACTAAACAGTAAAAATTCTATCTACTTATGCCATGTATCACAGTTTATTTTGCAAAAAATAAATAATAAATAATGCATGAATATGAGCTAAAGTAAAATAATCAGCTAATGGCAAGGTATCTTGCCTGGTGTGACGTCTGGTATGGTGCGATAATCAAAGTAGCATGTATTATGACTTCGACGTTCCAACTTCGCAAAACGACCTCCGATGATGGCACGGACGGTTCCTTCGGGTCCAGAATAGTTTGTTTAGTTATGATTGACATAAGGAAGTCCAAAATTCGCAACGGAATGGGAAATAGACGATTGACCAAGGACAAGACTTGATAAACGAAGAGATTCGGTATAGCTAAATGTCTATAATTATTTTTAGAATATATATATACATATATATATATATATATTTTTTACATATATATATATATATATTTTTTTTTTTACATATATATATATATATATATATATATATATATATATATATATATATATATATATATATATATAAGAAACTCTACTTATTTAATAACTATATTGAAATTTCTTATAATTTTCAAAACTATACTTGGAAATCAATTATAATTAAAATCTACATTCTTCCTTTACTCAAAATATTATAATTCAACACTTGAAAATTTAGGAAACAATTTAGGCTAAAAGCAATTTATATCGAATATAATTTGTACACTATAAAGCCATAACGGATACAAAATAATGTAACACTATTTTAGAAAATACTCGTTAAAATGGAAACTCTGTTTTATGGATTAAATTATATAATAATTACTTGAATACTTATTATTCTAAAATGGAAAGTCTATTTGTAAAATAATATATACATATTTTAAAATACTTATTATACTTTAATAAATAGCCATAACATTATAAAAATAATTTATACCATAATAAAAACACTAGCAACTGCTATTCTCTATACTATATTAATAATGATTAATAAAAAGCTAAGGAGTTACTTACGCTTGTAATGAAACCAAGTAAAAATAAAAGAACTCACAAGTCTGTTGTCCTTCCTTTCCTCTCGAGAAGTCCACAAAAGTAGGTGAAGAGAAAGACAGAGAATCATTGAAGGAGAGAGCGAACGAGAGATGAACGAGCGGGAAGAGCTCGTGGAGACCCGACGAAGCCGGTGGGAACAGGGCGGCGGTTCCACCAGCCGCGACGGCGGAACCGGGGTGCGGAGAAGGCAGTTCGACGTGGGGCTGCGCAGATCGAGCGACGCTCGGATCCGGCCAGTCGACCACGGGAGAGAGGGGTTCGGGTTACTGGTTCGTGGAGGACACCGGGTAGAGCTCGACGGAGGGAGTGACCGGGTGCGGTGATGGGGAACCGTGCGGGTGGTGCTCATGTCGCCTGGGCGGCAACGACGACGGGTTGCTGGGAGTGAGGCCTGACCGGATTGGGATTGAGTGGCCGTGGGGAGGCGCGGCTGCCAAGCGTGGCATATGCTGTCGGCGGTATAAATCTGAGGCGTTGCCACAAAAATTGAACATGGGTCGCGGGGTTATGTGGGTCTATGTCGTGTCCTTCCTTCTGCGGATGTTTGTTGACGACGATGGTGAGGGATCGTTGGGGATTTTTTTTGGCTGCGACGGCCGAGGAAGACAAGGGGTAGGGATAGGTTTTTGTTTTATTTATTATGAGGGATAATGGTGGTGGTGTGTTATTCTGGTGGTGGCAGTTTCGGTGTTGCAGGTGGCAGTGGTGTTTGCCAGGTTCTTGGCCAACAGGGGGTTTGGGAGGAGAGGGTGTGTCGGGGTGACGGTGACGGGGTGGTAGTCGTGTAAATGGTCGAAAAAGAGGATAGGTGGTAAAGTTAGCTGCGACGGTGTTTGTGTTGTGGCCATGACGGAGGGGTGCTGGACAAGTCGGGAGGGTGCTGGTAGTGGTGATGGCGAGACGGGAGTCGAAGGTTTGGTGGGTAGGGTTTGGCTAAGGGTGGAGTCAATGGCGGTGATGCCGGGATTCGGGTTTGGTCGAGAGGCTGTGGGGGACGTGATGGTCGGGCTCATGGTGATGGCTGCAGTCGCGGGTTGGAGGCAGAGAGGAGGACACGAGCGGGGACGGGGTTTAGGTTAGAAAATTTTATTGTGTCGGGGGAGTGTCCGATACGGGAAAAATGTATATGTAAAAAGAATAGAATAAGATAGTCACCCAAGGTCGGACCCGAGGCCATCACGGCTGGCACGGAGGGGGTTGGCCACAGACACGATGCACACACTTCGGTGGAGAAATTTGTGGAGTAATTTGTGGATAAAAAACTTATGGAGGCTCCCCTATATAGGGGATGGAACTTCTAGATTGATATGGATTTAGAGATTTAAATCCCCCTTGGGATAAACTCCTATTTAGTTTAAATCGATTTAGTAAATTTCATATCTAATTTAAATAGAACTAAATCTAAATCCATCATATAGAAAATTCATATATTTATTCTAAATCAAATTTAAAACAAATCAATCCAATCCAATTTCGATATAATACAGATACACTTTGCTTAAATCAATAAAATCCAATCTTTATTTAAATTGCCATAAATAAATTCAAAATATTAATTTTGAAAAATCATAATTAATATTTAAAATCTTTGAAATAATTTATGCTAAATAAATAATTCTAAATAAATTCTAATAATTTTTGAAAATATATATGAAGTAAATTTCATGTACTTCACACAAGTAGAATATTCACATAAAATCTAGTTTTTCTAAATTACCACTAAAATAAAATAAGATAGCCTTTTATAAAAAAAAATTAATCTTGGTAATCTCAATGTGATACGTTTAAGTACTTAAAAATATTTATCCTATGTTATTTTGAAAAAAATTCTCCCATATAAATAAAATTATACAAAAATGCTTTCAAAAATATGTACCTTGCACATATTCGCACTCGACGAGCAAATATGAAAAAAATGAATTCAATACCAATTTAAATAATAAAAAATGTAGCGAAAATTTAGGGGGTTTACATATTACCCAACTTACAAGAATTTTGTCCTCAAAATTAAAAATAATTGGGGGATGAGATGGTACAAGGGTATATCGATAAGGAAGCACAATCAAATCATTGGGCGGGGCAAGGAAATGACGTTTAATGAAAATATGCATTAGAAAATTATGATTTAGATAAATAGGTAGATAAATTATGAATATAATTTGGGAAGTGACGGTTGCTAGCTGACGCAAGATTAAGGGTTAAGAAGTGAAGGTAAAACAGGAATAAAAGATTAGTATGGAATGGGTATATCAAGAGAAAATTAGAAATTTGGGAGATGTGGTTCTTTGAGGTGATGCTGGTTGTCTTGGTTGAGGCACGATTAAGGGAACGATTTGAATCATTCTTAAATTCAAGTGATTGGAAGGTCACAATAGTAGATTTAGGATCGAATGAAAGGACGAATAGTTTAAGACAATGATATAGTCACGGGTTGATAATGGCCAACTACATGTGGACATAGGTGATAGGGCAACTAAAAGGGATTCTCTGCACGAGTGATATCGTCCTTCAAAAATAGGTGAAAGACGAAGCAATACAGGGTTCAAGAAGATACGATCGAATACAATTACGATTTTCAAAGGCACTTAAATAGTTTCAAAAAAGGATTGTCAAGGCAAACGTGGATGAAATCCTAAAGGGCTAGTACATTGTTAGCTATATCTCAATCCACGTAGAGTAAGGAGAGTGAACCAAGTGCATTAGGTTGATCAGACCATAATGTACCGATTCTGATGAGATAATATGTTAGTGGGAGCGCTCCTAATAAAATATGTCATGAACAAGCTCGATAAAGAATGAGCTTGCAAAACTAGGCTATATTAGTATCATTAGTCAATATATTCCAAAATATAAGTACAAGAGGTAATGATTGACAGAAAATATGAATAGTTCAAGTTCCTTAAAAATCTAAGTCTCGCCCGAAGTTTGGGTCCATACAGTTGTCCTAGTGTCTCCTTGTCTATGGCATGGTTGGCTAGATGGGTTAGGCTCCTCAAATTTTACAGTCTAAGTAAACTTATTAATATAGGTCACAAGGACAAAGGGAGTGTTAGGTCATGGGATATTCTACCCAACTTACAAGAGTTAAACTAATGGTGTTTTGGGACAAACAAAACATGTCCATCTAGTAGGGGTCACCTTCCTAACCTCTAGCAAGCACGAAGGAAAGATAAGAATAATGATAGAAGGAATCAAGCAAGATGTAAATCGATGAGTCAAGCATTAGTTCGAAAATAGAATCGAGGAGAGAGGTCAAGTATGTGGATGAGATCCTAGACTCTAATCATATACGCAGGCTTGCTTGGTACGGTAAAGTAACCAAACAATTTATCTTGACCTGCATGGGCCACCACAAAAACATGTAACGCCCCAGTCCCAAAATACTTAGGACTAAGTACGTAGACATGCCAGCTGTATACATATAAAGTATGCTCCAATATATAGAATTCTCGTATGTATACATAAGCTGTAAATGCAATAAACCAATAGTAATCTAATCTAATCTACAAAATAAAGGAAAAATGATGTCATAAATCAACTTTGAATTATCATTATACAAGCTGTTGGGCGGAGACAAATCCACTACCAACAAGTAAGAAAACAAAATACGTGGAAAATAAAATAATTTGTCGAGAGTAGCAAGAAAAGATCCAAGACACGTCATCTTCGAAGGAAATGAGAAGATCACGACCTCGGCTAGAATACCTGCGGAAGACAAGAGCACACACATGGAGAGATAACCAGGTCCTCAGAGGGACGTAACAAGATATACAATATCAAGCCATATAAACTGAATATAACTGCTCAATAATAATAAGTAAGATCGGATCACAACATGGTCCAATACCTTACCATTTGGATTAGCTTACCATCCCCCAACCAAACAAGGACAAGAGATGGCACACTAACCAACGATGAAGTATCTTTCCAAGTCACGAGTCCAATATGGTATCCGGACCACAACAAGGTTCAATACCTTCTCATCGGAGTAGTAAGTGTCACTCTCGTTTCCCGTTATACATATTTTCGTATACGTATACGAGATTTTTGGCATTTATCAGGTGGACCGTAGTTAGGCTTGTTTTGCTTAGCCTAGTCTTGGTTTAATCTTGACTTGGTTTATTTGATCGGTTCGGTTTAATTTGACTTGGTTTGGCTTGGCTTGGCTTGGTTTGAGATAGAGAGGGTTGATATATAACCCAACTCCTTCTCTCTCTCTCTTCATTCACTTCTTCATTTAATTTCTTTATCTTCTTCATTTACTCCTCCCACCTACCAAGTCCTAGGCAAGTGCAACTTGTTTCATGAGGGATCTCAAGTTTTATTGTTCCATTTTCTTCCTTACTTGATTTTAAGCCACTTTAGAACTTGACATTTTTCATTTTGGCGGACGAATTCATGTAGATCTAAATTTGTATTATTTTCGGTTTTCTTAGGTTTTGATCTATTAAACTCTATTATTTTTAAGTTTTGACGATTCTATGTTTTAGAGAATTCAATTTTACCCAAAATGGACCTTTGAAAAGTTAGATTTCGACTTGTTTTGAGGAAGTTATGGCCAAATGATTATTTGGTCATCTTCTATGTTCATCTGGCAGCATGTCGCAGTTGAGCCGCATAGATGTCGCGAATGGGCCGCATAAGCCTCATGTCGTAGTTGAGCCACATGGATGTCGCGAATGGGCCGCATAAGCCTCATGTCGTAGTTGAGCCGTATGGATGTCGCGAATGGGCTGCATAAGCCTCATGTCGCAGTTGAGCCGCATAAGATGTCGCGAATGGGCCGCATGAGTCTCATGTCGCAGTTGAGCCGCATAGATGTCGTAAATGGGCCGCATAAGCCTCATGTCACAGTTGAGCCGCATGGATGTCGCGAATGGGCCGCATAAGCCTCATGTCGCAGTTGAGCCGCATGAATGTCGCGAATGGGCCGCATAAGCCTCATATCACAGTTGAGCCGCATGGATGTCGCGAATGGGCCACATAAGCCTCATGTCACAGTTGAGCCGCATGGATGTCACGAATGGGCCGCATAAGCCTCATGTCGCTGTTGAGCCGCATAAGATGTCGCGAATGGGCCGCATAAGTCTCATATCGCAGTTGAGCCGCATAGATGTCGTAAATGGGCCACATAAGCCTCATGTCGTAGTTGAGCCGCATAGATATCGCGAATGGGCCGCATAAGCCTTATATCGCAGTTGAGCCGCATAGATGTAGCGAATGGGCCGTATAAGCCTCATGTCACAGTTGAGCCGCATGGATGTCGCGAATGGGCCGCATGAGCCTCATGTCGCAGTTGAGCCGCATAGATATCACGAATGGGCCGTATATGCCTCATGTCGCAGTTGAGCCGTATAAGATGTCGCGATTGGACCGTATAAGCCTCATGTCGCAGTTGAGCCGCATGGATGTCGCGAATGGGCCGCATAGGCCGCATGTCGCAGAATATGCCGCATAGTGCCTGTTTTGGCTATTTTAGGTCTTATTTGCATGATTTGTGGTCAGAATTTCCTCCAACACCCAACATGAAAGTTGTAGATCTTTTCCTTGGCTTCAAGAATATGTCACTAGTTATTTTATGTAAGTTTCTCTCATTCATGATAATTCTCGATAGTGACCCGTCGTGGTGCACTCTTGACAAAGTAAACCTACATGATAATCTCGATATGCTATTGTGACGGCTATCTTAACTTGCTAAGTAACTTTGGTCTTAACACCGTGGGTGTTTGTGCTTGTATAAGCTACATGTCTCGACTTGCATCATGTCTAGGACATGAATTCCTGGTTACCACGGTCAGGGATTTATATTGAATCTGACTAGGATAATGACTAGATTGATCATGTAGTTAATAAAAAGATTTTCCAGCTACAGGCAGTCCCGTTATCTGGGCACTTTAATTGGACTTGTAGCCTGCCGTCGAGTAGGGCACATTTCCAGCATACTGTCATATGTTGCACCTCTAAGTCACCTAATCCAACTCTCTCAACTTGTGACCGGATAACCTGGATTAAGACTGTAGGGCTTGTGGCTGTTGGAACATCTCATTACATCTTGCTACTAACTAGGCTTGTGATAACCCTAGTTAGTTAAAGTATCAAGCCGTACTCATTGTTTGGCCGTGAATGATGAATAGAGTCCAGTCTAGTCTTATCTAAGCAAGACTACTACATGGTTATTACTGCACATTACTGTTATGCTTTACTCTTGTCGATAATTGGTTGGAGACTAAGCTCTGTTCAGGTGAAGGGTTACAACCCCGGTCTTTGTTTGGTTTACGGGTTGTAACTTGGCTACCGGAATAGTCCCTTAGTTGTCTTATCGCTTATCGTCTTGTTTTCTCTAACCATGTCTTTTATTATCCTTTATGTCTCATGTGCTAATGTGTTGGATTTAGTTCTTGAGTGAAGCCTCCTTTGTGGCACTTGCTCTTTTTGGGGTCTGACCCAGCTGGTTTTGTATGGCCAGATTTCAGAGTAGCTCCCGAGGATCTCCCTGTCTTCCAGCTAGATGGTGACCACTAGGCACAACCCTGGCAACCAGTGGTTCTTATTTTGCTCTCCCACTCCCTTGTAAAAATATTCCTTTGAGGTGTTTAGCCGCCGAGCAAGTGTTAGCTCGTTTGCAACTTTACTTACTGTCTGTCTACGGGCTGTAATATGATTGACAGATCCTAGGGTTGATCATGTATGACTTAAACTCTTGCTAGTCTTCACATTTTGTATGACTAGCTTCATGATCATCTGAATATGTAATATTTGGGACGCCTTACTTTGTATGTCTGATGATATACCATCTTGTTACAATTACTTGCTTGCTTGAGATTGAGACACTAGGCTTGTTCTTGACCCTAAGAGACTAATGGCTTGTAGCAAACCCTCATGCATCTAGACAGCCACGACCGTATTACGAGGTGGGATTCACTTCAATGTACGTAGCTGGCTGTGTCTGTCCCCCGCTCTCCAGTATTCTGGTTCTGGGGCGTGACACGGTTTAAGTGGTGGCCCATGCAGGTCTTGTAAATCAAGATGTGTGAGGGTTTTACTGAATAGATGTCTCAATTAGTACTCGCCCTTGATCTCTACTCATTTCTTATAATCCTTCTGGAATCTTGACCTGATCACATATTTATATCCTCGGTCTATCATGGTCCTTCCTTATGGTTCCCCATGTCATTTCTTCAGCGGCATTATTCCTGGTCCTACCGATCAGCAAGGCGGAGCACCTCCAGTGGACCAGCCGCAACCTGGAGACCAAGCCCAGCACTCTGGAGCGGCCTCCTGAGTTATGCATTCCGGGGATCCAGAGCCCCCAGTTCAACCCGTCCAGCTTGTAGAGGCTGATAATGGAACCCTGGTTGGTCTCATCAGGGAATTACTTGCATCTCAAAATCGTCGGGGCGATGCCCTGCACCAGACAGTATAAGATGCCATGGGCAGAGTTGGTTACCCAGGGAACAACGCGGCCAACAACTTCAAGCGTCTGAACCCCCCTTTTTTTGACGGTACCGAAGATGCTATTGCTGCTAATGAATAGCTTCAGGACACAGAGGTTATCCTGGAAGCAGCTAGGATTCCTGAGAATAAGAGGGTCGTCGTTGTGCGCCTGCAGTTACTGGACTTAGCCCGCAGTTGGTGGGCGATGCTAGTAGTTGGATTACCGACGCCTGTGTCATGGGCGGTATTCAGCAACAAGTTCCAGACCAAGTACTTCGACGTAGTAGCTCGGTATGATCTGTAGACGAGATTCACTAATCTTAAGCAGATGGGCAAGACGGTCGATGGATATGCCGCCATGTTTTCTGGACTGAGTCGGTTTGCTCCTACCTTAGTGGCAACCGAATTGGATCGAGCCCAGTGATTCCAGTAGGGGCTCCACCTAGAGATTATCATATCAGTGGAACAGTTTGAGCACCAAATGTTTGATGCCGTCTTACGAGCAGCGAAGAGGCATGAGTATACTTCGCAGAGGATTGTAGATAGAAGCGGAGGACGAAAGAGGTCTCATGGGCAGATGTCCCAGTCTTCAGCACCAGCCCCGGCAGGTAGGACTTTGACTATTGGATCTCCTAGGCGGGCGACCACAGTTTCGTCGGTTCAGCACTCGACGCTGGCGTATCCTCTGCAACAGAAGCAGAAGCAGTCTTTCGCAATGGGCTGCACTCATTGTGGGAAGCCAGGACACGTGGTATCAGAGTATCGCAGAGCACAGGGATTGTGCTTGGCTTGTGGGGCACCGGATCACAAGATAGGGTCATGTTCGAATAGAGCAAGTTCGTCGTCATCAAACCTGACCAGTCCATCGGTTAGGGGTCCAGCACCAATACAGCAGCAGTATCAGCCTCCGAGGCCATTGCCGCCTCAGGCTCAGCAGTATGCCCAAGTTCAGATTCAGAACCAGCAGAGAGGTCACCAGTAGAGGGGACCAGCACCAAGAAGGCAAGGTTAGGCTATGGCTCTGACCGTAGCAGAAGAATTGGCATCAGGTAAGGTGGTGGCAGGTACCATTCTCGTCAACTCTTTTCCAGCATCAATATTATTTGATTCAGGTGCATCACATTCATTTATGTTTGCACGATTCGCAACACGGATAGGACTAGAGCTCGAGTCATTATCAGTAAGGCTCAATATACTTACTGATAATGGTCTTGTGGGAGTAGATAGGGTATTTTCCTCGTGTCGAATCGTAGTTAGCGGTAGAGAGTTTCCCGCTAGATTGATAGAATTTTCGATGGCCGACTATGATGTGGTCCTAGGAATGGATTGGTTGAAGGTTCATTATGCCAGAATAGACTGCCACATTAGCAGGATTATTTTTGGTATTACAGGCGAACCGAAGTTTTTATTTTCTAAGGGCGAAGTAGAACCTTCTCCACCTGTATTGCGGATGGCAGTAGCAGTGGCAGTTCAGTTTCCCAGAGTTATTGAAGAGTTTCCTGATGTATTTCCTGAACAGCTTCCAGGCATATCCCTAGAGGGAAAGATAGAGTTCACCATTGATTTGCTTCCAGGGACGGCACCAGTATCAGGAGGAGTCTACAGGATGGCACCTTCAGAGTTAGAGATCTTGTACAAAATGATTGAGGAACTCAGAACCAAGGGATTCATTCGTGCTAGTGGATCACCTTAGGGAGCCCCGATACTTCTTATAAAAAAGAAGGATGGTACGTCAAGATTATGTGTTGATTATCGTACCTTGAACTCTGTAACAATCAAGAACAGATATCCTCTACCAAGGATAGATGATTTATTTGATCAACTCAGAGGAGCGGCTGTATTCTCGAAGATTGACTTGCAGTCAGGATACCATCAGATCAGAGTTAGAGAACAAGACGTCCCAAAGACAGCATTCAGATCCAGATATGGGCATTGGAAGTTCCTTGTTATGCCATTTGGAGCGACCAATACGTCAGCCGTATTCATGGATCTCATGAATCGTATCTTCATGTCCTATTTGGACCAGTTTGTGATAGTATTTATAGACGACATCTTAGTCTATAGCAAGAATAAGGCATATCATGAGCATCATCTTCGTGTAGTTCTTCAGATTCTCAGAAAGCACCAGTTGTACGTGAAGTTTAGTAAGTGCGAGTTTTGGCTAGATCGTATCTCGTACTTAGGTCACATTATCACCAGAGGTGGAGTGGAAGTGGACCCCCAGAAGATAGTGGCTATAGAGTCATGGCCTGTTCCCAGTACCGTCGCAGATGTTTGGAGTTTCCTAGGATTGGCTGGTTATTACCGGCAGTTTGTCTCAGACTTCACTCGAATTTCAGCACCACTGACGCAATTGAACTGCAAGGATGTGCAATTTGATTGGACAACAGAGTGTCAGAGTTCATTTGAGAAGTTGAAGCATAGATTGATGACGGCTTCCATTCTCACGCTTCCAGATGGGACTGGAGGATTTTCAGTTTATTGTGATGCTTCCGGCAGAGGATTGGGATGTGTCTTGATGCAGCATAGTAAGGTGGTAGCTTATGCATCACGTCAGCTTCATGATCATGAGAGGAATTACCCAACCCATGACTTCGAGTTAGCAGCGGTGGTTTTCGCACTCAAGCTTTGGAGGCATTATTTATATAGAGATCAGGTGGAGATTTTCACCGACCACAAGAGTCTAAAGTATGTGTTTACCCAGAAGGATCTTAATATGCGTCAGAGGAGATGGCTAGAGCGACTTGTCGATTATGACATCAACTTGCAGTATCATCCTGGGAAGACCAACGTTGTTGCAGATGCATTGAGCAGGAGAGCTGGAGTTTATTTTCTAACAGCACAACCAGAGTTATTAGCGGATCTTCAGAAGATGGATATTGAAGTAGTTTTTTCTACCAATGTGGCATTGATGGCCAGCATGCAAGTTAAGTCCAGTATAGTTGAGAGGATTAAGATGGCACAATCAACAGATTCTAAGCTTCAGCGGCTCAGAGCGGAGTGTGAAGCAGGACAAAGACCAGAGTTATGTATTCACGAAGATGGTACTCTCTGACATGGGAGGCGTCTTTGTGTACCCTGTGGTGATATCAGATAGAAAATCATGGCAGAGGCTCACAGTTCTCAGTATTCAAATCATCCCGGCGGTACGAAGATGTACCGTGATATTCGCCAACATTTCTGGTGGAATGGCATGAAGAGGGAGATAGCCCGGTTTATCTCTCGTTGTTTAGTTTGTCAACAGTTAAGGCTGAACATCAGAGACCAACTGGACTTCTTCAACCTTTACCGATCCCAGAATGAAAATGGAAGACATTACCATGGATTTTATAACTGGGTTACCTAAATCTCCAGCTGGGAGAGATGCTATCTGGGTTATAGTTGATCGACTCACAAAGGTAGCTCATTTTATCCCTTTTAGAGTTAGTCAGTCGATGGATCAGCTAGCAGAGATGTACCTCCGGCAGATTGTCAGATTGTATGGAGTGCCAGTTAGCATCGTATCAAACAGAGATTCAAGATTCACATCGCACTTTTGGCGGAGTCTTCAAGAGAGCTTGGGGACTCATCTCAAGTTCAGTTTGGCTTATCATCCGCAGATAGATGGTCAGTCAGAACGCACAATCCAGACTCTTGAAGATATGTTGCGGTCATGTACACTCGACTTCGGTGGTTCGTGGGAAGATCACCTGCATCTCGTAGAATTCTCCTATAACAACAGTTTCCAGGCTAGTATCCAGATTGCACCCTTTAAAGCACTATATGGCAGGAAGTACAGATCTCTATTAACATGGGATGATGTCGGCGAGAGGCAGATGCTTGGTCCAGAGATGATTACGCAGACAATCGAGGTGGTCAGACAAGTCAGAGATCATCTTCGAGTTGCCCAAGATCGCCAGCGTCATTGGACCGATTCTCATCGGCGTCCCCTTGAGTTTTCTGTCGGCGACCACGTGTTCCTTAGGATCTCGCCTACCCGTGGCGTCATTCGATTCAGTGTACGGGAAAAGCTTAGTCCTAGGTACATAGGGTCATTCGATATCCTTGAGCGGGTAGGTGATGTGTCCTATCGTCTCGTTCTTCCACCGTCGTTATGTGAGGTACATGACGTATTCCATGTATCCCAATTGCGACGGTATATTCCGGATCTGAGTCATGTCCTTGATCATTCGAAATTGGTTGTTAGTACCAACCTTTCGTATGAGGAAAGACCCGTATCTATTTTGGACCGAAGAGAAAAGGTGCTCAAGAACAAGACTATTAGTTTAGTCCGTGTTGCTTGGGGTCATCACTCCTTGGGCGAGTCAAGATGGGAGCGTGAGGATGATATTCGTTCACGATATCCACACCTGTTTGACTCATAAGGTATAATGTCTTCCTTATGCCTTATGATTTTAATTTCTTACTTGCATGAATAATAGCTTGATTGACTGCTAGTCGTAGCCTGCTTATGATTAAAGCTTTACCCGACATCTCTAGCCTCTTGATTAAATTTTGAGGATAAAATTCTTTTAAGGTGGGTAGAGTTGTCACTCTCGTTTTCCGTTATACGTATTTTCGTATGCGTATACGAGATTTTTGGCATTTATCAGATGGATCGTAGTTAGGCTTGTTTTGCTTAGCCTAGTCTTAGTTTAATCTTGACTTGGTTTATTTGATCGGTTCGGTTCAATTTGACTTGGTTTGGCTTGGCTTGGCTTGGTTTGAGATGGAGAGGGTTGATATATAACCCAACTCCTTCTCTCTCTCTCTCTCTTCATTCACTTCTTTATTTAATTTCTTCATCTTCTTCATTTACTCCTCCCACCTACCAAGTCCTAGGCAAGTGCAACTTGCTTCATAAGGGATCTCAAGTTTTATTATTCCATTCTCTTCCTTACTTGATTTTAAGCCACTTTAGAACTTGACATTTTCATTTTGGTGGATGGATTCATATAGATCTAAGTTTGTATTATTTTTTGTTTTCTTAGGTTTTGATCTATTAAACTCCATTATTTTCAAGTTTTGATGGTTTCATGTTGTAAAGAATTTATTTACCCAAAATGGACCTTTGAAAAGTTAGATTTCGACTTATTTTTAGGAAGTTATGGCCAAATGATTATTTGGTCATCTTCTATGTTCATCTGGCAGCATGTCGCAGTTGAGCCGCATAAATGTCGCGAATGGGCCGTATAAGCCTCATGTCGCAGTTGAGCCGCATGGATGTCGCGAATGGGCTGTATAAGCCTCATGTCGCAGTTGAGCCGCATGGATGTCGCGAATGGGCCGCATAAGCCTCATGTCGCAGTTGAGCCGCATAAGATGTCGCGAATGGGCTGCATGAGTCTCATATCGCAGTTGAGCCGCATAGATGTCGTAAATGGGCCGCATAAGCCTCATGTCGCAGTTGAGCCACATGGATGTCGCGAATGGGCCGTATAAGCCTCATGTCGCAGTTGAGCCGTATGGATGTCGCGAATGGGCCGCATAAGCCTCATGTCGCAGTTGAGCCGCATAAGATATCGCGAATGGGCCGCATGATTCTCATGTCGCAGTTGAGCCGCATAGATGTCGTGAATGGGCCGCATAAGCCTCATGTCGCAGTTGAGCCGCATGGATGTCGCAAATGGGCCGCATAAGCCTCATGTCGCAGTTGAGCCGCATAGATGTCGCGAATTGGACGCATAAGCATCATGTCGCAGTTGAGCCGCATATATGTCGCGAATGGGCCGCATAAGTCTCATGTCGCAGTTGAGCCGCATGGATGTCGCGAATAGGCCGCATAAGCCTCATATCGCAGTTGAGCCGCATGGATGTCGCAAATGGGCCGCATAAGCCTCATGTCGCAGTTGAGCCGCATAGATGTCGCATAAGTCTCATGTCGCAGTTGAGCCGCATAGATGTCGTGAATGGACCGCATAAGCCTCATGTCGCAGTTGAGCTACATGGATGTCGCGAATGGGCCGCATGAGCCTCATATCGCAGTTGAGCCGCATATATGTCGCGAATGGGCCGCATAAGCCTCATGTCGCAGTTGAGCCGCATAAGATGTCGCGATTGGGCCGCATAAGCCTCATGTCGCAGTTGAGCCGCATGGATGTCGCGAATGGGCCGCATAGACCGCATGTCGTAGAATAGGCCGCATAGTGCCTGTTTTGGCTATTTTGTCTTATTTGCACGATTTGTGGTCAGAATTTTCTCTAACTCCCAACATAAAATTTGTAGATCTTTTCCTTGGCTTCAAGAATATGTCACTAGTTATTTTATGCAAGTTTTTCTCATTCATGATAATTCTCGATAGTGACCCGTCGTGGTGCACTCTTGACAAAGTAAACCTTCATGATAATCTCGATATGCTGTTGTGACGGCTATCTTGACTTGCTAAGTAACTCTTGTCTTGACACCGTGGGTGTTTGTGCTTGTATAAGCTACATGTCTCGTCTTGTATCATGTCTAGGACATGAATTCCTGGTTACCACGGTCAAGGATTCATATTGAATCTGACTAGGATAATGACTAGATTGATCATGTAGTTCATGAAGAGATTTCCTAGCTACAGGCAGTTCCGTTATCTAGGCGCTTTAATTAGACTTGTAGCCTGCCGCCGAGTAGGGTACATTTCCAGCACACTGTCATGTGTTGCACCTCTAAGTCACCTAATCCAACTCTCTCAACTTGTGACCGGATAACCTGGATTAAGACTGCAGGGCTTGTGGCTGTTGGAACATCTCATTGCATCTTGCTAGTAACTAGGCTTGTGGTAACCCTAGTTAGTTAAATTATCAAGCCGTACTCATTGTTTGGCCGTGAATGATGAATGGAGTCCAGTCTTGTCTTATCTAAGCAAGACTACTATATGGTTATTACTGCACATTACTGTTATGCTTTACTCTTGTCGATAACTGGTTGGAGACTAAGCTCTGTTCAGTTGAAGGGTTACAACCCCGGTCCTTTTGTAACTTGGCTACCGGAATAGTCCCTTAGTTGTCTTATCGTTTATCGTCTTGTTTTCTCTAATCCATGTCTTTTATTATCCTTCATGTCTCATGTGCTAATGTGTTGGTTTTAGTTCTTGAGTGAAGCCTCCTTTGTGGCACTTGCTCTTTCTGGGGTCTGACCCAACTGGTTTTGTATGGCCAGATTTTGGAGTAGCTCCCGAGGATCTCCCTATCTTCCAGCCAGATGGTGACCAGTAGGCGGAACCCTGGCAACGAGTAGGTTCTTATTTTGCTCTCCCACTCCCTTGTAAAAATATTTCTTTGAGGCGTTTAGCCACCGAGCAAGTGTTAGCTCGTTTGCAACTTTACTTACTGTCTGCCTACGGGCTGTAACATGATTGACAGATCCTAGGATTGATCATGTATGACTTAAACTCTTGCTAGTCTTCATATTTTGTATGACTAGCTTCATGATCATCTGAATATATAATATTTGGGATGCCTTACTTTGTATGTCTGATGATCTACCATCTTGTTACATTTACTTTCTTGCTTGTGATTGAGACACTAGGCTTGTTCTTGACCCTAAGAAACTAATGGTTTGTAGTAAACCCTCATGCATCTAGACAGCCGTGACCGTATTGCGAGGTGGGATTCACTTCAATGTACGTAGCTGTGTCTGTCCCCCGCTCTCCAGTATTCTGGTTCTGGGCCGTGACAGTAAGCCACACCTACAACCAAATAAGGACAAGATGTGGCAAACTAATCCGCGATAAGTTATTGTTCCAAGCCACGGTCAGATACAAGTACCCAAGACAAGAGTACTCAAACCTAACGGATAAGGTAGCCTAACCAGTCTAAGTGTATGCAGTTTTAAGAACAACCTCCAACGCATGGGCCCTGGCTAAAATAGGATCGGCATGGTCCCCCCTTGGGGCACTAGAGGCCCAATCAATAAGAGCATAACGTTCCGCAAAACGTCAGTGGTCGTCAGTAATCATGGGTCGTTAACCCGCATCTCTGGTGGAGCGTACGGTCACAAGAGAAATGTGTAAAGTAGCCCATAAGCTAAGGATATGTCCTCTCTGCCCAATGCCTACTATGTTGTATCCATAACACATATAACCTCTATTCACTGCTAAGTCAAACTAAGCATGCAATCTCTATTAGTGGTTAATCCTATCGTACGGCTTATACGTACTGGTAGCCAGCCAATCACGCATGTCCGAGTTCTATATGTGACTCACAACAACATGGTACAAATGTGTCAAGGCCTATAAATGCAACACATAAAAGGTGGTCCCTTAAATCTAAGTTCAATGTATAAGAAAATAGTACATAGCAGGAAATAGAACTAAACAGTAAAAATTCTATCTACTTATGCCATGTATCACAGTTTATTTTGCAGAAAATAAATAATGAATAATGCATGAATATGAGGTAAAGTAAAATAATCAGCTAATGGCAAGGTATCTTGCCTGGTGTGGTGTGATAATCAAAGTATCATATATTATGACTTCGGCATTCCAACTTCACAAAACGACCTCCGATGATGGCACGGACGGTTCCTTTGGGTCCAAAATGGTTTGATTAGTTAGGATTGACATAAGAAAGTCCAAAATTAGCAACGGAATAGGAAATAGACGATTGACCATGGACAAGATTTGATAAACGAAGAGATTCGGTATAGCTAAATGTCTATAATTATTTTTAGAAAATCTATATATGAGAAACTCTACTTATTTAATAACTATATTAAAATTTCTTATAATTTTCAAAACTATACTTGGAAATCAATTATAATTAAAATCTACGTTCTTCCTTTACTCAAAATATTATAATTCAACACTTGAAAATTTAGGAAGCAATTTAGGCTAAAAGCAATTTATATCGAATATAATTTGTACACTATAAAGCCATAATGGATACAAAATAATGTAACACTATTTTAGAAAATACTCGTTAAAATGGAAACCCTATTTTATGGATTAAATTATATAATAATTACTTGAATACTTATTATTCTAAAATGGAAAGTCTATTTGTAAAATAATATATATATATTTTAAAATACTTATTATACTTTAATAAATAGCCATAACATTATAAAAATAATTTATACCATAATAAAAACACTAGCAACTACTGTTCTCTATACTATATTAATAATGATTAATAAAAAGCTAAGGAGTTACTTACACTTGTAATGAAACCAAGTAAAAATAAAAGAACTCACAAGTCTGTTGTCCTTTCTTTCCTCTCGAGAAGTCCACGAAAGCAGGTAAAGAGAAAGACAGAGAATCATTGTGAAGGAGAGAGCGAACGAGAGATGAATGAACGGTAAGAGCTTGTGGAGACCCGACGGAGCCGGTGGGGACAGGGCGGCGGTTCCACCAGCCGCGGCGGCGGAGCCGGGGCACGGAGAAGGCGGTTCAGCGTGGGGCCGCACAAATCGAGCGGCGCTCGGATTCGGCCAGTCGGCCACGGAAGGTGAGAAATAGAGGGAGTCGGGAGAGAGGGGTTCAGGTTACTGGTTCATGGTGGATACCGGGTGGAGCTCGACGGAGGGAGTGACCGGGTGCAGTGATGGGGAACCGTACGGGCGGTGCTCACGTCGCCTGGGCGGTAATGACGATGGGTTGCTGGGAGCGAGGCCTGACCGGATTGGGATTGAGCGACCGTGGGGAGGTGCGACTGCCAAGCGGGGCATATGCTGCCGACGGTATAAATCTGAGGCATTGCCATAAAAATGAGACATGGGTCACGGAGTTATGTTGGTCTGTATCGTGTCCTTCCTTCTGGGGATGTTTGTTGACGACAATAGTGAGGGACCCTCGGGGATTTTTTTCGGCTGCGACGGTCGGGGAAGACATGGAGTAGGGGAAGGTATTTGTTTTATTTATTCTGAGGGATAATGGTAGTGGTGTGTTATTCCGGTGGTGGCAGTTTCGGTGTTGCAGGTGGTAGTGGTGTTGGCTAGGTTCTTGGCCAGCAGGGGGTTCGGGAGGGTGTACTGGGGTGACGGTGACGGGGTGGTGGTCGTGTGAATGGCCGAAAAAGAGGAGAGGGGGGAAGTTGGTTGCGGTGGTGTTTGTGTTGTGGCCATGGCGAAGGGGTGCTGGACAAGTCGGGAGGGTGCTGGTAGTGGTGATGGCGAGACGGGAGTCAAAGGTTTGGTGGGCAGGATTTGGCTAAGGGTGGAGTCGATGGCGATGATGCCAGGATTCGGGTTTGGTCGAGAGTCTATGGAGGATGTGATGGTCGGGCTCATGGTGATGGCTGCAGTCGCGGGTTGGAGGTAGGGAGGAGGACACGAGCGGGGACGGGGTTTAGGTTAGAAAATTTTATTGTGGCAGGGGAGTATCTGACATAGGAAAAATGTATATGTAAAAATAATAGAATAAGAGAGTCACCCGAGGTTGGATCCGAGGCCGTCACGGCTGACACGGATGGGGTTGGCCACAGACACGATGCACACACTTCGGTGGAGAAATTTGTGGAGTAATTTGTGGATGAAAAACTTATGGAGGCTCCCCTTTATATAGGGGGTGGAACTTCTAGATTGATATGGATTTAGAGATTTAAATCCCCCTTGGGATAAACTCCTCTTTAGTTTAAATCGATTTAGTAAATTTCAAACCTAATTTAAATAGAATTAAATCTAAATCCATCATATAGATAATTCATATATTTATTATAAATCGAATTTAAAACAAATCAATCCAATCCAATTTCGATAAAATGTAGATACACTTTGCTTAAATCAATAAAATCCAATCTTTATTTAAATTGCCATAATTAAATTCAAAATATTAGTTTCAAAAAATCATAATTAATATTTAAAATCTTTGAAATACTTTATGCTAAATAAACAATTCTAAATAAATTCTAATATTTTTTAAAAATATATATGAAGTAAATTTTATGTACTTCACACAAGTAGAATATTCACATAAAATCTAGTTTTTCTAAATTACCACTAAAATAAAATAAGATAGCCTTTTATAAAAAAATAATAATCTTGGCAATCTCAATGTGATATGTTTAAGTACTTAAAAATATTTATCGTATGTTATTTTGAAAAAAATTCTCCCATATAAATAAAATTTATACAAAAATGCTTTCAAAAATATGTACCTCGTACATATTCACACTCAACGAGAAAATATGAAAAAAAATGAATTCAATACCAATTTAAATAAAAAAAATTGCAGTAAAAATTTAGGGGGTTTACACCGAGAATTCTTGTCAAGAACCTATGATCATTAGTGGTCCTGAAGAAATGATTTTGAACTCTATTTATATAGTTTTGGGATAACCGTTAAGTAGTTATCCTGATTGGCGCATGGCGCTGGATGGCGCACCATCATCCATATGCACGAACGGTTGGCTTAACTGCATGTGACGCGTGGCACTCTGTGAGAGAGATGCGCTTGGTCGTGGGCAGTGTCGCGTGTATGTTCTTCAAGATTAGTAGCATGCGAGCCACGTCATCTGCTTCTAGATGATAGTTGATTGATTGGCGCCAATTGATGAATAGCACATACTGTCGTTGGGCGCCATTTGTGAGAAGCGTTAGGCATCTTGAAACTTTGAAGTGTTGATTACTTCGCACCAACCATATATGGCACAGAGTAAACGACAAACGTGATAATGATGACTCTGACAGATCTTCTTGAGCGCCACGCGCTCGAGATTCGAAGAGATTTTCTTTAACTGGCGTGCTGTCAATCATAATGACAGTCGTTTGGCTTCTCAAGGAAGCTTGCCACGTGGCAGCCAGCACCATGTAATGCTCAGCGCCATCTGATAAGGTGTGCCATCTGATTCTCTGTGCCATTTGGTAAATACGATCTAGTGCTATCTGTGAATGGCGTATTGCAATATTTGATATATTTTGAGCTTCTACAATACTTATCTAATATTTTTTTGTGTTTCCAATAGATCACTGAAAGCATCAGATAACTCATCATAAGAAAATTTGTTCTCTTCAAGAAGAGGATTATTTTGTACCTCATTGGGTAATGCCATTAAGCATAAACTTGTAGCTTGATGAGGGCTTTTTTCTTCTTCAGAGTCGCTTACCTTACTTTCACACCATATGCTTGTGCTAACGTACTTGTGAAACGATGATCTTCCTTCGTTTGACTATTCGTAGC
This sequence comes from Iris pallida, assembly GCA_029216955.1. Classification (NCBI taxonomy): domain Eukaryota; kingdom Viridiplantae; phylum Streptophyta; class Magnoliopsida; order Asparagales; family Iridaceae; genus Iris; species Iris pallida. The sequence goes on along the minus strand of JANAVB010023995.1, from coordinate 7,422,352 downwards.
GATTCTCCTCTTTAATAGTAGTAGGGCAATATTCTATTATGCAGCCTGATCTTTTGCAATTATAGCATACAATCTCTTCTTTATGTAAGGGATTGTATTGTACCTTAAGTCCCGATGCCATCATGCACACATTTGCATCATTATGAAGACTATTCTCCTCTCTGGAGTCATTAGCTTTGCTTTCGTACCTGCGCTCATAAGTAGCTTCAAGAATTTTTCAGATTCTATGAGATGTTGTGCAAGTAGTAATAAAATTGAATACATTTATATCTACAGCACAATAAAAAGCATGCATTGCTTTTGCATCAAGGCTAACTAACTTCTTCTCTTCCTCCGTGTAACTATAATAAGGCTTGTTAATAATAGAGGAAGTAAGAATAGAGGTGATAGTAGGCTTTTTGTAGCCACTGATAACAATTGACTAGAGGTCAAAATCTAGAGACTTTAGATAAAAGCTCATCCGTGTTTTCCAATAAGTGTAGTTGGTACCATCAAACAATGGAGGTCTGTTCGTGGCTTGGCCTTCACTTGTGAATTTCACAGTTGCATATGTGATATAGTGATCTATGTAACAACAATTATATACTGACAAAATAATAACAATGTTACCTTGCTTTACCTATATAATCTGCTCTGATACAAATTGTAGGAACGAAATATAAAGCGATATACTCTAGAGGGGGTAAATAGAGTAGGCAGCAGAATATTAGCTATTAAAAATATTAGTAGCCAAATCAAAGAAATATATCACAGATATAAAAATATAAAAGTAAAGAGCAGAGAGAAAACGCAAACACGGCGATGTATACTGGTCTCCCTCTTGTTGGGACTAATCCAGTCGAGAGAACTCTAGCTCCCGGTTGAAATCTACTATGGAAAACTGTAAGTTTTTATACGAAGTCCTTGCAACTTTTACAGACGCGAGCTTTGATCTGAAGAACTCGACCAACTTCAATTGTGAAGTGTCTTACTTCTTGTCAAGCCTCTTGATTACAATCACTCTAAAACTTTTAGACCGTATCGCACTAGCAAATCGACTAGAGAATTGTAACTAGCTTGGGATTTGAAAATGAAAGCTTTAGAAGGCTTTGGAAGACCGTAGTAAGCTTAGAGAGAAGAGAAGAGAAAGTGAATTGGTGTATTGAAATGGTAGAAATTCTTCCCTATTTATAGGATTTCCAAAAGAAGAATTCGGACAGAATTCAGATAGAATTCGGACAGAATTCGGACAGAATTCTTTGAAAGAATCTCGACAGATAACCGTTGCATCCATAACTGCGGAAAGACTGAGTTTAAAAAGCAACGTACACTAGCCGAACTCGGGCCAAATTCGAGGCGAATTTGCCCAGAGTTCTGCTAATACAGAAAGGGTAATTTAGGTTTTAAAACTCAGTGGGCTTTTGGGCTTTCGAATGTTCAAGCAGTTAGGAATTGGATTTTTGGTGTTGGGCTAGTTTTTAAAACAAACGGGTATTTTTGAAAATATTTTTTGGTAGCCTATTTGCCAGTACGACTTGGTGTATATTGTATTTCCTAGACTTAATAAAATATGAAAATATATTAAATAAATAAAAATATAGACGCAATGACAAACATGGCTCCAGTCTTGAACGGTAGCAGTTCTAGCAGATCATCCAAGTAACCCTTATATCGAGACAGGGTTAGATCAATTATTAAAATTAGGTTCGACCATGACCAATGGACCAACAAAGAATTCTTGGCCGAGTTCGATTTGATACAAGTTGGGCAAGAAGAACCATGTAGACGATGCACTCAGCAGGAAGGTCATGCTTGCAATGGTTTGTTAACTCAAGAGAGACATTCTTGATCCTGTCAAAGTGGGTGTGGCCGAGGACCCATTGACACAAGCGGTGGTGAAGCTCGTTCGAGAAGGCAAAACACAAAGGTTCTGGCTGAAGGACGGGCTTCTCTATACTAAGGGCGACATAGTAGTCATCCCTAGGTGAGGTGGCTTATGGAGGCAACTACTCAAGGAGTGCCATGATACTAAGTGAGCTGGGCATCCGAGACCTAAGCGAACTTTAGCACTGCTGGAGGTCGCCTATTATTGGGCCTCGCATATGCCAGGATATCGAGGATTATGTGCGCACATGTGTGCCAACAAGACAAAGTGGATCATCAGAGACCCGAGGGCTTGCTTGAGCCTCTCTCCGTGTTGAGTCGACCGTGGGAGAGCATATCGATGGACTTCATCTTTTTCCTGCCGAAAGTGGGGGTGGTTGCGTCCATTCTCATGATAATTGACTGCTTCTCCAAGTACAAGACCTACATTGCTGCTTCAGCGAATTACACAACAAAGGAGACCGCATGCTTGTTCATTGCCAATGTGGTAAAGTTTTGGGGGGCTTCCCAGAGAACATTGTCAACGATCGAGATCCCCACTTCACGGGAAAGTTCTAGACAGAGGTATTGTAACTACCAATTTTCCAAAAGAGGAGTATTTTTGACTTTTTCCTATTTCTTGTTATTATTTTGAGTAATGGTATTCAAATTATATTTTGAGCAATAAATCTATTTTGCAAAATTAATAATTATAATTTTGAATTAATTATTGTAATAATAAAAATAAGTGCATATGCTTTTATTGAATATGATTAGTGGATAGCCTTTAGTTAAAATAATTGTTAGTAGCCCTAGTGGATCTAATTAGTGAGATTAGACAATCAATAAACCAATTCTATTAAGTTAGTTAGTCTCTAGTTAGACTAGCAAGTCATTTAGAAATTTGGCTAAACATCTAATTAGAAGAAAGTCTTTTCACTAGAACTTGTCATGACAAGTTGAGAGGGCTTCCTAGACATTTCACCAAGCCTAAGACTCCCAGACCCTAGCCTATGGCAGCCATCACTCCCATTTAAGAGGAACACCTTCTTCGTCTTCTTCCTCCTTTCATTCCAAAACCTAAGCCTAGTTTAGGAGCTCTTCCCCAAATTATTTCTACACTCAAATCTTCTTCTCAAATTGGTCTCATTCTCTTCCTCTTGGAGAATAGAAGGCTCTAGAAGCAAGCTTGGAGGGATTGGAGCACTTGGAGCTTGAAGACTTCTAGATCTTGGGACTTTTTCATTGGAAATCCATCTCCCAATAGGTATAAGCATTTTAAACCCTCTAATTTCTATTAAAATAGTGTAGATGCATTAATTAGGGACCCTCATGCACTAGGATTGCCATTAGTTAGGAGTTTAGACTCTCTTCTTCCTATTTAAGGAATTTCCCCATTGTATTTGACTCAAATTGGGGAGAAATCCAAAAATAGTAATTTTAGGGTTTGTGAATAGGTTATTTAGATCATGCTAAGGATTTGGAACATGTGGGTGTGCTTTGGATCAAGTTTGGATCCATTTGGAGTGTGTATCATGGAATTGTCACCACGTGTTCAATACGCACGCCAAGTGTTTGACAAAATGACCAAAAGAGCACCCAATACTCTAATTTTAGTTTTGACCATTGAATTAGGAGTGCATTAATATAGGTTAGCTCTTGCGAGCATATCTAGTAAATTAGGAATGAATTTGATGTGGTTATACTTGATTGGGGGTTTGGTGGGCTAAGCACAGTTTAACATTCATGTGTGTGGACTGTTGGAGAATATGTGGGAACTGTTGTGTTTGGATTGATGGTAGTGTATCAGTCGTTGTTACATTATTTGTATTAATTCATTCATATACCCCTGTTCAGTCCCCATCTCATTTGTTCAGTCCCCAGTTTTCATATACTATTTCAGTTTAGTTTCATTAATGGTCAGTCTTGCCTAGAGTTCAATCCTAAATTCATTTGTTTAGTTTCATTAATGTTCAGATTAGTTTAGTCCCATTTTTTCATGATTTTAGACCCTGTGCAGTCAAAGGATAGTGTACCCAGTCCTTGTTTTCATTTGATTTCAGTCCTTGTTTACACTAATGTATCAGTTCCTATTACATTTATATCCTATACACTTCAATATCCTATTAGAACCTGGTATCAGTTTAACTGATTTGAGATTGGGGATAGTGATATCAGTCCTTGGTTGCATTAATTGTTCAGTCCCTACTGTATAGGTTGTATCAACATTTAGTTCAGTCACCTATCAAGTTCAGTCCTAGGATACTTTAATTGTCCAGTCCTTGGATCTCCTTGTATCAGTATAATGATATGGAGTAGGGCTCGAGTATTGGACTGTTGGCATTAGCTAGATGTTGTATTGGAGTATCAAGAATGATAGGGCATTACTTTAGTCTATTTTGGTTCAGTTTTATTTGCTCAGTCTTTATCTTTCACTTCTAATTGTTTCAGTCTTATAGTTCAGTCCAATTTGTTTGTGTTTAGTCATCATTTACTATTTGTATCAGTCCCCTACTTTTGGTATCAGTTATATAAGGGGGCTCGAGTAAATTGTTATGTGTTCAGTCCCTTTGATTATGTATCACTAAGAAGGATGCTTTTGTTTCAATCCTTCATTCATATTCCTTTAGTTCAGTCCCTTTTTAGAGTATTAGTCAGTCCCCATTTAGTGGCAGTTTAGGACTTTAATGTTTCAGTCCAATCTTCCCATTGTTCAGTTCTCATATAGATGGTTCAGTCCACTGTACAGTCTTGGTTATATATGGTTCAGTATTTGTTTTTATTTCAGTCCCCAGTTTTTTTTGTTTCAGTCACTCATTGGGTAACAGTTGTAAGGGGGCTAGGGTTTGGATGTTTAGTATATGTCCCAATTCATTAGAGTGCAGTCCTAATTACATTGTTCAATTCATGTTAATGTTTCAGTTTAGTATAATTTATGTTCAGTCCATGTAGAATGGGGAAGTCCAAGTCCATTTAGTTTCAATCCCTACCTGTAAACCCCCTAAAAAATTTCTACTTTTATTTATCTTTATTAAATAGAAATAATTGGGATTTTTTTTATAGAAATAATTTATTCCCTAGAAGTGGTAAAATTATATTTTAGCCTTATAAAGTGAGTAGAAATTTTATTTTATTTTATTTGATATTATGTGCGGGTTATTTTATACAAAATAATTCTATATTATAGGTTACAAATACTCTAGAAATTTTTATTATTTTGTTTTTTTACAATTTCGAATATATATTTCATAGGAGCTTATCAAGTATTTAAAGGATTTGTTGTATTTAGAAATAGTGGTAATATATATATATATATATATATATATATATATATATATATATATATATATATATATATATATATATATATATATATATATATATATATATATATATATATCATGGACTTTTATTTTTATTACTTTTTCTATATTTGAAAATTATTAAATTGTTTTATGAAGTTGTTTAGATTTTAGGAGTTTTAATAGGAATTTTATTGGGTTATTCTTAAAGTATATGTGTGTGTGTATATATGTATATCTGTATATACATACATACATATATATATTAGAGAAATATAAATAGATATATATTATATATACATAGTGGATTTTATTAGGATTTTATATATTAAGGTTTATAAGTATTACATATTAGGTATGAGAAGGGATTAAAAAAAAGAATGAAACTGCTGCTTACTGTTCCCAAGGGAACAGTAAAGTCTTAATCCCGACAGATTCTTTCCGCGAACCACAAGATTTGGTTGGAATCAAAATCTTAGCCGAACCTTTTAGATTTGGCTTCTATCTAATCCTAAAACCCAAATCTCAATCCATTCAAATCTTTCCTATCCAAACCTAGTAGATGATCCAAAAAAATTGAATCAGATCTGAGAAGGATCGACCGATATCAAATCTCCGCCTATATGCGGGATAACGACCCCTCAAAAACTGAAAACCCATCTTTCTTGCGACCAAATCAGCCCCATCCTTCGCGCGAGCCTCTCCAGCATCCCTGCGCATCACCTCTACCACCTACATGCCATCGAGGTTGGCCGGAGCGCCGTCGCACTCACGAAATCTGACCAAAAACAGGGGGTGTCCTGTTTTAACCGATCGCTCAGGTACCATCTTCCCGAACCAAAATCTTCTTATTTTTTCGATCGTTTACAATTTCGTAACTTCCTGTAGCAAGCCTACATAACCCTCTAAGCACCCTCACAATTCCAGTTTGATGGGGGTACGCCATCGATCCTGAAGATCGAAGGAAACATCCCGAAAAACTGATTCGAAGGACAGTTTTCCCTCATGTACCCTGTTTTGATGGCGATACGTTAACAACCTAGTAACGGTTTATAAAATCTATTTGAACAAAGTGGTAGTCAACTCGTAGGACTTCAAAATCTTTCTTGCGGTTTAAATGTTTACTAATTATATGCTGAGTAAATCGATTTCAAAATTTGAGAAAAAAATAAGTTTTTAAAACCCAAACTTCAATAAAACCAACCGATACGGCATGCGCACCGACAAACCGGGTGACGTGGTCGCGTGCTATACATATCGAAAGGTGCGTATGGATGTTGCCGACGTGTGGAAACTGACGAAACTCGATTTCGTTGCGCGTGCGCGACGAAATCAGTGCGTATCCGTCGCGATACCCTCGTATCGATGTTTTGCAAACTTGACCATAACTTTGTGCACGTTCGTCGTATCGAGACAAAACTTGTACCATCAAGACCGTATCGTTTTTCTGGTCCTGTATGCCAAGTTTGGTCCGATTCTGAGAAGGTCAAACCGGAACGCCTAAATTGGCGGGCCCGCGACCCTCTCTAACGGGCGATTTTGTGCATGGCCCGCCGAAATCCAACTTTGGACATAAGGTTTGGTTCGTCTCCTCAAACTGAATCCGTAGACATGTATTTTAACGACTTTAGAGACCGTAGGATCTAGCACGCATTTTGGTGCAAAACGGGTCCAACGGCGGACATCGTTTTGATCCAAAATTACGATTTTGCCTTTGTTCCAGAATTAGACTTTTGGACAGACGTTTCCTAGGTATTTCTTTTATGCCAAATCTGTTCGTGATATTTATTTCAGCATCCGAGGTCGTTCGTAAAAGTTGGCTTTCAGTGCTTCCCTATTCTGACGATTTGAGTTACCAGGCGTCGCCATTCTGCATACTACCTCCAGGCAAGATACCTTGCCACCAGCTGTTTATTTATTTTAGTTCATATTTCATGCATTATTCATTATTTTCTTTATGCAAAATAAACTGTGATACATGGCACAACTTGTTAGAACTTACTGTTCAGTTATATTTCCTGCTATGTATTATTTTCTTACATATTAAACTTAGAGTTAAGGGACCACCCTGTGTATGTTGCATCCATAGGCCTTAACACATTTGTACCACGAAGTTGTGAGTTACATATAGTACTCGGACATGCGTGATCGGTTGGCCACCGGTACGTATAAGTCGTACGATAGGATTAACCGCTAATAGAGGTTGCATGTTAGTTTGACTTAGCGGTTAATAGAGGTTTTGTGTTGTGGACACAACATAGTAGGCATTGGGCGGGGAGGACAATTTCTTAGCGTATGGGATTCGATGCATTTTCCCTTTTGTAACCCGTGAGCTCTGCCGGAGACGCGGGTCAGCTTACCCATAATTACTGACGGCCACTGACGTTCTGCGGAACGTTATGCTCTTATTGATTGGGCCTCTGGTGCCCCAAGCGAGGACTATGTCGATCCTATTTAGCCAGGGCCCATGCTTAGGAAGGATTGTTCTTAACTACATTTTATTTAGAACGATTAGGCACCTTTATCCATTAGATATGAGTACTTTTGGTTTGGGTACTTGTATCTGACCGTGGCTTGGAACAATAACTTGTCGCGGATTAGTTCGTCACATCTTGTGCTTGTTTGGTTGTAGGTGTGGCTTACTACTTCGATTAGAAGGTATTAAACCTTGTTGGGGTCCGGATACCATATTGGACTTATAGCATGGAAAGATACGTCATCGTGAATTAGTTTACCATCTCATGTCCTTGTTTGGTTGGAGGGATGGTAAGCTAGTTCAATAGGTGTGTATTGGACCATGTTATGATCTGATCTACTTAGTCTTATTGAGCAGTATTTATTCAGTTTATGTGGCATATTCTTTTTGTATCTTGTTACGTCCCTCTGAGGACCTGGTGATCTCTCTAGGTATAGGTGTGCATGACTTTCCGTAGAAGTATGGCTCCGGTGTAGACTCATCCTTCACGCTCGAGCGAGTCATACCTTCTGATCACAACAGTCCCTATTGGGTCAAGGAGCCTATTTAGTCATCATTTCTTATTTTATTTATCTTAGAGGTTGGACTCTATTTTCTTTCAGTTTATCCTGGTGCCGGTAGTGGATTTGTTTCCGTCCGGCCAACAGCTATATTTTGACATTTACTTTGATTCGTGAGTTACCATTTTCTTTATATTTACTATGGATGAGATTTAGCTTTTACCTGTGACTGTCTGTTATTATTCACAATACAGCTTATGTGTATATTCGAGATTTTCATATATTGGAGTATATCTTGTATATATGCAGCTGGCATGCTTCGTTTCTAGTCCTACGTAGTTTGGGACTGGGGCGTTACACTACCTTATATAGGTTCAGTCCCAGTCCATAATATACACTGTTCAATTTCCCTTATAAATGCATCAGTCCCCATTTCAAATGTTCAGTTTGGTTCACTTTTGTACCAATCCATAGTCACCAAATGGTTCATTCCTATTTAATTTTCCACACTTTATTTAGTTCAGTCCCAACTCTAATATTGTTGCAGTCCTATACATTACTTGTAGATGGGTTAGTGTATCAGTATTCAGTGAGGAAATGGCTCTAAGGTTTATTGCCCAGTATTTAGGACAGAACTGTAGGGGGCACTTGGTTTAGGTTAGGGGCAGACCATCAATCATATAAGATCAGTCCTATATGTTTGTGGCAACTTCTAGGTATCAGTTGAGATTTTGTTTCAGTCCCTTAGCAAACCATTAGCAGTCTTTTGGATAGGAGCGATGGATACATGTATCCATCTCACTGTCCTAATGTATGGCACACTTAGTATCACTCCTATACCTTATTGCTCAGTCAATTGATGTAAGGGAATATAGTAGTAGTATAAACATGTCAAAATATATCAGCTATATATATATATATATATATATATATATATATATATATATATATATATAGTGGCTTGATAAGGGATTTAAGTATAGTATCATATAGATACACTCTAGGATATGTAAGTAAATATGCAATAGATTTACCAAGGATAACTAAAAAGTGGATACCATGGTATCCTAGAGTTGAATAATTTAGAATAATTAAACCAAGTTTAACCCTAGAATTGACCAATTGACTAGAGTTGACCTAGTTTGACTTTACTGACCTAGATGAGGCCTAGCAGCATATAAATAATGCATTTAAATCTATTGTTTGCTCTAGAACACTTTATAACCCTGTAATTTCATAATAGGTCTTTGTGATGCCAGTTCAGATATCATTACACAGTCGTTGCTCAAGATATCAGGCGAGTACATTCTTTGATAGTTTTTATCAATATTTCTTGTACTAGACTACTTTACTTGATGCTGACACATTGTTACACGAATTGATACTAAATGGATCTTATCAGGAGGTGTTATCCCTTATCGGGTACATCGGGTATTTTACGTTCATGTACTTTATCATGTACATTATGTACTCCTTGTATTCTTATTATTCATGTACTCTCATGTGCTCTCATATACTCTCATGTGCTCACATGCGCATTATGTGCAAAACTAATAATCATGTACGTAACATGTCATGATCAGATCTATGTGTATTGATTGGGGCGGGGGAGTAAAAGTAGTTAGGTGCTTAAATCCCTCTAGTGTACTCATGTGCATGTCGATTATACCTTCACGTATAATCGAGTTACAGTGGAATACTCATGTGCAACCTAAGCCAATCACATAACTGTCTTGTGCTCTGAATCTCTTTTATTTATTATAGTTTAAAAGTTCTCTATTTTATTCATGTACTCAGTTTTCTTACCTGCTCTTTATATTAATTCCCTGTATTTCCTTTCCAGCATATCATGTACTTTATTCTATTATGATTTTGTATTTCCTACCATGCAATGGAACTGCTTTCAGAGTTTATGTACTTCGCTCCTATCCTGACTGGATATATTTTTTAGAGGGTTTAGAAGATTTTTGCACGACCTATTATGGAGCAGGCATAGATGACGATTGTAACATGGATCATCAGGAGGATCCTACTAGCTTAGAGGAGACACCAGTAGTGCCTAGATTAGGCTTCTAGTATATTTATCTGGATTTGTCTCCAGTTATTTTTCTATGTTATATTATCTACTCTTTGAGATGTGTTGATGACACTTAGACTATTTCTATTTGGTTTGTATTATAATTTTACATCTATCTATTTCCATATTGTGTTGTTTTTCCTCCTTAGCTATTTGTGGTTGAGTTGTATCCTTCTATGATTGTCCTCAGTATGGAGACTATTACTATCAGGTATATTTATATTATGTAGTTGGTTGTGTGACCTAGGACAGCAGTCTACCGCCGACACTGCGGTGCAGGCTGGACATACCTACGGTCTCGTGTTATTTCACTTGGTACGGGTTGTGACAAGTATTAAAGATCATCGAAACGAATTTACACATCTCGACCAGCTTCTACCCGCAAAAGGACGGACAGACGAAGTGGGTCGACTCTCTCATTGAGGAGTATTTGCGGCATTTTGTAAGTACAAACCATCGGTATTTGTAAGCCCACTTCCCAGTTTTTTAATAAAATTTTTATGATTAATTTTATGATCATTGAGAGTCATGTCTTAGCTCATAGGAGGGCTATGACCACATTATGGTTATATGGACTCTAGATAGGTTGAATATGTATTATTTAGCTACTTTATAATTTTTGGATACTTTTAGATATTTAATATTTAAGGGTTTATTATTTGAACGACTTTCAGGATTTATTGTAAGGTCATTCAGGAGTATTTCGGGACCAAATACTTTTATTTGGGCTCTAGATGACTAGAAATATTTTCTAGAATTTTTCTGGATTTTTCTAAAATTTTTGGAAATTTTTAGATAATTAAAACCCATATAATTTATTTTTCTATAGACTTTTAGGATTTACTGTAGAGTCACATGATGATATTTTAAGTTAAAATATTTTTATTTATGTTCTAGACACTTACAAATATTTTCTAGAATTTTTTAGAAGTTTTTTTGGATTTTTTTTGTAATTTATTTGGATTTATTTGGAGTTAAAATAATTTTTAAATAATTTTCCGAATTTAAATTAGTATTTACACAGTCAGTAGTCCAGTCAGCTAGACCCGGGCCTACCTATCAGCGCTCAAACCGCCTCTCTCCGTTGCTCTCCTATATATATACATATATTCCAGGAAACCCTAATTAATTATTGGCCGAATTTGAGGAGAGTGTTCCTTGGAGATCCCCGTCTTCGCAAAGCGATTGCCGCCAATCCCGACGTGCTTTTCACACGCCGTTTTTTTATTGAAAGCATATCAAGGTTAGATTTCTGAATATATAATTTATTTTTACAATTTCTGAACCTAAATTTCTAAAAAATTCGTAGAGTGTTAGTTGTCTGAAATTTGACACGTTTCGGTGTTTTCGAGATTCCGGGAGAACCAGGAATCAGAATCATGAACCGTTTGAAGTTTCGGAAAGATAACATAGAGATCTACGATAATATTTTCACCTAATATTTTAATTAATTCGTAGAACTTAGTTTTGTCGATGAATCATCGACTTGGTCACGGTTAGCCATAATGGCGATATCTTTTGACTAAAGCGTGATTTTGTGGCATGGTCAATTCCAGTACACTAGTGGCACTAAAATCTACTATGGTACATACTCAAGTCATAGAGTTTGTGTCATTTGACTACTTAGTCATCGATGCGCCTTGATTTGCATGCCACGGGTTCCGAATTGGAAACCGTGAACTTCCTTGGCTAAAAATTAGTATTTAATTTTAATTCTAGAATTATATTAGATTAAATTAGGTTTTTAGATAATTTATTTCAGAATTAAATAGGATTAGTTATGTTAAACCATTAGTCACTTTCTAGGTTTATAGAGTGGGATTTTCATAATCTAACTTATGATCATTTGTTTGTCGGGGTAGATCGGACAACGTCATGAGTCACGACTTCATCCTTTTCTGAGTAAGGCAAGTTTCACTATAATATTATATTGCCTTTATTTTATACTGCATGTATCATTATATCGTCTTTTTACTATTTTATCTTTGTATCTCATATTGTCACTGTTCTTGATTGATCATGATTACTGCTTGTATATAAGAGTTAGAGTTGTTAGAGTATATGTACATGTTCATACCTTACTCCCAGTTTATCGTGTTTATTATTTATCGTGTTGTTAACGTTTATCGTGTTGGACATATACTTGTGAGTTAGTCGGGTGGGGGAATACGATTAGTAGACATGTGGTACCCCAGTTAGCCCAGAGTTTATTCGGTCAGGGGACCGTCTGACAGTGTTTGTTCAGTTAATACACCTCACGTGTTGACTGTCTGATTACTAACTCAACTACATGTTGAACATTGGTATTCTAAAACACACAGTACACGTGATCTCTTGTTGTTATATTGTGCATTCAGTTTTTCTTTCATCGAGTCGACTGTCGTGTTGTCCTTATGTTATAAATGTACTTTTTTATCATATTGTGTCATGCATATAGTTTTTTTTCCTTATTATTTTTTCCTTCACGCATGTCTATTATATTGTGTAATGTAGTATTATGGTGATCTTGCTCCAATCCTGACTGGATAACTATTTTTTAGCTTTAGACGACGTAGTTTACCCCGAGGTTTATGGTGCGTATCTTGGTGACACTGACGTTACCAATGTGCCGGTTGCTTCTTCTGACGCGGAATAGCATATTTTTTTCTTATGCTTTTTCGTGTTATTCTTAGCAATAGGGAGGCATGGGTATGCTGAGGTCAACCTATAGAAGATTAGTTAGATAGATTAGTGGTTTTATTTTCTTCTGTGAGACATTGTACTTTGATTAAATGTAAACTTTAAAAAGTTGTAAAATAATTTAGATGTTGTGAATGAGAAATAAAATTATTTTATGAGCATTTTATTTTATTTTATTGTGGCATGAACTGCGTTCTACCACCGACACTGCGACGTAGGATGGCTTGGACACGCACTCGTATCCGAAAAGCGGGTGCGGGCCGTGACAAGTTTTTGTGGTGGCCCATGCAGGTCAGTTTTTACAAAAGATTATGAACTCGTGGTAGTACTTAAGTTAGTTGTACTACTACGAGCCTGCGACTAGGAAGTGCTCATTCACAATTAGAATTAATTTGATTTTAGGAGAGTGTCTAGGAATATGAGTCTCTTATTCAATTTGACTGTTGGGTAGTTAAGGTTGCTAAATAGACCATATGACTTAGCCAAGGCTTCCTTGAATTCTAAACCCTATTAGATGACTTTCATAGAAGGATATACTATTTTATTTTAATATGATAGTAGTATCCAAGGTGGGTAGACAATTCGCTTATTAGATTAGGTCTTCCTCGAATTCAAGCCTTAATTATTCAAAAAAACATTTTCTGCCCTCATTAGATATCATCCTCATATAGTAAGTCTGAATAGCTTATTTATTTCCATCTTGCCATAAGAAATTATTTTTTTGATTCAATTACCCATATGTCAACCTCGAGTTACGTTTGATAGAAATTAGAATGTTTATACTGCTCGTCTTCAGTCATTTCTTCCTAATCGATTGTTTTATTTTCAAAATTGATAACTTTCTTCAAGAACAGATACTTATATTTTTTATCATGATCAACTTGTTGAAATTCTAGAATCTCTTTTGAAATTTTATGGATATAGTTGGAATAGTTTTCGATGACTCATAAAGGCAAGACAGCAGTGTACTGTCGTCATTTATTTGAATTATCGAGACTGCGGGTTCACTGCAGCCAGCAGCGCACTGGCGTGACATGATCCCTAAGTCGAAGTAATTTTGAGTAAGTCTAAGTTATCAGATGTTATTAAAACTATGTCCCAGTTGTCATATTTTGATCTTGAGTTGTTATGCCAATAATGGATTGAGTTGATAAAGTGTTCGATACGATAATATTAATTCAGTCATAATACCAAGGGTTTACTGCAGCCAGATGTATACTGGCGGGACATAAATTACCGGTAAAGTGACTTCATGTATACATATAGTTTTTGAATATTATCGAGACTACATCCTTTTGGCATATGACTATTTATTTAGTTCTTATACATTTTCTTTCTTTCTTATCCTTCTATTTTCAAAACGTCATTTGGGTTCCTCGTAATCTTTAAAACCTATTTGATTGTCTTCCACTAGATTCCTAATAGTATCTAGATCTTGATTCTATAATCATGCCTAAATAATTTTTGTTAATAGTTAATCGTGCCTAATGACTTTTCTTGTTGAGCAAATCCTATGACGATTCTATCCTTAATCAAGCCTAGATTTTGACTAACCCTTTTGACTATATTTTGATCTGAATCTTTTCTTGAGCTTTCGATTCAATCCACAATTATGCCGATCTATTTCGATCGTTAATCGTATCATTTTCTTAATTATTTTTTGTTGTGCTTATTCGTATCGATTGATCGTATCATCCTTTGATTATATTCTTAGTCATGCCTAATCGTGCCCTTCGAAATTTCGAGGACAAAATTTTCTAAGGTGGGTAGATTTGTAAGCCCACTTTCCAATTTTTTTAAAAAAATTTATGATTAATTTTATGATCATTGGGAGTCATGTCTTATCTCATAGGAGGGCTATGACCACATTATGGTTATATGGACTCTAGATAGGTCAAATATGTATTATTTAGCTATTTTATATTTTTTATAATTTTTGGATACTTTTAGATATTTAATATTTAAGGGTTTATTATTTGAAGGACTTTCAGGATTTATTACAAGGTCATTCGGGGGTATTTCGGGACCAAATATTTTTATTTGGGCTCTAGATGACTAGAAATATTTTCTAGAATCTTTGAGTTTTTTTAGATAATTAAAACCCATATAATTTATTTTTCCATAGACTTTTAGGATTTACTGTGTTGTCACATGATGATATTTTGAGTTAAATATTTTTTTATTTATGTTCTAGACACTCAAAAATATTTTTTAGAATTTTTTAGAAGTTTTCTGGATTTTTCTGTAATTTATTTGGATTTATTTGGAGTTAAAATAATTTTTAAATAATTTTTTGAATTTAAATTAGTATTTACACAGTCAATAGTCCAGTCAGCTAGACCCGAGCCCACCTATCGGCGCTCATTCGCCTCTCTCTGTCTCTCTCCTATATATATACATATATTCCAGGAAACCTTAATTAACTTCTGGCCGAATTTGAGGAGAGTGTTCCTTGGAGATCCCCGGCATCGCGAAGCGATTGCCGCCAACCCGATGTGCTTTTCACACGCCGTTTCTTTTTTTAGAAGCATATCGAGGTTAGTTCTCTGAATATATAATTTATTTTTACAATTTCTGAACATAAATTTTTGGAAAATTCGTAGTGTCAATTGTCAGAAATTTTACACGTTTCGGTGTTTTCGAGATTTCGGGAGAACCAGGAATGAAAATCACGAACGGTTTGAAGTTTCGCAAAGCTAACACAAAGATCTACGACATATATTTTTCTAGAAATTAATATTTTCACCTAATATTTTAATTAATTCATAGAACTTAGTTTTGCTGACGAATCATCGATTTGGTCACGGTTAGCCATAATGGCGATATCTTTTGACCAAAGCATGATTTTTGTGACACGATCGATTCCAGTACACTCGTGGCACTAAAATCTACTAGGGTGCACACTCAAGTAGTAGAGTTTGTGTCGTTTGACTACTTAGTCATCGATGCGCCTCGATTTGTGTGCCACAGGTTCCGAATTGGAAACCGTGATCTTCGTTGGCTAAAAATTAGTATTTAATTTTAATTCCAGAATTATATTAGATTAAATTAGGTTTTTAGATGATTTTTTTCAGAATTAAATAGGATTAGTTATGTTAAACCATTAGTCACTTTCTAGGATTTTAGAGTGGGATTTTCATAATCTAACTTATGATCATTTGTTTGTCGGGGTAGTCGAACAACGTCGTGAGTCACGACTTCATCCTTTTCCGAGTAAGGCAAGTTTCACTATGACATTATATTGCCTTTATTTTATAGTGCATGTATCCTTATATCGTCTTTTCACTGTTTTATCTTTGTATCTCGTATTGTCATTGTTCTTGATTGATCATGATTACTGCTTGTACACGAGAATTAGAGTTGTTAGAGTATATGTACATGTTCATGTCTTACTCCTAGTTTATTGTGTTTATTGTTTATCGTGTTGTTAATATTTATCGTGTTGGACATATACTTGTGAGTTAGTAGGGTGGAGAATACGATTAGTAGACATGTGGTACCCCAGTGTAGCCCCGAGTTTATTCGGTAAGGGGACCGTCTGACAGTGTTTGTTCAGTTAATGAACCTCACGTGTTGACTGTCCAATTCCTAACCCAACCACATGTTGAACATTGGTATTCTAAAACACACAGTACATGTGATCTCTTGGTGCTATATTGTTTATTCAGTTTTCCTTCCATCAAGTCGACTGTCGTGTTGTCCTTATGTTATAACTGTACTTTTTTTATCATATCGTGTCATGCATATAGTTTGTTTTCCTTATTATTGTTTCCTGCATGCATGTCTATTATATTGTGTAGTGTAGTGTTATGATGATCTTGCTCCAATCCTGACTGGATAACTATTTTTCAGCTTTAGACAACGTGGTTTGCTCCAAGATTTATGGTGCGTATCTTGGTAACACTGACGTTACCAAAGTGCCGGTTGTTTTTTCTGATCCGGAATAGCATATTTCTTCCTTATGCTCTTTCGTGTTATTCTTAGCATTGGGGAGGCATGGGTATGCTGAGGTCAACCTAGAAAATTAGTTATATAGATTAGTGGTTTTATTTTCTTCTGTGAGACATTGTACTTGGATTAAATGTAAACTTTGAAACGTTGTAAAATAATTTAGATGTTGTGAATGAAAAATAATAATTATTTTATGAGCAT
The DNA here is from genome assembly GCA_029216955.1 of Iris pallida. Classification (NCBI taxonomy): domain Eukaryota; kingdom Viridiplantae; phylum Streptophyta; class Magnoliopsida; order Asparagales; family Iridaceae; genus Iris; species Iris pallida. The sequence continues at coordinate 7,405,324 of JANAVB010023995.1, read as the reverse complement.
TTTGTTTTATTGTGGCCTGAACGGCGTTCTACCGCCGACACTGCGGCATAGGCTGGCTTGGACATGCACTCGTATCCGAAAAGCGGGTGCGGGTCGTGACAGTATTGAGTGCAAAACTTGGATATCGGTAAGTTCTACTACAATTTTTAGAGGAATGAGTCATCCCATAACAGCCCGTTCGAGTTGGTAATGGGTCGTCAATCACTCGCCCCGCACACGCTGAGTACGAGATCCTCGAATAGAAGCCCCACAACAAACCAGTTTGCCTCCAACTTCAAGCTGAAGGCGGATGTAAGCCCCCTGAATTTTCGGGATTTATTTTCGAATTTTCCAAATAATTTATTCTCGATAATTAATTTCGATTTAATTAATTTTGATCATTAAATGCTCTTTACCGTGACTTGGAATTCTAGAGCATCAGGGATGCCAGTCTCTGGAAACTTCCTTCTTGGAGTTTGTAGTAGACGAGATTATCTTCACATTGATATTTTGTGTCCCACTCGAACTTGTTCCCTTGTACTCTTTTTGCTTCGTGCAAGTTCGGGTCAATTTAAACCATTTAATTATTAATTGAATTCCCACTCTTTTCCTTGGTCATCGTTTGCACGTTACCGTGACTTTTAATTTAGGAGCACCAGACTAGTCATTCTCTCGAAACCAACTTGTCATGCCTGATCTACTCGAGACGCTCTTCACCCCTGACCTTCGTGTCCCACTCAGACACTACATTTTGTGCTCCATTTCCTTCGCACAACTTTCGGTTCAATTTAGGCCAATTAATTATCTACCGTGAAACCTGATTTAATTTCCCATTTAATTTCGGGACCCGACATCGATCCAATCCAGTCGACCCAATATATGGCCCTCGCCTGTTTTGAGCCAACTATGCACGCGCCACTTGCGTGCCACCAATTTGATTCCCTTGTGCTCCCATTCCATCCGTAATTTTAATTGGTTTAATTTATAAATTAATTATATCTTGGCTTCGACTTTGTCCATTTTGGCCCAAACCGACACCACTGAACCCAACCCCAGCTCCATGTTGCCCTCCATCATGACTGCCCACACCCTACTGATATTTTTCCTCTACCCTAAATATCTCTTTTTTTATGTATAAATATCTAATTCTCTCATTTGTATGTATATACACATATGTATACATACATAATATATATATAACTCCCACTTTCTCTCTCTTCCTAAATAACTCTTACACACAAGCCCCTCCCCCCTAGCAGCCGAATACCTACTCCCTCTCTCTACTTTTTCTCTATTCTCTCTCAACAATATCTCTTATTCTCTCTCTCTCCCTCTTTATATATTTATACACACACACACTCATAATATCTCTCTCTCTCCTAAGTACACAACACCACACCTCTCTCTCTTTACACCTCACAGTAACCCCCCCCCCCCCACTTGCTGTACGAGCAACACCCCCCCATATCTCTATCTCACATTCTCTCTCCCTCTCTCAATAATATATCTCTCTCTCTCTCTCCTCCCTTTTAAATTACTCACACTTATAACATCTCTCTCTCTTTCTCTCAACTCACACACACCATTACCATCACCATCACCATGAACACCCATCAGCCCCATGGCCGACCCCCTCCCGAGCGCCACCACCAGCCACCTCCCTGGCCGAACTCCTCCCCTCCTCCTTCTTCTTTACTTCACTACCACCATCATCATCATCTTCCATTACCACCACCACAACATTTCACCACCACCATCTCCACCACCCGCACGCCACCGTGCCACCGCCGCTGCGTCGCGCCGCCGCCGCCCTGGTCGCCGCGAGCGCAGCCGCACGCAGTAGCAGCAGCTAGCTGCGACAGCAGCTGCCACGGCAGCAGCCGCACGCCGCCGGCGAAGTCCCCGGCCGCGCCCCGCCGCATGGCTGGCTCCCGACCCTCTGGGCGCACCCAGGCGCACCACCCTGTGGCGGCCAACGTCCTCCAAGACGCGTCGTTTAGGCGATTTCAGCATTTTTCTCGGAGTTCCGTCGACGCGCGCGCGGAGAAAGTTTCAGAATTCGCGCCCGGGACAGCAACTTCGCACTGATTTTCTGGACAATCCGACCGTTGGATCGGCGATTTCTTTACTCCGTCTCAATCTCGGTATATACCCCTTCATCCCTCTCAAATTTCACCCGTTAATTCGTCGTTTGATACATCAAAATCGGCCACCTAGTTGACGTTTTAATTTATACTATTTTTGGAAAGTTTTACGACGCCAACTTCGCGGGTTCGTATCTTCGTCGTCGCAGCTCCATTTTGCGCACTACCAGTTCCGGTGCACAGCTGGTATAACCCTCTTCCTGCCCTCCTTTAGATTTCATTTCAGTTTGAGCTTGTTAGGTCGGTCGAATTCGACGCCAAAGTTGGCCATTCGAATTATTAGTGTTACACTTGTAAAATTCCATTTTTGAACACGGGACACCGGATTCAATTTTGGACACCACCAGCAGACTCGTGGCATCGTTCTGGCATGTTTTCATATAAAGTTTGCTTGATTTGGAGAACGTTGGCCCTGGCACGCATTTCGGTGCAAAGCGGGTCCCACTTTCTGAGTCAACGGGTCACTTTGAGATCGGCTCATCGGAATCCAATTCTGGATATACCGTTGAGTTCGTATCGTCATTCTGGACTCGTTGACATATAATTTGCTAGGTTTTAGTGGACATTGGTTCCGGCACGCATTTCGGTGCAAGTCGGATACCAATATCCAGGTCAGCGGGTCATTTTGAGTTCGGCTCATCGAAATCGAATTCCGGATATACCGTTGAGTTCGTATCGTCATTCTGGACTCATTGACATATAATTTGCTGAGTTTTGAAGACGTTTGCTCTGGCACGCATTTCGGTGCAAACCGGATTCCAAGTGTTCGCGTCAACGGACAATTTTAAGATCGGCTCATCGGAATCCAATTCTGGATATACCGTTGGGTTCGTATCGTCATTCTGGATTCGTGGACACATAATTTGTTATGCTTTGTGCACTTTTATTCTGTCACATTTTTCGGTGCAAAGTGGGTCCGACACGGACACCATTTTGACCCGAAATTATCTTTTTGCCCATGTGTCCAAATTGGACTTATGGACAGGCTATTCTAGCTAATTTGACCATTCTGGACACGTTGGTAATGGTTGTTTCATCATTCGACAATATCTGTAGATTTCTTTCCTTTTTGTGTCATCCTATTATTATAATATTTTCTCTTTTTGGGTTGTTTTGGAGACCCGTCGATTTCAGTAATTTCTAAATTACTAAAATTCATAAGTTGACCTTGTAGATGTTTATAGAGGCTATCTTGACCTTTATTGACCATGGTTGACTACTTTGACTGAACGTCGAAGTAGAGTCAACATTTGACCTAGGTTAGACTAGTTTTGACCTTGGTTGACCACAGTTGACTATATTGACCAAAAGTCAATCGGAAGTCAACCATAGCCTAAAATTGACCAAAAATTGGACCAGAGTTGACCAGTTGACCTAAAAGTCAACTGTTAGTCAACGTTAGTCAAGTTTGACCTAGAGTTGACCTAGGGTTGACCAGAGTTGACCAGTTGACCAGAAGTCAATTGTAAGTCAACCCTTGACTTATATTGACCTAGTTTGACTTGCCTTGACCTAGTTTGACTTGGTATGACTTGATTTTACTTCCAAACCTTTATATTGATACAGTATTCCGCCTATAGGTCCTCGAGGCACTGTTCTTGGACTCAGTTGACATATTCCACCAGATCTCAGGCGAGTACATTCTCTGATAACTTTTTCCCAATTTATGATAACTGTTATGATTCATGTACTTAGTGTGGATATGCTTATTCCTGACACATGGTTCTCACGGATTGGTATTCCTGGATCACGACGAGAGATGTTTCTCCTTCTTAGGTTGCGATGTATTGTGCAAGCTCCCTTGTAGCTCTTGCTCAATATATGGTCACTGATTCTAGAGAAGATTAGCTCCCTTCTCATTAGAATCCCGTGCAGTGACGTGTCCTGTTTGGATCTATTCTACCAGTTGGGGTATGGGGAGTAGTAGCGTATGCCTGTGATCAGATCCATCCCGTATTCCTGAACAGTGTGAGTCATATACCGCACATATGACTTGTCAGGCCAGTTCTTGACAGGTATCCAAACCGATCACAAGTTGAAACTGCTACTCACACACATTGGATATATGGCTTACCTTGATTTGTGTACATACCATGATTCAGTTCTACTTTCTTGTTCTAGCTCTAGCCCTACAGCTTACCATGCCATGATACATATATGTACACTCCATGATTTCATTGTATATGCTCTATTTATAGTCTTATAGCTTTTATTCTATCTTGAGATCTGTTATGAGATATATGTACTCGTTCCATCCTGACCGGATATGTTGACAAAATTTAGGAGTAGTTGTGCCCTCAATTTTGGACTTCATGATGTTGCTATAGCTGAGGTGGATCTCACTATTCTTCTATGTGAGTTGTCTGGTAGTTATCCTTAGTTAGTCTTGTTGCTCCTTCTTTATTTTCCAGTCTTATGATCACTGTAGATTCTAGTTGTTCTAATGATATTGTTATTATTTCTTGTCTTATCTTCCTTAGTTCTCGTGATGTGACATGAGTACATTTCTAGTTATGGATCATTAGATGTTGTAGTTAGTTTAGTATACTTGACAGCGCTCTACCACCGATACTGCGGCGTGGCCCACGTATTCGTACCCGTATATCCGGGTGCGGGTCATGACACATTTTTAGTGGTGGCCCATGCAGGTCAGTCTTTGCCATTAATGCGAAGTCGTGGTAGTACTTGAGCTTTTCTGTACTACTGCGAGCCTGCACTAGGATTTAGATTGAGTCATGGCATATTTTAGGATTTTGGTGCTCAGTCACGTATTAGGAACTCTTGGTAGATTCCAGGGATGACCCCTGGGAATCTTATTTCGAAGGCTTTCAAATCTTTTTCCACTTGTTTCCATTCGTCCTGATTCTTGAGATCTCTCAGTTATCGTACTTTATTATTCTTTGGGATGAGTTTGTGGACCCCAGAGGGGAGGTATAAGTTGGACTTGTATATCATCTAGGTTGGGGAGAGAATATGATTTACCAACCTCGTACCATGGTCGAGGTTTGTTTTAGATTATATTTCACCATTTTCTATCTTGACCTAGGTAATACCCTCAGGACTTTCCATAAGATTTTCCTCTGAACCCTATCTCGGAAGTTGTTTCCGTTGTTCCTATTAACTTACCCTTGACTTGTTGTTGAATTTTAAATCTTAAATATTCGTTGTTGACCTTTGATTTTGTTTTGGATAATTCTTTTAAGAATTGAGTTAAGATATCCTGATAAACATATTTTGGACGAGGACGATGGGAACGATAAATGTCTACTTTACTTATGGAGTTTAGAATTTATCGCAGTCATACTAGCTAGTACGACAGGGACGTGGAGCCTGATGTTGGTTATACTATCCTAGTTATGGAATTTGGATTTTCTTGCAGCTATACCGGTTGGCGTGATAAGGAATCTAGATGACATGATTATAGGGTGTATACCTTAGTTATGGACTCTATCGTTTATTGCAGCTATGTTTACTGGCATAAATTCTAGCAACATGATTTTGGGATAGACGTGTATGGTTATCAGGTCGTATCTTAAATTGATTCACTTCTTTTTGACCAAATGATGAGGACAATTCATACCCTTATTCTCGACTTATCATTCATTTTTTTTCTCATCGTATGATGATTTTCTCATCTTGCCATCATTTCCTTTGACTTGTTTAGCTATGTCTTGATTACACCAATCACCTATCTCATATCTACATCTGTCATCTACACTTGGAAACTCTGAAAATTTTGAAATTTTTATATCTCAATTGTTTCTTAAATTCGATACTGTTAAGATTTTGATTCCCTTCTGTCCATGACCAATCAATTTTGGTCGTCTTGTTTATCGTGCCAAAGAGTCTTGGTCGCTGACTAGACTCTAGATGACTTCAAATTCCTTTGTGACTTGGATTTTCATCCTTGGATTCTCGTGCCCAGCCTTCGTTGATCGTATTCTCTATCTTGTCCAAATTCTGATTTACTCGAAAGTTGATCAACTTAGATCGTGTTGAGACAAATTTCTTTATCATGGTTGGATTTCAATGCTATTAACTCTCTTGCATTGCCTTCTGATTTTGATCATGTTTGGATTTTGAATACCCGTGCCTAAACTCTTTTCGACCTTGATTTCATTTCCTGATTACATCCAATTTCCTTGTGATTAGTCGTGCCTAGATGACTTGGCATGACTAAGACAACTTGGGATTTCCTTGACCGTGATTTTAACGATTATAACTATACATTTTATCTTGCCTCAAACTCGTGCCTAAATTTTTGACTTCCAATCACGTCATTTTTGTCTTGATCGGGCCTGTGCGACTTTTGGGTTGATTTCCATCAACCTAAGTCCTACGGATCACCCTGTACTTGAATTTCATGTATATCTTCGATTATCCTTATCGTCTCTTAAATCGTGCCCCAATGACTTGACTTATTTTGAAATCATGCACATATGATTTTGTTCATATCATGATTCTATCGTGCCAAATCCCTCTTCGTGCCTGAACAGTTGTGAATCGATTATCTTGATCGTACAAAACTCATCATTCTTGGATCGTGCCTAAAATATTGCCTAAATCTTCTATCCTGTTTTAACCCCCACTACCAACCTTTTAATTTCGAGGACGAAATTTTTATAAGGTGGGTAGGATGTAAGCCCCCTGAATTTCCGAGATTTATTTTCGAATTTTCCAAATAATTTATTTTCGATAATTAATTTTGATTTAATTAATTTTGATCATTAAATGCTCTTTACCGTGACTTGGAATTCTAGAGCATCAGGGATGCCAGTCTCTGGAAACTTCCTTCTTGGAGTTTGTAGTAGACGAGATTATCTTCACATTGATATTTTGTGTCCCACTCGAACTTGTTCCCTTGTACTCTTTTTGCTTCGCGCAAGTTCGGGTCAATTTAGACAATTTAATTATTAATTGAATTCCCACTCTTTTCCTTGGTCATTGTTTGCACGTTACCGTGACTTTTAATTTAGGAGCACCAGACTAGTCATTCTCTCGAAACCAACTTGTCATGCCTGATCTACTCGAGACGCTCTTCACCCCTGACCTTCGTGTCCCACTCAGACACTCTATTTTGTGCTCCATTTCCTTCGCACAACTTTCGATTTAATTTAGGCCAATTAATTATCTACCGTGAAACCTAATTTAATTTCCCATTTAATTTCGGGACCCGACATCGATCCAATCCAGTCGACCCAATATATGGCCCTGGTCTGTTTTGAGCCTACTATGCACGCGCCACTTGCGTGCCACCAATTTGATCTCCCTTGTGCTCCCATTCCATCCGTAATTTTAATTGGTTTAATTTACAAATTAATTAAATCTTGGCTTCGACTTTGTCCATTTTGGCCCAACCCGGCTCCACTGAACCCAACCCCAGCTCCATGTTGCCCTCCATCATGACTGCCCACACCCTACTGATATTTTTCCTCTACCCTAAATATCTCTTTTTTATGTATAAATATCTAATTCTCTCATTTGTATATATATACACATATGTATACATACATAATATATATATATAACTCCCACTTTCTCTCTCTTCCTAAATAACTCTTACACACAAGCCCCTCCCCCCTAGCAGCCGACTACCCACTCCCTCTCTCTACTTTTTCTCTATTCTCTCTCAATAATATCTCTTATTCTCTCTCTCCCTCTTTATATATTTATACATACACACACTCATAATATCTCTCTCTCCTAAGTACACAACACCACACCTCTCTCTCTTTACACCTCACATCAACCCCCCCCCCCCCCCCCCCCACTTGCTGTACGAGCAACACCCCCCCCCATATCTCTATCTCACATTCTCTCTCCCTCTCTCAATAATATCACTCTCTCTCTCCTCCCTTTTAAATTACTCACACTTATAACATCTCTCTCTCTCTTTCTCTCAACTCACACACACCATTACCATCACCATCACCATGAACACCCATCAGTAGCCCCATGGCCGACCCCCTCCCGAGCTCATCCTCCCGAGCGCCACCACCAGCCACCTCCCTGGCCGAACTCCTCCCCTCCTCCTTCTTCTTCACTTCACTACCACCATCATCATCATCTTCCATTACCACCACCACAATATTTCACCACCACCATCTCCACCACCCGCACACCACCGCGCCACCGCCGCTGCGCCGTGCCGCCGCCGCCCTGGTCACCGCGAGCGCAGCCGCACGCAGCAGCAGCTGCCACGACAGCAGCCGCACGCCGCCGCGCGTGCAGCCGCCGCCGGCGATGTCCCCGGCCGCGCCCCGCCGCGTGGCTGGCTCCCGACCCTCTGGGCGCACCCAGGCGCACCACCCGGTGGTGGCCAACGTCCTCCGGGACGCACCGTCTAGGCGATTTCAGCGTTTTTCTCGGAGTTCCGTCGACGCGCGCGCGAAGAAAGTTTCAGAATTCGCGCCCGGGACAGCAACTTCGTGCCGATTTTTTGGACAATCCGACCGTTGGATCGGCAATTTCTTTGCTCCGTCTCAATCTCGATATATACCCCTTCATCCCTCTCAAATTTCACCCGTTAATTTTGTCGTTTGATATATCAAAACCGGCCACCAAGTTGACGTTTTAATTTGTACTATTTTTGGACAGTTTTACGATGCCAACTTCGCGGGTTCGTATCTTTGTCATCGCACCTCCGTTTTGCGCACTACCAGTTCCGGTGCACATCTGGTATAACCCTCTTCCTGCCCCCTTTAGATTTCATTTCAGTTTGAGCTTATTAGGTCGGTCGAATTCGACGCCAAAGTTGGCCGTTCGAATTCATAGTGTTGCACTTGTAAAATTCTATTTTTGAACCCGGGACTCCGGATTCAATTTCTGACACCACCAGTAGACTCATGGCGTCGTTCTGGCATGTTTACATATAAAGTTTGCTTGATTTGGAGAACGTGGGCCCTGGCACGTATTTCGGTACAAAGCGGGTCCCACTTTCTGAGTCAACGGGTCACTTTGAGATCGGCTCATCGGAATCAAATTCTGGATATACCGTTGAGTTCGTATCATCATTCTGGACTCGTTGACATATAATTTGCTAGGTTTTAGTGGACATTGATTCTGGCACGCATTTCGGTGCAAGTAGGATACCAATATCTGGGTCAGCGGATCATTTTGAGTTCGGCTCATCGGAATCCAATTTCGGATATACCGTTGAGTTCGTATCGTCATTCTGGACTCGTTGACATATAATTTGCTGAGTTTTGAAGACATTTGCTCCGGCACGCATTTCGGTGCAAATCGGATTCCAAGTATTCGCGTCAACGGACCATTTTGAGATCGGCTCATCGGAATCCAATTCTGGATATACCGTTGGGTTCATATCGTCATTCTGGATTCATGGACACATAATTTGTTATGTTTTGTGCACTATTATTCCGGCACGTTTTTCGGTGCAAAGTGGGTCCGACACGGACACCATTCTGACCCGAAATTACCTTTTTGCTCCTGTGTCCAAATTGGACTTATGGACAGGCTATTCTAGCTAATTTGACCATTTTAGACACGTTGGTAATGGTTGTTTCATCATCCGACAACATCTGTAGATTTCTTCCCTGTTTGTGTCATCATATTATTATAATATTTTCTTCTTTTGGGTTATTTTGGAGACCCGTCGATTTCAGTAATTTCTAAATCACTAAAATTCATAAGTTGACCTTGTAGATGTTTATAGAGGCTATCTTGACCTTTATTGACCATGGTTGACTACTTTGACTGAACGTCGAAGTAGAGTCAACATTTGACCTAGGTTAGACTAGTTTTAACCTTGGTTGACCACAGTTGACTATATTGACCAAAAGTCAACCGGAAGTCAATCGTAGCCTAAAATTGACCAAAAACTGGACCAGAGTTGACCAGTTGACCCAAAAGTCAACTGTTAGTCAACGTTAGTCAAGTTTGACCTAGAGTTGACCTAGGGTTGACCAGAGTTGACCAGTTGACCAGAAGTCAACTGTAAGTCAACCCTTGACTTAGATTGACCTAGTTTGACTTGCCTTGACCTAGTTTGACTTGGTATGACTTGATTTTACTTCCAAACCTTTATATTGATACAGTATTCCACCTATAAATCCTCGATGTACTGTTCTTGGACTCAATTGACATATTCTACCAGATCTCAGGCGAGTACATTCTCTGATAACTTTTTCCCAATTTATGATAACTGTTATGATTCATGTACTTAGTGTAGATATGCTTATTCCTGACACATGGTTCTCACGGATTGGTATTACTGGATCCCGACGAGAGATGTTTCTCCTTCTTAGGTTGGGATGTATTGTGCAAGCTCCCTTGTAGCTCTTGCTCAATATATGGTCACTGATTCTAGAGAAGATTAGCTCCCTTCTTATTAGAATCCCGTACAGTAACGTGTCCTGTTTGGATCCATTCTACCAGTTGGGGTAGGAGGAGTAGTAGCGTATGCCTGTGATCAGATCCATCCCGCATTCCCGAACAGTGTGAGTCATATACCGCACATATGACTTGCCAGGCCAGTTCTTGACAGGTACCCAAGCCGATCACAAGTTGAAACTGCTACTCACACACATTGGATATATGGCTTACCTTGATTTGTGTACATACCATGATTCAGTTCTACTTTCTTGTTCTAGCTCTAGCCCTACAGCTTACCATGCCATGATACATATATGTACACTCCATGATTTCATTGTATATGCTCTATTTACAGTCTTATAGCTTTTATTCTATCTTGAGATCTGTTATGAGATATATGTACTCGTTCCATCCTGACCGGATATGTTGACAAAATTTTAGGAGTAGTTGTGTCCTTAGTTTTGGACTTCATGATGTTGCTATAGCTGAGGTGGATCTCACTATTCTTCTATGTGAGTTGCCTGGTAGTTATCCTTAGTTAGTCTTGTTGTTCCTTCTTTATTTTCCAATCTTATGATCATTGTAGATTCTAGTTGTTCTAGTAATATTGTTATTATTTCTTGTCTTATCTTCCTTAGTTTTCGTGATGTGACATGAGTACATTTCTAGTTATGGATCATTAGATGTTGTAGTTAGTTTAGTATACTTGACAGCGCTCTACCGCCGATACTGCGGCGTAGGCTGGGCGTGGCCCACGTATTCGTACCCGTATATCCGGGTGCGGGTCGTGACAGCGGACATTGCCAAAGTATTTCTAGAGAAGGTCGCATGGAAGATGAATAAATGGGTTAATGCGAAGCAAAGGCCGGTTGAGTACAAGGAAGGGGACTTGGTGATGATCAAGCGTCAACCGCAATAGTTTAAGGTGTTCCGCAAGGTGCACAAGGGACTGATCCGGAAGTATGAAGGCCCCTTTCCCGTCCTCAAGAAAGTACGTAAGGTGGCTACAAGCTCGAGCTCCCCGCCAAGCTCAAGATTCATCCTATCTTCTATGCGAGTTGTTTGAAGCCCTACCATGAAGACTTGGAGGATCCTCATTGCGAAGTTTCGAAGTGACCCATGACGGACATAACTATGTCCTTCGACAAGGAAGTGGAAGTCGTGCTCGACAAGAGGACCATGCATCAGTGAGGTGTTTCCCTGTACGTGGAGTACCTAATCAAGTGGAAGGAAATGTCGCATAGTGAGTCCAACTGGGAACATGCTGATACGCTACATCAGTTCGAGGTCAAGGTCTACGCATTTCTCAATAACATGGTTGACGAGGACGTCAACGCCTTAGGTGAGGAAGAATGTTACACCCAATTTGTTGTGCTCTACCAAGACGGATTTGTGTAACCCTTCACAGACCAGAGTTATGCTGAAAGCTTCCAGAACATTTTAGAAGATGGTGGAATCCTCCAGAAGGTTCGAGAATCTTACAGAAGACTCAAGATCATTCCAGAAGTCCCAAGAACTTTCTAGATGGTCCATGATATTTTTGGATAGACCAGAAGCTTACTTTTAGTTATCTAGATCTAGAATAATCCCTAGAATATTCTATTTCAAGAAGTTTCTTGTAAGCCCTATGGGCACTATAACTAAGTAGGAGGCCTCATTTGTTCACTACCACCAAAACTTGTAAGCATTCTCCAAGTTAATAAAGAATAGTTGCAAGTCCCAATCTTACTCCACTTTTTTTCTAATTTTTTTATCATTCTAGCTAATGCGAGTTCATGAAGGCTTACACGAGCCTTCGAGCAGGAAGATAGTGCGCCACATGCGACAAGGTGTAGGCAAAAACACTAAATCCATGACACTAGGCCTAAGAATTTCTACATTCATAATGTAGTAGCTTATTTTATATAATAGTAAGGCTCAATTTGGTATCACAATTTCTAGATTCTTGATTTTATATTATTTTTAGATAAAAAAAAAAGAAGGACGATACTTGAGTCCATTTCTCATGCAAATCTAACACATTATACATTTATTTATTTTTATTATAAATTTGTGCCTCAAGATGTATTTTTGAGCTCCATATACTATTGATGCTCTAAAGGCACAAGACCATCCTATGTAGGGGTGCAACTCAGGCGAGCTAAACCCGAGTCCGGTCGGATAAACCGGTTAATGGGTTCGATTTGTGTTAAAGATACTCAGGCTCAGGTTCGGATTAAAATATTGTAATCCTATCAAAAATTGGATTGTGCTCGAGTTCATGTGTCAGGTTTCCTAAAGAATCCGGAACACAACATGCATATAATTTATATACATATATTTATATATATAATGTTTCATACTTCTTAAATAAATAGTTTAAACCTTAAAATTTTCCACCCAAAATCTTCAACTCCTTATCCTAGTTTGTATTTGTAATGATTGAGGTTTCATTGATATTTGATTATGTGTTTAATATTGTTGGAGTGGGTGGGGTTCCCAACCTATGTGGAGAAGATCCCGGAGTGCGACGAGCGCCGTCCGATGTCGGAGAAGCTCGGGAGTAGTTGTTACTGCTGCTGCTGCCCCAAAGGGGGTTCTAGACCAAGTCTGCCGAGTTCGGGCCGAACTCGGTCCTAGGCCGAGTTCTGGCCGAACTCGGTCTGGCCGTTCCAGGGTTTGGCCATCCAGTGCTGGTTGCCCCACACAGAGTTCTGGCCGAACTCTGTGTGTCGGGGGGCTGAAGCGGATTTCAGGATGAGTTTTCATCATTGGATTTAATCCAACGGTCCAGGTTGGTTGCGGAATTAGGGAGATATATTGAGTTTTCTCAACCCTAATTCATCGTCGTATTATCGTATTGGACAACACAAGTTTGAGAGAGAAGGAGGCAAGAGTGCCATTGCAACTTCGGAGAAGAAGACGGAGGATCGAAGGTCGTTTTCGAAGGAGAACGTGTTTCGAGTAATCTCTACTCGTCGTTCTCATTCTTCGTAGCCTTGTGATCATTGTTCTTGTCTCTGAGTATTGTGGGGATCCGATTTGGATCGGGAGGAGTTTGTAGAGGGTGTAATTCTTCTATTCCATTAGTGGAGGCTTCTCAGGGTTGGACTCCGATCGTCCCGTGGTTTTTCCCGCAAGGGTTTCCACTTCAAAAATTCTCTGTGTCTGCGTGGTTGTTTTTGTGTGCTTGTTTTTGGGTTCGTGCGTTGTTTGCTCGGTCCTCTTGCAGGTACTCTCCGGTTTGGGGAAAGGTTTCCGCGCTTCTTTCCCATCAGAGTGGTATCAAAGCCAGGTTCAAAGGGTGTCAGGAGTTGACAGAGGAACCAGAGAGGAGAGATGGACGCGAAGCCGGTGCGCATGGTGAACCTTAATGGCACAAACTATCATTATTGGCGGAGCAAGATGAAGGATTTGCTATTTGTCAAGAAGCTGCATCTACCTGTGTTTGCAACCGAGAGGCCCAGTGATAAATCCGAGGAGGACTGGAAGTTCGAGCACATACAGGTGTGTGGGTACATACGGCAGTTTGTTGATGAGAACGTGTACAACCACGTTGCCAATATTGAGCACTCGAAGACGTTGTGGGATAAGCTGGAATCCTTGTATGCGAAGAAGACCGAGGTAAACAAGTTGTTCCTGATCCGAACGATGATGGGTCTGCGGTACAAGGATGGGGCGTCTATTACGGATCACTTGAGTGATTTCCAGGGCGTGGTTGACCAGCTATCTTCTATGGGAGTCAAGTTCGACGACGAAGTTCAGGGACTGTGGCTGCTGTGTACCTTGCCAGACTCGTGGGAGACCGTACGAGTATCTATGATCGCTTCTGCTCCAGAGGGCGTGGTCAGTCTGGAGTTTGCCAAGAGCGGGGTGTTGAATGAAGAGATACGGAGACGTTCTCAGGGCACTTCATCCACATCCCACCACTCAGAGGCACTTGTTTCAGAGAGCCGCGGAAGGGGCAAAAGCAGGGGTCCAGGTGGTGGCAGAGACAAGAGCAGGGGGAAGTCCAAAGGTCGGTACGAGGACTCAGAGTGTTATCATTGCGGTAAGAAGGGCCATATCAAGCGGAATTATTTCGCTTGGAAGAGAGAGAAGAAGGGCGACAAGGGGAAGCAAGAAGAGAACACTACAGCGGCGGCCTCGGTGCATGGAGGCGATGTGATCGTCGTAGGTGATGAGGTCATTACTAACCTCGCCTGCGATGACAATTCTTGGCTGGTGGACTCAGGGGCTTCAGCACATGTATCTCACAATAGGGCACTGTTTGCCACTTACACGACAGACGACTGTGGCGTGTTGAAGATGGGCAACGGAGATGTGTCGAAGGCGGTTGCCGTTGGAGATGTGCATTTGAGAACGAAGACGGGTGCGGTTCTTGTTCTCAAGGATGTTCGTCATGTCCCTGATATCCGTTTCAACCTGGTGTCGGTTGGAAGGTTGGATGACGAGGGATTCTTCAGTCTCTTCGGGAATAGTCAGTGGAAGCTTTCCAGAGGTTCGATGGTGATTGCCAGAGGAAGCAAGAAGTCCGGTCTCTACTATATGGAGGGGAGCGCAGAGGGGGCACAGGAGGTGAACGCAGTCAGTGATGCGTCTACCGAGTTGTGGCACAGGCGGCTCGGCCATATCAGCGAGAAGGGGATGAGCTACTTGGTGAACAGGAAAGTGATTCCGGGGCTCAAGTCTACAAAGTTGGAGAAGTGCACGCACTGTTTGGCTGGGAAGCAAAATAGGGTGTCTTTCCAGAGTCACCCAAGTTCGAGGAAGTCGGCGTTGCTCGAGTTGATTCACTCGGATGTCTGCGGTCCTATGAAGGTAAAATCTCTTGGTGGTGCTTCTTACTTTGTGACTTTTATTGATGACTGTTCCAGGAAGGTTTGGGTCTATGCCTTAAAGACCAAGGATCAGGTGCTGCCTACTTTCAAGGAGTTTCAGGCCTCCGTTGAAAGGGAGACGGGCAAGAAGTTGTTGTGTGTTCGGTCCGACAATGGCAGCGAATACATCGGTCCCTTTGATGCGTATTGCAGAGAGCAAGGGATACGACACCAGAAGACTCCGCCAAAGACACCTCAGCTCAATGGTGTAGCGGAGCGCATGAACAGGACACTGATGGAGAGGGTGCGGTGTTTGCTGTCAGAAGCAAACTTGCCGGGCAGTTATTGGGATGAGGCTCTTCTCACAGCTGCTTATATTATTAATTTGTCTCCTAGTGCTCCTTTGCAGGGTGATGTGCCTGACAAAGTATGGTACGGCAAAGAGCCGTCATACAATCACCTGCGGGCGTTTGGTTGTAAAGCCTTCGTGCATGTACCGAAGGACGAGAGGACCAAACTTGAGCCGAAGACGAGGCGATGCATCTTTGTCGGCTACGGTCGGGATGAGTTTGGCTATAGACTCTACGACCCAGTGGAAGAAAAGCTCTACAGAAGCAGGGACGTGGTGTTCGTCGAGGATCAGACCATGACCAACACTCAGGATTCCGAGACGCCTTCTGAGGCTGAGGAATTGCCTGAGTTAGAGTCATTTCGCTTCGAGCAGTTTCCAGAGGACATCGTAGAGGATCCAGTTATGGGGGAGCCGGTACATGGAGTTGCTCCCAACCTTGATCATCAGCCTGCTGATGGTGGTCAGGGTGTCCCTCAGGAGGATGAGCATGCCGGGAAGGCAGTTCCTGAAGGGGAGGAGGCTGTCGGTATACAGCCAGCACTAGTGGCTCCACTGAGAAGGAGCAACAGGGATCGTCGACCATCTACGAGATACTCGCCGGATGAGTATGTGCTATTGACTGACGGAGGAGAGCCCGAAAGTTTCGCAGAGGCTATGGAAGACGAACACAGGCAGGAGTGGATGGTGGCTATGCAGGAGGAGATGAGTTCCTTGCACACCAATTCTACTTATGATCTGGTGCGGTTGCCAAAGGGCAAGAAGGCTTTGAAAAACCGATGGGTGTTCAGAGTGAAGCAGACGGATGATGCTACTCGCCCTCGATACAAAGCGAGGCTGGTAGTCAAGGGCTACGGTCAGCGGAAAGGTGTGGATTATGATGAAATTTTTTCGCCTGTCGTCAAGCATTCATCTATTCGGGTGGTGCTAGCATTAGCAGCCAGTTTCGACTTGGAGGTCGAGCAGATGGACGTGAAGACGACGTTCCTCCACGGTGATCTTGAGGAGGAGTTATACATGGAGCAGCCAGAGGAATTCTGTGAGAAGGGCAAGTCACATTTGGTCTGCCGGTTGAGGAAGAGCTTGTATGGTCTGAAGCAGGCTCCGAGGCAGTGGTATAGAAAGTTCGAGTCGTTTATGGGGGAGCATGGTTATGCACGGACGACGTCGGACCATTGTGCATTTGTGAGGTATTTTGCCGATGATGATTTTATCATCTTATTGCTCTATGTTGATGATATGCTATTAGTGGGTCGGAATGCCACTAGGATAGCGGAGTTGAAGCGCCAACTGGGCGCGGCCTTCTCTATGAAGGATTTGGGCGCAGCGAAGACTATTCTTGGGATGGAGATCAGCCGAGAGAGAGAGTCCAAGCTGCTACACTTGTCCCAAAAGAAGTACATTCACCGGGTACTTCAGCGTTTCGGGATGGACGGGTCGAAGAAAGTGAGTTCCCCCCTCGCGGCTCACTTTAAGTTCACTGAGGAGCAGTGTCCATCTACCGAGGACGAAAAGGAAGATATGGAGCGGGTTCCATATGCTTCAGCTGTGGGAAGCCTTATGTATGCCATGGTGTGTACGAGGCCAGATATTGCTCATGCAGTTGGTACGGTTAGCAGGTATCTTTCGAATCCTGGAAGGGTACACTGGAGTGCGGTCAAGTGGATTCTACGATATCTTCAGGGCACTGCTGGTTGGAGACTTTCCTTTGGTGGTGACGAGCCGAAGCTGGTTGGGTATACCGACGCTGATATGGCTGGAGATGTAGACACGAGACGATCGACTTCGGGATATGTGATGATGTTTGCGGGAGGAACAGTGTCGTAGCAGTCGCGGTTGCAGAAGTGTGTTGCCTTGTCGACGACGGAGGCGGAATACATTGCGGCGACGGAGGCTTGCAAGGAGCTGTTGTGGATGAAGAAGCTGTTGCAGGAAATGGGACTGAAGCAAGAGCAGTATACTTTGCTTTGCGACAGTCAGAGTGCTATCCATCTTGTGAAGAATCAGACGTTTCATAGCCGGTCCAAGCACATCGAGACCCGGTATCATTGGATACGGGATGTGGTTGAGAAGAAGGACGCGGAGCTTGAGAAGGTGCATACAGATGACAACGGAGCTGATATGTTCACGAAGATTCTACCAAGGGGGAAGTTTGAGTACTGCAGGCAGATCGTCGGGATGACGACGTCCTCCCCATAGTTGTGAAGGGGGAGATTTGTTGGAGTGGGTGGGGTTCCCAACCTATGTGGAGAAGATCCCGGAGAGCGACGAGCGCCGTCCGATGTCGGAGAAGCTCGGGAGTAGTTGTTACTGCTGCTGCTGCCCCAAAGGGGGTTCTGGACCAAGTCTGCCGAGTTCGGGCCGAACTCGGTCCCAGGCCGAGTTCTGGCCGAACTCGGTCTGGCCGTTCCAGGGTTTGGCCATCCAGTGCTGGTTGCCCCACACAGAGTTCTGGCCGAACTCTGTGTGTCGGGGGGCTGAAGCGGATTTCAGGATGAGTTTTCATCATTGGATTTAATCCAACGGTCCAGGTTGGTTGCGGGATTAGGGAGATATATTGAGTTTTCTCAACCCTAATTCATCGTCGTATTATCGCATTGGACAACACAAGTTTGAGAGAGAAGGAGGCAAGAGTGCCATTGCAACTTCGGAGAAGAAGACGGAGGATCGAAGGTCGTTTTCGAAGGAGATCGTGTTTCGGGTAATCTCTACTCGTCGTTCTCATTCTTCGTAGCCTTGTGATCATTGTTCTTGTCTCTGAGTGTTGTGGGGATCCGATTTGGATCGGGAGGAGTTTGTAGAGGGTGTAATTCTTCTATTCCATTAGTGGAGGCTTCTCAGGGTTGGACTCCGATCGTCCCGTGGTTTTTCCCGCAAGGGTTTCCACGTCAAAAATTCTCTGTGTCTGCGTGGTTGTTTTTGTGTGCTTGTTTTTGGGTTCGTGCGTTGTTTGCTCGGTCCTCTCGCAGGTACTCTCCGGTTTGGGGAAAGGTTTCCGCGCTTCTTTCCCATCAAATATTAATCTTGTTTAATTTTTTTAAAAAATATATTAGAGTTCGATAAACCCGATAGATCCAAACCAACTAGAGCCCAATTCGAGAAACCTGTATTCTTTTTATATTTCTTTGGATTCGGTCTTGGACTTCATGTGTTGAACCCGAAGTCGGATTGGACTTGGATTCGGACTAGGACCCCGTTTGGTTCGCTGTAATGTAATCGTAATGTAATCAAAAGAAGAAAAAAAAATCTATTTGATTATATTACGATTACGATTATAATTACATTATATTACAGTGCACCAAACGAGACCTAGAATTATGATTCATCGAATTGGCTTGAATTGAACTCAAATCCCATCAAATCTGCCTGACTTGTACCCCTAATCCTGCATGTTTCGTTTACCAAAACAGTCCCTTAATGGGCTGGGCTTATGGATGAATCGGACGAGGCCAAAGCGTTAATTGTAATGGAACAAAAGGGTGAATTAGTAAGCCTGCCTGCCAGTATAAATTAATGCAAGAAGAGGGTTTTAGCTCTCTCACGCCCTCCGCAAAAGGATTAGGGTTTCCTGACAGCAGCCGCTTCCAGAGCATCATCATCAGAAAGGTTCTATTCTTCCCCCGAAAATTTCTCATTCTTCTTTTTGTACCGATTTGTGTAGTCCCAATGCGAACAATTCGATCACCTAAACATTGAATTTCTATTGGTCTAATGCTTTATCAATCGGATCTATCTAATCGCTAAATCGATTTGTTTGATTAGTATAGTATTGGATCGATGGAGTTGGTAGTGAATATCGAATAGGGAACAATCAGCTGATATTTTTCTATGCGTTAACTGAATTTTGAATGAAATTGTTTCTCTTAAGATTAAATTTTGATCATTATTCGTAGAGAAAACCCACAATCCTTGGCTACGGATATGTCGATGGGCTGGCACGGGGGGTTGGGTTGTCCTATCCGGAGCTAGTTTTGGTTGCCCCTCGATCCTTATTGTGGGCAGATCTTGGAGGGTCACCCGTAAACCCTGACCTCTATTGGAGTCACACTGTGCCTGGGGGTTGATGACCTAAGCAGAGGGGTTGTCCAAGCTCGCAGTCTTGTCCGTCTTACCCCTGGGCCGGCCCATGGGTGAAGTTCGGTTGGATTCATGTAAAACTCGAAGCTGAGCTGGAAAAAATGATACTATTTGCTATAGGAAATTGGAAATTGCATTCATCTACTCCTACACGGAAGTAGGAAAAGGAAAAAAATATATATTTATAATCATATTGTTAGTGCCATAACTACGAGTGTTAGTGCCATAACTACGAGTAGGAAAAGGAAATAATTTAATGATTGAGTCATGGGATTGAGAGCCTGCATGATGAACTTACGATCTACGACATTGATCCACTTGCGTAGATCCACCCATGAATAGCTGCTAGTGGAGTTGCTCTTTGTTTCCATTCTTCACTTTTGTATGAAGAACTTCTGTTATTTTTTCTTGCACATCATCTTAAATACTTACGCCACTCTATATTTCCACTCATCTAGATAAGAATAGGTCATGTAGAAAGAGAATTTGGTTTTTTTTTACCCTAATTTGGCTTTTTCTGCAACAAAGTCATGTGCAGACCAACAATCTAGTAAGTATGAAATCTAAAACAAGTGCCATTTGGTGTCGGATACATATAGGACACAACACGTCTCTCTCATTACAAATATACCTTGTCAATATTTGTGCCATGTTTGTTTATGAATGTGCAATATAGCGGAGTATCATCCTATATCAATGTTTGTTCATGAATGTGCATTGTGGTATCCATTTCACATAAACCTGTCCTTTTCTTTGGTAGAGTTGTGTGATGCCCCTCTTTATTCTCTCTTCTTGTCTTCTATCACTTCCCATTTTCTGTATTTGTATTATGCTTGTATCCATTTCCTATCTGGAAAAGGCAGCATGGATAGGTTCATCGTCCATACTCTCTCTCAAAGGAGAACTTAAAGCATTTAGTTTTCATGTTAGTCACATATCTCCTCAAAAGCCATTTCTCAATAAGATTTATGACTTTTCATCTCTGATATAACTGAATCATCCAGCCTGCAACCATTTACTGTGCAAGGTTACATTTTCTAGCTTACTAGATTATTGCCATCTTCCTCAAAAGGGAAGCTATTCCTGTTCAGGCTCGAGTTATTTCGATCTTCCTAAGCTCAGTACTGATAAGGGAACCAATGCAGTGTCTGGATTAGGCAATATGGATGAGAGTTCCGTAACTTTTTTCCTTTTTAAACTTGTGGATGGACCTAGCAACTAATTAAGCTTAATGTGTATCGTCAGGTGTGTTCATTCATTTCAAGGTGTCAGACTCACTTACGTTTCTTATGGGTTTGCTTCATGTAAGGGGTAATAATAATAACAATAATGAAAAATTCTGAAGAAAGGTTTAAAGTATCCATCTCCTCTATTGGTTTTTTATGGCAAATATATGCATTTACTTCTCACTTGTCTTTGGGATGAAGGCTTGTTGCCACTGTACAAGTAGTATTTTAAAGTGAACTTCAGATCTTAAAACTAAATCCATCAACAGAGATGAAAAGATGAAATTGAAGATACAGTAGACCATCCAGTTGTAATAGAAGTTTATAGCCAATGCACTGCTGCATAGTATACTGTTAATTTATATCTGCTACTTTAGCCTTTGTGCTCAACTTTGTGGAAATGCGCAAGCATGGCAGAAATCTTGATGTCATACTTGACATTTTATGCTTTGTATTGTGGTTGTTTTTGAGCTAATGTTAGTAGATGGTTGCACCTCCACCATATTGGCAGGGAAACTTAATCATTGTCTCACTTCTGTTTGTTTTGATGTAATCTTCAATTTTCCCAAAGGTTACCTGAAAGTATTGTATTGTATGTGCAGCATGGACACTCAGGCGAAGCTTGCTGTAGTTGTGAAGGTGATGGGCCGTACCGGATCGAGAGGTCAAGTGACTCAAGTGAGGGTCAAGTTTTTGGACGATCAGAACCGTCTCATCATGAGAAATGTGAAGGGCCCAGTGAGGGAAGGTGACATCCTGACCCTTCTAGAGACCGAGAGGGAAGCAAGGAGGCTTCGTTGATGGGATGTGCTCATCTTACATGTCATGGTTCTGTAGCTTCTAGACGTTTGGTTTATTTGTACCTTTATCATTCAGAACTTCATTTATGTTAAATGTGTGGAAGTATTGAAAGTTTTGTACTTTATCTTCTCTAAAAACTTGGTGTTGGTAACTTCTTGGTTTTGGTAACTTTCTGGTCATGGGTTCATTCAGCTTGAATTTCTATAAAGAAGTTGCTTCATTTTCCTTTTTAAGAGAGAGTGTACATGCATTGGAAATATTACCATCCAGATTTTATAGATCATTTATAATTTAGCATTTGTAATTTTTACAAGTTGATAGATCTGTTTGATGACAGATATACCGATGTTATACCATTTTAATGATTTACCTTTTACCCCTTTTTATTGTAACAGTACACCCATATTATATGCAAGTCTGTAGAAGCTAGCCTAACTTTGGTAAAGTAAATCAAATATCTTAACTGTAAAAGGAAATCCCCCCTAATTAGGGTATTAGATATGTTGAACTCTTTTATTATGGATGATAACATGGTCTTAGAAAGGTTGGTAACAGAAAAGAAGAGCTTCAAGATGAAAGAGAAGAAGAAAGAAAGGGCCCGACAACGTAATGACATTACATTGTAGATCTAATTCGGATGTTTGGTTGGCCAAAACAAATTTAGATGTAATGTAATGGTCATTACAAGCCTGATTACATTACATCACTTTCTTTTAAAACATATCATAAAACTCATGTACTTGTAATTACTTTGCAACTTAAAACTTACAATACTATAACGACAGGAACACGGTTTACCAAACACCAAGATGATAGCGCTGATATCAGCCATAAGTTGATTCCTGAGCGCAGGTTGATAAACTGAGACAACATTGATCTCACCATGAGATGACAAATGAAACAGCAGCTCGATACAGAGAACCTGTGCAAATGATCAGGTCAGAGCAATAGGGGATCAACTGATATCATTTACAGATGAGAGACCAGAAAAGATGGACAAGTTCTGTAACATCTGGAAAGTCTAGTTTTGACAAGTCTCCTACCGAAAGGAAAAGGGGATGAAAAGATCACTATCAATAAAACCTCAGGTGACCATTCCATCAAAAGAGTATACAACTTAAGCATGTTAACTAGGGGTGAGCAGATGTCGGTTGAAACCTGCAAAAACCGAACCGAACCGACTCATTTCTGTTTTCGGATCGGTTTTGTAATTATCGGGTCGGTATTCGGTTCACTGAGTCACCAAAATACGGGTTTCGGTTCGGATAGCGGTTATGGGTTTCGGTTTCCAAACCGAACCGAAACCCGAATTAAAACGATTTTACTATTTTACTCTCGTGTTTATATATACACTAAAACTCTAACCTAACCCTAACTATTCTCTCTCCTCAACTCTTTTCTACTTTCTGCGGCGGCTCCCTAGGTTTCTCCCTTGAGTTCCTTCTTCAACGAAAACCTAGCTATTCTCTCTCTTCTTCAGTCGAGACTCTCCCTCTCTTTCTCTATTATTTTATGAGGAATCCAGTTGAAGCACCTAACTAACTCCCGTTTGAGCCGAGGTTATGATTTGGATCTGGTTTTCTTTTGATTTGTTGTAAATTTTTTATATTTGAGCATCCTATTTTTTTATGATCTGGAAAGAAAAATCATACACAGGAATATTTTTGGGAGTTTTGTTTTTTTTTTTAATTTGGAAAAAAAATTCTGTTAGCCCAATGATTATATCATGTTTTTGAATATGGCTAATCAATTAAGTTTAAAATAATGACAACACTAATATTCATGTAATCACTATCATGTTATTACTTTAACTTAGCATTGTCCTAATGTTCTATATCATATTTCTATGTTTGTATCATAATACATCATAATGTTTTGTTTGCCTAACATGTATTTGTAGTATGCTGTAAGCATGATCAAACATGAACAAACCAGGACATATGCAATAGAGAATTATTGATGAGCCAAAGACGACGTTATACAAGAAGATTTCTCTGAACCGCCTAACGACCTATTCGGGGCCTCGCATCGGGGGTTCCGCTGTCCGGTCAGCGAACAGGGGTCGAGGGGGTAGCGCCTCCCGTCAGGGGTTCGGGGGCGAAGCCCCCGAAAGGTATTCAGATTTTCAGATCTATTTATCTTTGGACGACCGCCGTCAAGTGAGAAAGGCGTCTTCAAGTCTGCTCAAATATTTGAAGAAATGCGTCATCAAAGGGCTCTTGGTTTTCCTATTTTATCAATGTATTTTTCACATTTATTGAGTCTATGAATACGATATAAACTGCATCGTACTGGCAAATAGGCTACCCAAGAAACGTTTTAAAATACCCTTTCATTTTGAAAACAAGCCCACTTACAAAAGCCCAAACTACATCCTAACTGTTTGACCTTGTAAAAAGCCCAAAACTAATTTGCAAAAACCTTAACAGAACCCTAGTAGAACTCGGCCCGAATTCGGCCAGAGTTCGGCCAGAGTTCGGTTAGTGAACGTTGCTTTTTGAACTTGGTCTTCCTGCAGTTACGGATCCCAACGAGATTTTCTCATAGAGTTCTGCCCGAATTCTGCCCGAATTCTGTCAGAATTCTGCCTTTGAAAAAACTATAAATAGAGAAGGATTTCGATCATTTCAATTCACTCATACACCAATTCACTTTAATATCTCTTCTCTATAAGCCTACTACTTCTTCTAAAGTGTTCTGAGCTATTCATTTTTAAATCCCAAGCCAGTTACAATCCTCTAGTCGATTTGCCAGTGCGGTACGGTCTAGAAGTTTCAGAGTGATTGTAATAAGAGGCTTGATTGAAGGTACACACTTCACAATTGAAGTTTGTCGAGTACTTCGGATCAAAGCTCGCGTTGTAGAAGTTGCAAGAACTTCGGATGAAAACTTGTGGTGATTTTCCATAGTGGATTCAACTGGAAGCTAGAGTTCTTCCGACTGGACTAGTCCTCACAAGAGAAAAACCAGTATACATCCTTGTGTTTGCGTTTGCTCTCTACTCTCTACTTTTCATTTACATATGTGTGATATATTATCTGTGATCTTATTACTAACATTTTTAAATAGTTAATTTCCGCTGCCTACTCTATTCACCCCCCTCTAGAGTATTGTGCTTTACAACTCGTTCCTACAATCGGTCCTTCAATTGGTATCAGAGCAGGTTCTCTTTATATAGGTATTTCTATCATACCAATTGTTCCTACAATTGGTATCAGAGCCAGTGCTACAACTAGAGAGCGGGTGCTTGGTATATATATATTGCTGCTCATACCAATTGCTCCTACAATTGGTATCAGAACGGGTTATACAGGTAAAGCAAGGTAACATTGCTATTATATTCTTATTTATTACAGCTGTTACATAGATCACAGTATCACATATGGTAAGTATGTACTTCACAACTGAAGAGCAATCCTCAAATAGACTCCCACTATTTGATGGAACAAACTATAGTTATTGGAAGACACGAATGAGCTTCTACCTGAAGTCTCTAGATTTTGACTTATGGTCAATTGTTGTCAATGGCTACAAAAAGCCTACTATCACTTCTATTTTCACATCCTTTATAATCAACAAGCCTTATTATAGTTACACGGAGGAAGAGAAGAAGTTAGCTAGCCTTGATGCAAAAGCTATGCATTTTTTATTGTGCTGTAGACACAAATGTATTTAATCTTATTAATACTTGAACAACATCTCATAAAATTTGAAAAGTTCTTGAAGCTACTTATGAGTGCAGGTATGAAAGCAAAGCTAGCAACTCCAGAGAGAAGGATAGTCTTCATAATGATGCAAATATATGCATGATGGAATTGGGATTTAAGGTACAGCATAATCCCTTATACGAAGAAGAGC
Source organism: Iris pallida (assembly GCA_029216955.1). NCBI lineage: Eukaryota > Viridiplantae > Streptophyta > Magnoliopsida > Asparagales > Iridaceae > Iris > Iris pallida. The sequence continues at coordinate 7,379,757 of JANAVB010023995.1, read as the reverse complement.
TTGTATGTGACAACTACAAGAAGATAGACCACATCCAAGAAGATTGTACTACTACTAGAAAGGAGAGTCACTACAAATGAAGGAAGATCATCGTCTCACAAGTACACTAGCACGAGCATATGGTGTGAAAGCGAAGCAACAGATTCTGAAGAAGAAGAAAAACCTCATCAAGCTGCAAATTTATGCTCAATGGCATTATCTAACGAGGTACAAAATAATTTCCTTCTTGAAGAGAATGAATTTTCTTATGATGAGTTATCTGATGCTTTCAGTGATCTATTAGAAGAACACAAGAAAGTATTAGATAAGTATAAGCAAGCTAGAAAGGATATTCTATCCTATAAGCGTGAGAATGAAAAGCTTACTTGCTTATTGAATAATGATAGAGTTACTTCTACTTCTGCTAAATCTATTGAGATATCCAGACTTGAGTTTAGATTGCATGAGGCGCTTGAATGCATTGAGAAGAGCACTCAAGAAAATGCTAAACTTGAGGAGGAGTTAGAAACAAAAAAGAAGAAGTACTCTATAGCTGCTCTTAGAATTGATGCTCTTTCTGCTAAATATGATGAGATCTGTGCTAACTCTAAAAAGTTAGAGATTAGACTGGAAAAGCAGGTAGTACAACCTATGACTCAGTCTAACACAAGACACTTAGCACATCACAAAGTCACACACGACAGATCATCTAGAAAGGAAGCAAGCAAAGCTAAAGCTTCACATAACTATGCTTTCTATTACAAGTATCCACGCATATCATGTCACCCCACTGCACGTTCTCATACTGCTGCAATAGTACTAATGTTAATTCTTTTTGTCATTATTGTGGTATGAATGGACATGTTTATAATCGTTGTCAGATTAGAAAGCTAGTTGATATGAACTTGTGCAAATGGGTTCCCAAAGCTAACAAATATGGATCCAAATATTGGATACTAAAGTCTTCACCTAATATTGCAGGTGAAGCTTCTCATATCAAATAGAACCATGGAACATGTTGGTGATTGCAAAGCTATAAAGGTCATCTTCCATGCAATTGCACCAACAGAAGTGTGGTCACTAGAACCACTTCGGTAACATGTTTTCTAAATTGTTTTTAATATCTAGCATATTTTTATTGACTTCTTACTATTAGCTTTCATTGATATCTTTTAATTATCTATTATTTTAAATAAATGTGAGACATAATCCTAGCTTGACTAGCTGTTTAGCTTAAATGTTTAGTTCACACTATATAGTGTTTATTTTCTATTAGTGTGACACATTTGTCTATGTATGCTCTTTACTTTTAATCTTTATTCTTGAAGCATGCATAGGAGCTGATTTTTTTTTTAGTTAATATGTTTTTGACTCTCTGTATTTAATATTTTTTAATGGTCACTTCTTACCGATTTATCTTTAACATGTCATATTTACTTTGATCAGTATTTTGTGAGTATGTATGTTTAGCACAAGTCTTCTATTTACTTAAAAAGTATATACATATATTTTTATGTTAACCTTGTGCTTACATAATATACTTCACTATTGATTCTCATATTTTATTTTGATTAATTTCTTAAGAATCAATTACATCTTTGTCTGATAAAGTTTATTTATGCATGTTTTTGATCTTATGATATTTTTTTATGCTTATTAAGGATACATGAATAATTTATTTTCATTTATATATTGATATGTTTCTTATATTTTTGTATAAATACCTTTATGGGGGGATATATGAGTTAAGTTCAAGTTCTATATTATTTTAAAAAGTAGTTTTTAAACTTGTGCTTATCTCATACTTTAGCTATTGATTACTTTGGACAAATTCATGTACTTCTCTTTATTAGCTTCTTCCTCAAAGCCTCTTTTAATTATATTTTCCTTGGCTTTTTGGTTGACATTTTGGATACATGATATTTTTAATATCTTGATCTTGACAAATTATTATTTGGGTATTTAATTCTTTTATATTTAGGGATTCTGGATTTCGATGTTGTTCGATGATACTGCATATATTCCTTTGAATCTAAGTTCTTAAGTGGAACAAGCCGAAAGGGTCCTTCTATCATACATGTGTAAATAGCCTGAAGCGACACGGTGCACTAGTCTTCGGACTACCGCTAGCTGTGAACCGGCCCCTACAGCTAGTGTCACGACCCGCACCCTAGAGTAAGGGCACTAGACGTGGGTACGTCCAGCCTACGCCGCAGTGTCGGCGGTAGAACGCTGTCCTAGGTCACAACATCTAGCAATAATATACTAAGCAGTTTATACTCCCCGAATGGGGGTGACATGATAAAAGTAAACTCAATCACAACTAAGGAAGAAGAAGCACGATATGATATAAAACTTAAGAAAATACAGATGATAAAATAGCAGATAGATAGATCAATAAAACTGCTGAAATGGAAGGAATCTCAAGTACAAACAGAGAGTCTAAGTGTCTAAGATAAATACATAATCCCAGATCCCAAGTATCAATATGTACAATCATCCATAGCATACTGTAAATGAAAACATCCTAGTCTAAGGGTATGTCATCCACAGCTAGTGGGGCCTGCTGATGGTCCAGGTCCAACATCTCATCTAAGGTAGCACCGTAATAGGTATCCACACCAGCCTCCTCCTCATCCTCTGTAATATTTTCAAGAGGTCCAGTCAGGACAGGAGCGAGCACAATACATCTCAACAGATCATAGCAGGTTAGAAAATATAATCATGCAGTAAAGTAAGATACATGATCTGAAAGAAATACAGTATGTAAACAGAGAGAGAACTGTAATAGAAATATCTACTATAAGAAGAGAACTAACAGTGGCTAGTGAGTCAGAGTACAATATAAACATGTGAATGGCATAGGAGATTCTAGGAATTATACTATGGAGTGATTCTGGGAACTACACTACTTGGATATTATTCACATGTCTACTTCTACTCCCCCGTACCCCCAATCAATACACAAGGATCCAACCAGGTTATGTTATGATTCCATGCAAAGGCCCACAAGGGGTGATACATGGATAGCCCATAAATGGGTGATTCTGAGAATGCCCACAATAGGGTGATTCTGGGAATGCCCATAAATGGGGTGATTCTGGGAAGACTCTGTGATCATGAGAGTACATGTCACAAGTGATCGAAGAATCGTGAAGCATAGTGATACACCATGTAAGTGAAACGCACAGAACATGTAGTATACGATGTTCCCTGAGGGGATAACATCTCAAGAATGGATCCATATAGTACTAATCCGTGTTACCAACATGCCAGCATCAAGTAAAGTAATCTAAAGCAGGAAGATAATTCTAACAGGATATGAAATAATCAAAGAATGTACTCGCCTAGTATTTGAGTTTCCAACTGAAAAGTACTGTCCGAGGAGTGGTGTCTGGCTCCTATTCAGAACAGCACAAGTCACAACAAGTCCAGAATGGTAAAATGAAACACTACAATGCATTCTACATGAATCTAGGTCAAACTAGGCCAAAGTCAACTCTTGGTCAACTCTGGTCAACCCTAGAAGTCAAACTAGGTCAACTATGGTCAAACTAGTCCACACTAGGTCAAACAAGTCTACACTAGTCTAGCAAGTCTATTCTAGGTCTAATAAAGCTGTACAAGCCCAATCTAGGCTCACCAAGCTATACAAGCCTAGACCAAGCTATCTCACACATTACCTAGGCCTATACATAACACATGTATATATATTACATATATATAGTAAATACACAAGTTGTATATATATATGAGACACATATATATACTTGTGTAACCTATACATCCATTGTAGGTATCTATACTAGATACCCAAATATTACACAACTATATTATATATATATACACACATTACATTATATATATACATTACCTATTAGCATATATTTACATAGGAAAATAGGATATATATATATAGAGGGTATGTGTGAGAGAAGAATGTGAGTGAGAGAGTGACTACCCCTGTGTGACAGTGAGGCTATAGTGTGTGTGTGTGTGTGTGTGTGTGTGTGTGTGTGTGTGAATGTGAGAGTGGGTGAGGGGAACTGTGCGGGAAGAGGGAATGTGTGTGAGAGTGTTTGTGTGCAGGAAATTGCAAAACAGTGAAGTGAGAGAGAGGAAAGTGTGTGTGTGTAACCATTTGTGTGTCAAACTTAGGTTTCAGTCCAACCAAGTGACAGTCCTCATATAGCATAAATTCAGATTTCAGGTTGCATCAATTAGCCCATCACATGACAGCAAAAATACATGTAAATATGAACCTACAATCTCAGGTTTTTAATGAAAACTTAGGAATCAATTTGACAGTGTATACACAGGTTTCTATATCAAAACAAACTCAGATTTTTAATATCAATTCTAGAAAGAAAAGAAAGGAAATCAATAATTAAACCCCCATCAATCTCAGGTATTTGTGAACTCAGATTTTTAAGTTCTAAACATTAGTGAACTCAGGAAATCAGTTTCAGAACCCCCATTTCAGATTTCAACCAAACACAGTTAACAAGAAAAGGGAAATCAAAACATTTCAACCTAAAACTTACACCCAGGTAAAAGACTAATAGGCGAACCATAATATGAACTTAAACATGTGACTTAACAACATTAAACTAACCAAAATGCAGGGCAAATTTCATATTAAACTGGAAGAAATCAGTGGTTATAAACATGTATCAGAAAAATTGAGGAATGGGATTTCATAAATAAAAACATGTTAAAACGTACAATAATTGGTTGGTAAAGATTAACAACATTGTGTTCATGTCCTAGAGTGTGTCTCGTGTCCACTGTACTGCGACACGACGTGTCCACACATTTGAACTCGAAACAGTGCACTCACAGACACTGCACAGTGCACTGTCTCGTGCACAGGTGCACGCGTGTCGTGCACCCGACACGACACGAACAGGGACACGTGCTCATGTTAGTGGGTGCGCCTAGGGTATACCTAGGTGTGTGTCACCCTGTATCGTGTCCTCGTGTCGCCGTGTCCGCTGTGTCGAGCCGTATCAGTGGGTAATTTACACTGTGCACAGATCAGTGAAATTCCCGTGCACGACGAATAACTCCCTAACCAGTACACGAGACTCGATGAAATTTTGGGGGCATGATGTCAGTGCATGCCCCCTCGAGTCCATAAAGTTTTGTGTCGAAACAAGCCGTGTCGTGTCCTGGAGAAGCCCCGAGCAGCAGGGGACTCGTCTGGGCCGCGCGCGTGTGTCCAAGAACGCGTGCACGAGTGTCATAGCAATACGATACGAACACAATACAGACTCAGATCAATAGAAACATGTAAACGACACTTAAAAACAATTTTCCATTCAATTAGTTTTACAAAAACAGAACGAAATGTCCATAGAGGCATTTCGTCAAACACCTACAGCCATCACTGATACGTGTCCGATACAGACACGTACAGGACACGAAATTCTACAAATCCTATTCCTACAAGGTCAGGACACTTAGGGCTAGGCATCCATGCAATTAAAACCAAATTTTAATGGGTGGATTAGGATTTTACCTATGGTGTTCTCCAACACAAAAACCCTTTGAATGAGGATTCCCAAAAGCCACCAAACTCCTTCAAATTGGTAGAAAACTGAGAATAACAAATTCCAACAGCAAGAAAACATCAATTAGAACCTATTGCAATTTGTTTGGATTAAAAAGGAGTAAAAATAGATTTTCTAGGGATTTTTGGAGTTGGAAAAATACCTCTTTCTAAACTTGCTCTTTTCTAAAGAGGCTAGCCCTAAATGGAGGAGAATATTTATAGGAGGGGGTTTCCCAATGGGTGTAGTGGCTGGACAAATAGTGTTAGGGTTAGGGTTAGGGTTAGGCATTAGTTAATGGGCTTTGGGCCTATATGGCTAGTTATTGATTTAATGTTTAATCACAAGTCATGGCTTATGACTTAAATGATCTAACTTAAGTCAAATAACCATACCATGGGTCAACTCTAGTCTAACTAGGGTTGCATAACCTAACCAAGTCCAAACTCAACTAAGGTTAGCTCCTAGGTTAGTCTACCATGGTCATTGCTAGTCAAAGTCAACCTAGTCAACCCTCATTCAAACAATTCCAAAATAAATTCTAAAAATTCCCATAAATTCAAATAAATTATAATAAATTCAAATAACCCCAAAAATGACAAAAATACCCTCAAACTAGAAATGTGGTAGTGACAAATCTACCCTCCTTAAAAGAATTTTGTCCTCGAAATTGAAAGGTGAAATGCAACTGATGAGAATGATAGAAAGTATACCTCACGGTCCAAAAAGATAAGGGTATCGCTCGCGCATCTCATCCTCCCGCTCCCAGGTAGACTCTCCTGGAGAATAATGCCTCCATGCGACGCGTACCAAGGGTATCACCTGGTTCATCAGAACCTTCTTCCGTCGATCTAGTATCTCCACTGGCTGCTCTGGATAGCTGAGAGAAGGTCCAACCTCAATCTTCGAATGATCGAGCACATGGCTAGGGTCATGTCATGCCCCAGAACCAGAATACTGGAGAGCGGGGGCAGACATAGCCAGCTACGTATATGAAATGGAATCCATCTCGCTATACGGTCACGGCTGTCTAGATACATGAGGGTTTATCTACAAGCCAGCAGTCTCTTAAGGTCATGAACAAGCCTATTGTCTCAATCACAAGCAAGTAAGTAAAAGTTACAAGATGTATGATCATTAAATATACAATAATAAGGCGTCCCAAATATTACATATTCAGCTGATCATGAAGCTAGTCGTACAAAATGTCAGGACTAGCAAGAGTTTAGTCATACATGATCAACCCTAGGATCTGTTAATCATGTTACAGCCCGTAGGCAGACAGTAAATAAAAGTACAATCGAGCTAAACAGGTGCTCGTCGGCTAAACGCCTCAAAAGAATATTTTTACAATAGAGCGGGAGAGCCAAAGATAACCCACTCGTTGCCAGGGTTCCGTCTAGTGGCCACCATCTGGCTGGAAGATCGGTAGATCCTCTGGAGCTGCTCCGAAATCTGGCCACACAAAACCAGCTGGGTCAGACCCCAGAAAGAGCAAGTGCCACAAAGGAGCTTCACTTAAGAACTAAAACCAGCAATCAGCACAGGAATATAAATAATATAATAAAAGACAGGAAATATAAATAACGGGTAAAAACTGGAAATAAGAAAAACATGCCAGGATGATATACGACGAGATAACCATGGAACTATTCAGATAGCTAGGTTACAACCTGTAAACCCAACAAGGACCGGGGTTGTAACCCTTCGTCTGAACGGAGCTTGGTTTCTCACCATTTATCGAGAAAATAAATACAAGCATGCTGGTCATGTAACAGTCTGGAACAAGATCAGGGCAAGACTAGACTTGTTAGACTCCATCTAATCATTTCACGACCAAGCAAGACCTACGGCTTGATACTTTAACTAACTAGGTTATCACAGTCCTAGTTACTAACAAGATGCAGTGAGATTATTCCACAGCCACAAGCCCTGCAGACCATCCAGGTTACCCAGGTCGAAGATTAGGGTTGAATTCAGGTGGGTACATCGTCCAGGAAACGCATGTACCCTTAAGTAGCTTGAAGGGTGCAACACATGACAGTGTGCTGGAAATGTGCCCTACTCGACGGCAGGCTACAGATCCCAGGCGCGTCCAGGTAACGGGATTGCCTGTAGCTGGAGAAATCTCTTCATGACTAACGTATTAATCTAGTTATTAGTCCCTAGTTCATTTCAATAGGTACTCCTGACCGTGGTACTCAGGAGTCCCATCCTAGACATGATGCAAGACAGGACTGATTTATTTATACAAGCACAATCACCCACGGTGTCCAAGATGTTCATTCTTGTCAAGTCATGTCATGTCGGGTAGCCGTCAAGATATAACATGTCAGGTTATCAGGTCAAGTGTACTAGTCAAGAGTGCGCCACGACGGGCCACTATCAGGTCATGCCAGGTTACTCATGTCAGGAGTGCACCACTACGGGTCACTATCGTGCCAGGCTCAGTTATCAATTCCAAACATATCAAATAAATTCGAGAATTATCAAGTTCAGGTCAAAAGACGTAAGGATATAAAATGGACGTAAAATATCTAATAAAATATCAATATACAGGGCTATAGAAGATCCAGGATAAGGAAAATAAAACAAACTGACAAGCTAATATAAGATCAAGTCTGCCAAAGGCCATACGCTCAGGTAAGCATACGCTCAGGTAAGCATACGCTCCCAAAGGGCAGCGTATGGAGGGGGGGTCACAAAGCTCTCGGGTTGAACCAGGGTGACAAGATAGGCAAGCGTACGCTCAAAGCCAGCGTATGCTCAAAGCCAGCGTACGCCTTGCTCGCTTAAGCTAGCGTACCAAGGCACGCGTACGCTCAAGATGGCGTACCAAAGGGTCCATACACTTCCAATGGGAAGCGTACGCAAGGGTCAGCGTACACAAGGGCACGCTCGAGCTACAGGTCAGCGTACGCTCAAGCTAGCGTACGCTCGAGCTAGCGTACGCTTGAGCTAGCGTACGCTCGAGCTAGCGTACGAAAAAGACACGCTGCCAATAGGCAGCGTATCAAGGCTAGCGTACGCACGCTAAAGAGCAGCGTACGAAAAGTAGCGTACGCTCGCTAAAGAGCAGCGTACGAAAAGCAGCGTACGCTCGCTAAAGAGCAGCGTACGAAAAGCAGCGTACGCTCGCTAAAGAGCAGCGTACACAAGTCAGCGGCGTAAGCTAAAAAGCTAGCACACTGCTCACTGTCTTCTCCAAAGGGCAAGAACAGCAAGAACTGCAAGAACTCCATGGATGGAACCCAAAACTCCAAATGCTCATAACTTGGTCAAAACAAGTCCGAATCCAACTTTCCAAAGGTCAAAATTTGGTAGAATAAAATTATCTACAACATGGAACCATAAAAACTTGAAAACAAAGGAGTTTGATAGATCAAAACCACCAAAATCCAAAAATACTAAATTGTAGATCTACAAGAATCAAAGCCTCAAAATGGAAAATGACAAGTTCTAATGTGTCTTAGAATCATGAGAAGAGGCTAATGGAACCATAAAAATGAGTTCTCTTGTGGAAGCAAGTTGCACTTGCCTAAGGATTGGGGAGTTGTGGGGAGGAAGGAAGAAGAAGAAGAAGAAATAAATGAGAGTTTATGGAAGAGAGAGAAGGTTGGTGGAGAAATAAATATCATTGGTTGGTGGTAGGTAGGGGGTTCACCTTGGTCCATGATGGACCAAGCAACCAGCCGGCCAAACCAAGCCAACCCAAACCGAGAGTTAAACCAAGCCAAGAAAACTAAACAAGGAACAATACAAGAAAATACGTACACGTATTTCCAAAATACGTAATACGAACCACAGGTATTACAGGTCAGCCACGTACCGCCTCAACTGTGATACATAGAATACGTTGTGGACCCCCACAAGTGCAGGTGGCAAGTCTAGCCTGTATGCTACGTCACCGACTCTTCCGCTGATAACGAAAGGGCCGATAAAGCGCGGGCTAAGCTTCCCGCCTCCACCAAAACGTATCGTACCACGAGTCGGAGATATCCTCAAGAAAACCTGGTCTCCGACCTAATCACAAGCAAGGTCTCAATTAATTATAATAAACAAACATGATTAATAAAACACAATCAATCAAACCTAATCTAATCCTACTCTAATCTGTACCTCAAACTCCAAGGGCCTCCGGTGGCTATCGGCCCAGTGCCGATGTCTGTCCTACGCCACGCGAAGTCTGTCCCTGATGAGCTTCACCTTCTCGGCTGCGTCAACAACCATCTTTGGCCCCAGTAAAGCTCGCTTACCAACATCATCCCAAGATAAGGGTGTACGGCACCTACGCCCGTACAGAGCCTCGAAAGGTGATATCTCGATACTGGCCTGGAAACTGTTGTTGTAAGCAAACTCCACCAAATGAAGATGATCCTCCCAGGAACCTCCAAAGTCCAGGACGCACGTCCGCATCATATCCTCAAGTGTCTGAATAGTCCTCTCTGACTGTCCATCCGTCTGGGGGTGGTATGTAGTACTAAACTTGAGCTGAGTGCCCAAGCTAATCTGCAGACTCCTCCAGAAATGGGAAGTAAAGCGACTATCCCGATCTGAGATGATGCTGACCGGAACCCCGTGAATCCTGACTATCTGCCGTATATACATCTCCGCCAGCCTCTCTGTAGACGTACCCACCTTGAATGGCAAGAAGTGGGCCGATTTGGTCAACCTGTCAACGATGACCCAAATCGCGTCTTTTCCTCCAGGTGTACGCGGCAATCCTGATACGAAGTCTATAGTGATATGCTTCCATTTCCACTCGGGAATGGGCAGCGACTGCAATAATCTACCGGGCCTCTGCCTCTCTGCCTTGACCTGCTGACAGACCAAGCACCTAGCCACGAAGCGAGCCACCTCCCGCTTTATTCCGGACCACCAAATATGCTCCCTCAGATCTCGGTACATCTTGTTGGCACCAGGGTGTATAGAGTACTGAGAACTGTGGGCCTCCTGCAAAACCTGCTCCCTGAGCTCTCCGCTGGGTACACATAATCTGGAACCATGCCTCAAGGCACCATCATCTGCAAGAGAAAACTCGCCGTCCACCAATCCTGCTCGAACCTGCTCTCAGAGACACCGCAGAGCAACGTCCTCAAACTGAGTCGCCTTGATCCTCTCCACCAAGTCCGACTAAATCTGCATCCCCCATAACTGCATCTGTACCCCGGGCACGATCACCTCAATCGCAAGGCTCTCCAAGTCTGCAAGCAAATGCCGATCCATGGTCAAACACATGGCTGTCGGATACCTACTCAAGGCATCGGCAACCACGTTGGCCTTTCCTGGGTGATACTGAAGTAGGATGTCAAAATCCTTCATCAACTCTAGCCATCTGCGCTGTCTCATGTTCAACTCCTTCTAAGTGAACACATATTTTAAGCTCTTACGATCTATGAAGATCTCCACCCTCTCCCCATACAGATAATGCTTCCATAACTTCAGAGAAAATATCACCGCTGCCAGCTCCAGGTCATGGGTAGGGTAGTTCTTCTCATAGAGACATAATTGTCTGGAAGTATAGGCAATCACCTTCCCATGCTGCTGCAAGACGCAACCCAGTCCCTTCCCTGAAGCGTCACTATAAATAGTGAAACCACCTGATCCTGAAGGCAATGTCAGAATCGGAGCTGTCGTAAGCCGCTTCTTCAACTCATCAAAAGCTGTCTGACACTCCTCTGACCCAACGAACTCAGCATCCTTCCGGATCAACCGAGTCAACGGTTCTGCAACCCAGGAGAAATCTTGCACAAATCTCCGATAATATCCTGCTAGCCCCAGGAAACTCCTGATCTCTGCAACTGAAGTCGGCGCTGCCCATGCCTCAACTACTATAATCTTCTTGGGGTCAACTGAGATACCATCTCCAGTCACCACATGCCCCAGAAAGTCCACCTGGTCCAAGAAGAACTCACACTTGGAGAGCTTCCCATAAAGCTGCTCCCTCCTGAGAGTCTCCAGTACTATCCGCAGATGCTCCTCGTGCTCCTCCTCAGTCTTGGAATACACCAAGATGTCGTCTATGAACACCACCATAAACTGATCCAGATACTGGTGGAACATCTTGTTCATTAGGTTCATAAACACTGCTGGTACATTGGTTAGCCCAAACGGCATAACCAAAAACTCAAACTGCCCGTACCGCATCCTGAAAGCGGTCTTGGGAATATCCTCCCTCTTCACCTTCACCTTCACCTTCACCTGGTGATATCCCGGCCTCAGATCAATCTTGGAAAATACCCGAGCTCCGCTCAACTGGTCAAAAAGATCGTCGATCCGCGGCAGTGGGTATTTGTTCTTGATCGTGAGGTTGTTGAATGCCCTATAGTCAATACACATCCGTACTGACCCATCCTTCTTCGGCACAAACAACACTAGTGCACCCCATGGCGACGAACTCGAGCGAATGAAGCCCTTGTCCTGCAGCTCATCCACTTGCTTCTTCAGCTCCATCAGCTCACTGTTGTTCACTCGATAGACATGCTGAGAGATGGGTTCCGCTCCTGGAACCAAGTCTATCGAGAACTCCATGTCTCTATCTGGTGGCAATCCCGACAACTTCTCCGGAAAAACATCCATATACTCTGCTATCAAGGGGTGTGGAATCGCCTGCTCCTCAACCGAGACTCCACAGAAGACTCTGCTGCTCTGCTCTGCCTGACGTCTGGAGTACTCGAACTCTGGCTCCCCCGGCGCTCTGAAGAGAACACTACCCCCTCTGCAATCAATACTGGCGTGGTGCCTGCTCAAACAATCCATGACGAGTACTATATCGTAGTTCGGCAATAGCATTACGAGCAGGCCCACCTCCTGTAGTGCCCCGTCTCGCTTAATCAATCGGAGGAATAGAAATGCCGACGGCGTTCGGCCTTAGCCTTACAACGGCTGCTGGAAGACATCGCTCGGTCGAGGCGACCGCTCGCTCAGGTGGGGTAGTTTCGGTGAACTTGCCTCATCTTTGCCTTCACATAATAAATCGTATTTTCAACTTGCACAAGTAGGCTTAATAATAAAAGCTACGAATCCACATAGCTAAGGGAATAATCCCGATGGACCGAATCGAGTTAGAACATAGAAAACGTCCTACGGTCGGCTTAGAGTTGGTGCACGTCGTGTTTTGAAAATGACACTCGATCCTTCGTCCCGTGGCTTGGGAGAAGAAAAGTTGGTCTTTGACACAAAGTTATGAAATAGCCTAAGTCATAGGCGTCGCCTGTGTGAATGCTTGTTAAGGCATGCACGTTTCCATAATGCAAGGCTTGGCATAGCCTTTGCTCGTCCCTTGAGTCAAGTTATAGGCTCGATTAAGTTAGGCAAAGTTACGCCGATCGACCTAAGTCATTTCTAGTGCTGTCCCACTCTTTCTGCGGTTATCAAGTTAAATAGTCCCACGATCCCAAGGCCCGTCATATGAAGTATGACTTGGGCGATAGCGTCGCGTATATCGGAAGTCGGTTTGAGACACGATGGCACGGTCCTAGAGTTTTAAGGCACGGGCCACGGTTGATTTATTGAGTTTGGAAAGTATTGTGAATAGTTGTTCTTGAGTTGAGTAAAATGATAGGGCAAGAAAGAAGTATGCTCGCGGCTACATGTCGGCGAGGCCTCGCGGCTACATGTCGGCGAGGCGGTCTCATAAGAAAGAAGTATGCTCGCGGCTACATGTCGGCGAGGCGGTCGCATAAGAAAGGAACATTGATCTTGGCCCTGAAAAAATTGGTAACACTAGAGGTAGCATGATTGTGTCAGACGTCAGTTTGTGTCGAGTCTTGCATGGTCATTGGACAACTTGTCGACGAAGTGAGAGTTTTTCCGCACGGCAACCCGAGGCCTCGGGACCGCTGCGGGCATTGGGAAACAAACAACTTGTCGATAAGGTGAGAGTTTCCCCGCACGACAACCCGAGGCCACGGGACCGATGCGGGCATTGGGAAACAATTAATTTAGCTGTACTTTTGGCACGGGTTAGGCGGAGACTTGCAGCGGGGCTAGCTACCTTGCGCTGAAAGGGGCGCCCGTCTAACAAAAGCTAAGAGGTGTCCACGATGGCTCTAGGAGTCAGTGACCAAATCATATAGATGAGTCGGCATGGCGGAAATCCGCGTGGGTGCCTTTGGATTGAGTTGAGTTGTTGAATGTGGGTACAAGTTAGAATATAAATGTTTGGACTTAAGAATGAATACAACATAGACGACGTGCTTCGGCACGAGATGTGGCGTCGAGTCTTGAGTTGTCGGCGTATAAGTTTGCATAAGTTGGTTGAGTCGTTTGAGTTTAAGTCGAGAAACCGCCGCAAGGCAAAGTTGGTCGAGTGACACTAACATTCACAAGTCTTGATTGGGTCAGTTGGTGGTCAAAGTAGCAAGGGCCGCGAGGCGGCGATATGGTTAAGTCTCACTGAATTACGAGGCATGGCCTCAATATGGATTTCGTAGCACGGTCACATGGAAAAGGAGTCTATCGTGTAGCTGCATCTCTGATTTTGGCCGTAAGGCAAACACGACTCGATAGGTTAACATTGTTGGCACGAGAAGTGGTCTAGGGACAAAGTATGAGTTAACGTTGACATTGCAAGCACGGGATGGTTCCGATACACAAGTTGCGCTAAGGCGCCGGTCCTAAAACTGATCCTAAGGCAAGAGTAAAAAGTCAATCATAAAGGGGACTATGTTGCACAAAGTAAAGTAAACGTGTTGGTTTTGTATGGGTCGGCGAGGAGCTCATTCCACCAGTACAGTTGAGTACTGACACCCACATAGTTTACATGTGCAGGCACAGGTAGAAGCTCGTGGTGCGGAGCTCGCTTGGATGCGTCGAGGCACGGAGTTCCTTGGCGATTCGAAGCGTGCAGCCGCATGGAGAAAAGACTTATACGGGACATAATATATGGACATCGCCTTCCGAAGCTTCCGCTGGATCAAGACTGGTAATTGAGAGATGAGAGAGAGCTGAGTGAACTTGTAAAATGTGAGAAGAGTGAGCTTGAGTGATTGTAATATTAGCCTTGCGCCCCCAATGTAACCTTTGTTCAATATCAATAAAGAGCTTCTTTTGAGTAACTTGTGTTTTGTTCTAAAATTCTGCTGCTATAATTCAATGTCTCTGCTTGGGACTTCCGTGCGACGACCCCGTCGCAGCAGCTGAAATCGGCCGTTATGGAACCCGCCTTGCACGAGCACAATCTAGGCTCGTGCGACATCACGCCTTAGCGAGGATGATCGCTCCCACGGGAGCGGGGCCTGACATAATGGTATCAGTGCACGGCTTTACGTCCTTGGACTATCGAATGAATTCTTTAACTCATCGTTTCCGCAAACTCTGTTGCTTCTGCAAGTTGATATCGTTGGTCCGCTCTCTCTCAATTGTCCCACGGGATGTCCATACAATAAGTCTAACTATTTTGCAAAACATAGGGGAACAGTTTTTGGATAAGAAACAAAAGATGGTTTACGTAAGCACGGTTGGCTAAGTCGGGCTGGGCATATACACCAAAGTTGTGTCGACCTTAGAAAAGTCGAGTACGGGAATTGAACAGCGTCGGACGAGAATGAGTTGAACTCGATTGAGTAAAGTGAGTCGACTATCGATAGGGGTGCTATCGAGCGACGATAACGTCGATGAGATATAGATGAGCGTGCTTGGAATTTGAGGAATGGTTCGAACGAAAAATTTGAAGAAGTCAATTTTGATTCGAATGATAAGTTGAGGATTTGTTGAATGACTTTATCCCTGAGTGGTGTATGCGATAGCCTCAGGGATGTCGATCGATTGATAAATGAATGATACGAATTGAGAAAATACGTTGGTCAATGACTTAAGATAAACGGATGAACGATACGTGAATTTAGTTTGGGGAAAATCGATGTTGTGAATGATTCGAGGGATGATGATCGAACTTGAATTTAAATGTCGAGGAGATTATCCAGTCGGACGATAGCATCATTCGCACGACTCAAAATTTGGTTGCAAAAGGAAGATCGTCAGGTTACGCATATCGTCGATGGTATTGAGGCGTATCAAAGATCGATATGCAATAACTCGGAGGTACTATGACTCGGCAAAAGATGATCGTACAAGTGTCATTGTTCGGTTGGATGCTATGCTTAGGATTTTGATCGAGATGAATGTTGGATGAAAAAGATTATGTTTTGATGGTTACGCGGATAACTACAACGTCGACAATCTTATCTTACGCGAGTGCAACTCTAGCCTCGCACATGCGTTGCGTCGAATTTGGGGCAATCGTTCCGCGTGAGCGTTGACATGGTAATTCATGTCGCGAGAATGATCGAACTCGGAAAATCAGGATGCGGCAACGTTGATTGTCTCGACTTGTTGGCTTGACGCAAAGGTGAATTCGAGGATTGGTAGGACTTGCGATTGATGATTGAATAAACTTGAGGATGGAGTAAGTCCAATCCGCGCATCAAGAATGAATTAGTCTAGACACAAAACAAGAGTTACGTTCCGATGAGAATGATTATCTCGCGGGAGCGTGCATGGTGATTCGTGCCCACCGTGGATAATCTGACTCGCGTGAGATCGGGGCGCAACATATTGTTAAGTCAGATGACCTCGTGATCGAATACGTTAATTGGGATGAATGACTTAGGAAATATGAAATATGAATTATGGTTTAGAGATGAATCGTGTCTTAGCGTGCTTAACTTGGAAGGATTGATAGGCGGATTATGTCGAACGTGTTCAAAGAGATAGTCTATACAAGATGGTTTGTTGAACGAGCGATATTGATACATCGTGAAATTTGGTTGAACATAAGTTGAAGTAGGATGGCTTTGCTGAATGACTCAGAACCCATGCGACGAATGTTGAGATGTGCGTAGGGAATCGATGCTTGATGTTTAGAAATCGGAGTGATGCGAGCTTGGGTAGAAAACCCGTACTATCAACTTGGTTTGACCTTAGGATGGGGTCAGTGTTGATATTGTTGTTTGAGAACTATGATTCCAATGCTGACGAATAACCTTAGCCAAAAGACATAGCCTAACAGTTAGGCAGACGTCCGAGTGCGAAGTAGTAGAAATTATGGAGGCACCACTCGTGAGTCTCGGTTGACATGCACGTATATCATGGGCGCCCAAATATGTGTACGATCCGACTCGAGTGGTGATGGTGGATTCTTTATCACGAGGCTTGGTTGAAATGCATGTATTTTGGGGACGCCTAAGATATGTGCACGATCCATACTAAGTGATACGTTGAATCAAGTGAGACATGAGGAACGGGGAAATGTCGAGGATTTGATACCGTAAGCTTGGAAGAAAGGATTGAGGGTAGCACGAGCGTGGCTCGGATTTGAAGGAACGCATAGGAGGAGTGTGCGCGAGAGTCGTTGAACGTTCGAGTGGTAAGTCAAGGAGTAAGTACTCAGTTAGTTTCGAGGACGAAAATCTTTCTGAGTGGTGTATGATGTAGTGCCCCATCCCGCTCAGTCAATCGAAGGAATAGAAACGCCGACGGCGTTCGGCCTTAGCCTTACAACGGCTGCTGGAAGACATCGCTCGGTCGAGGCGACCGTTCGCTCAAGTGGGGTAGTTTCGGTGAACTTGCCTCATCTTTGCCTTCACATAATAAATCGTGTTTTCAACTTGCACAAGTAGGCTTAATAATAAAAGCTACGAATCCACATAGCTAAGGGAATAATCCCGATGGACCGAATCGAGTTAGAACATGGAAAACGTCCCACGGTCGGCTTAGAGTTGGTGCACGTCGTGCTTTGAAAATGACACTCGATCCTTCGTCCCGTGGCTTGGGAGAAGAAAAGTTGGTCTTTGACACAAAGTTATGAAATAACCTAAGTCATAGGCGTCGTCTGCGTGAATGCTTGTTAAAGCATGCACGTTTCCATAATGCAAGGCTTGGCATAGCCTTTGCTCGTCCCTTGAGTCAAGTTATAGGCTCGATTAAGTTAGACAAAGTTACGCCGATCGACCTAAGTCATTTCTAGTGCTGTCCCGCTCTTTCTGCGATTATCAAGTTAAATAGTCCCACGATCCCAAGGCCCGTCATATGAAGTATGACTTGGACGATAGCGTCGCGTATATCGGAAGTCGGTTTGAGACACGATGGCACGGTCCTAGAGTTTTAAGGCACGGGCCACGGTTGATTTATTGAGTTTGGAAAGTATTATGAATAGTTGTTCTTGAGTTGAGTAAAATGATAGGGCAAGAAAGAAGTATGCTCACGGTAACATGTCGGCGAGACCTCGCGGCTACATGTCGGCGAGGCGGTCTCATAAGAAAGAAGTATGCTCGTGGCTACATGTCGGCGAGGCGGTCGCATAAGAAAGAAACATTGATCTTGGCCCTGAAAGAAATGGTAACACTAGAGGTAGCATGATTGTGTGAGACGTCAGTTTGTGTCGAGTCTTGCATGGTCATTGGACAACTTATCGACGAAGTGAGAGTTTTCCCGCACGGCAACCCGAGGCCTCAGGACCGCTGCGGGCATTGGAAAACAAACAACTTGTCGACAAGGTGAGAGTTTCCCCGCACGACAACCTGAGGCCACGGGACCGATGCGGGCATTGGGAAATAATTAATTTAGCTGTGCTTTTGGCACGGGTTAGGCGGGGACTTGCAGCAGGGCTAGCTACCTTGCGCTGAAAGGGGCGCCCGTCTGACAAAAGCTAAGAGGAGTCCACGATGGCTCTAGGAGTCAGCGGCCAAATCATATAGATGAGTCGGCATGGCAAAAATCCGCGTGGGTGCCTTTGGATTGAGTTGAGTTGTTGAATGTGGGTACAAGTTAGAATACAAATGTTTGGACTTAAGAATGAATACAACTTAGGCGACGTGCTTCGGCATGAGATGTGGCGTCGAGTCTTGAGTTGTCGGCGTATAAGTTTGCATAAGTTGGTTGAGTCGTTTGAGTTTAAGTCGAGAAACCGCCGCAAGGCAAAGTTGGTCGAGTGACACTAACATTCACAAGTCTTGATTGGGTCAGTTGGTGGTCAAAGTAGCTAGGGTCACGAGGCGGCGATATGGTTAAGTCTCACTGAATTGCGAGGCATGGCCTCAATATGGATTTCGTAGCACGGTCACATGGAAAAGGAGTCTATCATGTAGCTGCGTCTCTGATTTTGGCCGTAAGGCAAACACGACTCGATAGGTTAACGTTGTTGGCACGAGAAGTGGTCTAGGGACAAAGTATGAGTTAACGTTGACATTGCAAGCACGGGATGGTTCCGATACACAAGTTGCGCTAAGGCGCCGGTCCTAAAACTGATCCTAAGGCAAGAGTAGAAAGACAATCATAAAGGGGACTATGTTGCACAAAGTAAAGTAAACGTGTTGGTTTTGTATGGATGAGCGAGGAGCTCATTCCACCAGTACAGTTGAGTACTGACACCCACATAGTTTACATGTACAGGCACAGGTAGAAGCTCGTGGCGCGGAGCTCGCTTGGATGCGTCGAGGCACGGAGTTCCTTGGCGATTCGAAGCGTGCGGCCGCATGGAGAAAAGACTTATACGGGACATAATGTATGGACATCGCCTTCCGAAGCTTCCGCTGGATCAAGACTGGTAATTGAGAGATGAGAGAGAGCTGAGTGAACTTGTAAAATGTGAGAAGAGTGAGCTTGAGTGATTGTAATATTGGCCTTGTGCCCCCAATGTAACCTTTGTTCAATATCAATAAAGAACTTCTTTTGAGTAACTTGTGTTTTGTTCTAAAATTCCGCTGCTATAATTCAATGTCTCTGCTTGGGACTTCTGTGCGACGACCCCGTCGCAGCCGCTGAAATCGGCCGTTATGGAACCCGCCTTGCACGAGCACAATCTAGGCTCGTACGGCATCACGCCTTAGCGAGGACGATCGCTCCCACGGGAGCGGGGCCTGACACCTCCAACTCTCCCAAAACAACTCTCCGACCATTACAAACATCACGTGTAATGCCCTGCTCCGCACGGTGCATTATGCTGAGTCATTGACTCGAAGTGTTAAGTTGTCCCGAGCAACGCATTGAACTAAGTCGATGCGAAGAGTTGCCTTGTCCCAAAGAATGCATCGAGTGAATCGATGCGAAGGGCCGCGTTGCCCCGAAGGATGAGTGCGTTGAATCGGCTCGAAGATTCTAAGAAATCGAATCGACCAAGGCGCAAGTCCGAATCGATGCAAGTATTAATTTTAGTTGGTTTCGTATACTCTGTTTTTCCTATCGTTGTTAATATCGAATCAAAAGATAACCATTTGAAAACTTGTCACCTTGCCTTGCACGAGCGCAACTCCAGGCTCGTGCGGCATCACGCCTCCTCTGAGGACGATGATTCGGGTGATTCCGGGTCGGGGCGTGACAAATTGGTATCAGAGCTCTAGGCTCAATTTCCTCTGGACGCTCGCTTCATTACAATTCTAAAAGTTGCCCACCACCACTTAATATCACTCTTGAGTCTATTCGATGCCACACTGGATGTTCGATACAATAAGTCTAATACAATCGTGTAATTTTGTCGCATGTGTTTTGGAAATTACATGATGTTTGCTAAGAAAGTCGCGAAGGGTATATTGCATTGAATGCAAACGAGCCGTAAAAATGTTAGTTGCTGCAAGCGCAACAAATTGTGAAATACGATTTGAGATGTTGTCGCAATGCAACATGTCGAATGAGAAATAAAATGATGCACGAAGTGCAGCGAGTTAATGTGAATATGCGTTAAAATAAAAGTGAGAAGTGATAAGCCAATACCGAATGTGTTAAAACGGATTGTGCATTGACTTGGAAATTCAAGAGTAATTCGTTGCACGAGGTGCGGTAAATGTCGAAAATGATCGTTGCACGATGTGCAACACGTATTGGAAAGTAAAATCATTCACGTGGTACAACGCATATCAAATTAATCGTTGCACGAAGTACAAAAGAAATTGGAAATGAATCATTGTACAAAATAAAATAAAAGTGTCGAAAATAAATCGTAGCACGATGTGCAACGCGTATCGAAAGTAAAATTTGTTGCACGGAGTGCAACGCATATCAAATAAACTGTTGCACGAGATGCAACGTAAGGAAAGAATTGAAATCGTAAATCGATAGAACGAATTGTTCGGTTGCACGCCAAACTTATGTTGGCAAACGAGAACATTGACCGAGTTGCGTCGGATTTGATAGAATCAAAGTTACGGTTGTGATCAAGCACGATCACTGCAGAAATCGTGAGTCGGAAGAGATCGTTGGTTTACACTAAGTATAGTGCGAGGGAAATGGCTTAAATTCCGAGTGGTATATGCCATACCACGTAGGCGATGAATGACTCGATTTCGAGTGGTATATGGTATATCACTTGTGCGATGAATTGCATCGACGCGTTGTGAGAATTGCGATAGGTTTGTCCGTAACGGACGGGGGAGTACCGAGACTCGATTGAAAATTTGTATGGCGATATGTTGATGCAAGTGTTCTTCGAAAATCGGTTGGGACGATAAGGCGAGACTTGTATCGATGAACGATACGTCGGACGAAAGTTATAAGTTGGTCGGACGACCGAGACTAGCAAAACGATTATGCCTTGACGCAATAATCGGATCGACGGGAAAGGAATACTCGAGCTTACAAATGAGTCGCACGACTTGCGATCTCGGTATAAATGTTGGACGAGACGAATCGAATCGCACGACTTGCGATTTTGATAGGAATGTTAGGCGATGCGAATTGTAATCGAATCGCACGAATTGCGACTTCGGTGAAGAGTTGGTTGACGTGAGTAATCGTGCCTAAGAAATAGTTGGTTACGCTACGGCGACACTCATTTGAGTACGACTAAAAAACACGCAAAACTTAGAGGGCGTGATCGTATAACTTGAGGGCTCGATGTTGGATAATCGGTAACTCAGTTACGCGATCAAAGTATAGCAGGATGCGGCGAATCGGAGAACGAGTGGATGCGTATGGAAAAGTTTATTGCGAACTTGGATGTATGCGATGCGAGTTATGTTGACGTTGAAACGGATTCAAAGTTGACCCTTACGCTATCGAAATTTTGTAAGTAACAATACGAGAAAGAACGGACTGGTTAATCGTAAACTTTACGATTGATCGAGACGAGACTATAAGTCATCGACGATTGTTCGATGCGTATAGCATCTCGTGTGCCGACCCGCGAATAAGATAGACTCGAAATCGATACAAGTAGATATTTCGTAAATTGTGAAATCATCAACGGTAGTGCATGACTTGACTCGGAAGATAGTTGCGCATCAGTTGCGCCGATAGAAGTGATTTTGTCCAAAATTGGGTAGTCGCATAGAATCGTCGGAACGTGATTTGGATCCGAAATAAGATATAGCATTGTTCGTAGTAAACTGTCCTTCGATGATGATCCACAATTATCGAGCGTAGCTTCGGGGCAGCTGACCCTAGAAGACTTGACCGCCAAATCAAATTGAATACTGCAGACCGTAAGATGACCCATGCGATATCGCATATGAGATTGCACCGATAACAAATAAACACGGTACATGTTGATGGTAAGTCTAGGCGATCGAGAATTATTGGAACAACATTCGATTGAGAATAATATAGATGGATTTCGAGTATTCGTCGGATGAATGCTTAAATGGTTATGTTGGTCGACGATAGAACTTGAAATTTACCAACGAACTTGGTGATTCGGATAGGCGATTGTGAGAGTCGTGCTATGCATGAGATAGAACGATAAGGGAATGACTTACGAGTTATGTCGTTAGATTCGGATTCACCTTGCAATTGAGCTTGCGTGAATCGAACTTATATTCGATGTTGCGAGATGGATAAGTTGGGAATTTGGCTAGTGAATTTCCTACTCGATAGAAATTGAACGTAAGGCATATCATAAAGACCTTCGTGTCAAGGCGATCGTTGCCTTTTGCACCATCGCCTTGATGTAAACTTTCATGTCGGATAGATTATGGCCTTTGTGCAATGTCAATTTAAAGTTGCGTCGGGAGAAGTTAAGCACGGGGACTATGTAAGTAACCTAGCGGGCGTAGTCCCGAATATTGATAAGGAAATCGTAATCGAGATTGCATAGTCAGACTTTGAAAATAGTTTGGTTGGCGATTTCGAACGCAAGGCGTTGCGGAGACTCGTTGTGATCGGATGCGTGACGGCTTGACGCGACGCGTAGAGTTGATAGTCCCGATGAAACATACAAAGTGAGAAATACGACTTTTGAATCGCATCGTGTACCTTGACTTTTGTTGGCAAATCACGTATGTATCAATATGCATGTGCGCTAGAATTACGAGAACAAGTAATAGAGCCAAGTCCGATCGAGAATACGAGATGTCAAGTTATCGAGAATAAGAGTTACATGTTAGCATTGTTCCGATATCTTACAACTGAGCTTGGCTGAAATGCATATATTGGTGGGATGCCTAAAATATGTGTATGATTCCAAACTAAGTTGTACGATCCAAACGATAGTGAGACGAGATCGTGGAACGATCTAATAAAACCCTTGGAAATTAGTATTGGTTTCGGTTCGGGACGAACCTTATTTTGAGTGGTATATTCTGTAATGCCCCGCTCTGTACGGTGCATTATGTTGAGTCATTAACTCGAAGTGTTAAGTTGTCCCGAGCAACGCATCGAACTAAGTCGATGCGAAGAGTTGCATTGTCCCAAAGAATGCATCGAGTGAATCGATACGAAGCGCCGCGTTGCCCCAAAGGATGAGTGCGTTGAATCGGCTCGAAGATTCTAAGAAATCGAATCGACCAAGGAGCAAGTCCGAATCGATGCAAGTATTGATTTTAGTTGGTTTCGTATACTCTGTTTTTCCTATCGTTGTTAATATCGAATCAAAAGATAACCATTTGAGAACTTGTCACCTTGCCTTGCACGAGCGCAACTCCAGGCTCGTGCGGCATCACGCCCCCTGCGAGGACGATAATTCGGGTGAATCCGGGTCGGGGCGTGACATCACGTACGAGGATAATGCCACCCCCGGTCGTGATCTTGTAAGTCCTGGGCAACGATTCAGCTATGATACCGTGTCTAATTGCAAAAGATACTGATATGAAACTATGCGAAGCACCGGAATCGAATAATGCAAATGCTGGACTGGAGTCGAGGAGAATCGAACCTGCAATCAGCTCTCCTACCATCTCCGCATCCTCAGCCGCCAAGGCGAAAGCTCGCCCCGGCTGGCCTCCCCTGGCCTGCTGCTGGTGCTGAACAAATCTCTGCTGCTTGGTCGGCAGGGCTGGTCCCCTCTGCTGGCCTGCTGCTGCCCTGGCTCCTCCTCCCTGAGCTGCTCGTCCTATGGTCAAGGTACACTCCCTCATCTGGTGATCTCCTGAGCCACATACCAGGCACTTGTCCAGCCTCTTCCTACACTCGTTCCACCCGTGCCCTGGCTTCTTGCAATAAGCACAGGTGGTGGCCTGCTGCCTCGGTGCCTGCTGCTGCACCCTCTGCTGCTGATGCTGCACTGGCTGGTGCCTCGGCTGCTAAAACTGCTGCGGCTGGAACCTCTGCTGCTGGTGGTGCTGCTGGAAATACGGCCTCTTGGCCGGTCCTCCGCTACTGCTGCCTCCCTGGGAGTCTCGTCCCCTCTTGAGCCTAAGCTCAAGATCATCCTCTGCAGCTAGTGCGTCCACCAGGATCTCCTCAAAAGTAGCACTACGGGCGTTCTTGGTGTAGGACTTGACCTCCTTTACCAAGCCCTTCTGGAACCTCCGGGCCTTCATCGTCTCTGACAAGTCCTCCATAAATCTGCTCAGGTGGCAGAACTCTCCTGCGTACTCCTCCACGGACTGGCTCCCCTGGACTAGGGCCGCGAACTGGGTCTCGAGGGCTCCGCGCTGCGTCTGAAAAGAACTTCTCCTTGAACAGCTTCTTGAATGCTGCCCAAGTCTGTCATGCTGTGCCAACCCTCGGGTCGGTCTGGTACCAGGTACGGGCCAGATCCTGTATCATGCTGGCCGCTGCCTCTATCTGGAGCCTCGTCAGGATCTCAGCCAATCTGAGAATCTCCTCCATATGCTCGATCCACTCATCGGCATACAAGATCCCCTCTGCCCCCCGGAAGTCTCTAGGGTGCATCTTCTGGAAATCTTGGATGCCCTTCTCCCGTGGCTGGTGCGGCTGCGGGGCTGCCGCTGGCTGAGCTATGACTCTCTCCACTGCGGTCACTGCCAGCTCAATGCCTCGAGTGAGCTCTGTCGTGTGCCTCTGCTGCTGGGTCTGCTGACCCTCTATGTACTGTCGGAAGAAGGCCAACAGCTGAACGGCGTCAACTGTCCCTGCAGGTGGCTGCTGCTGGAAGGGCTCCTCTGCAATGACTGGGTCCTGCCTCCGAGCTGGTGGAGGCATACCCCCTGATGCTGCTGCTGGAGCCTCAATACGAACAGAGGTGGCAAGAGCTGCAGTCTCCTGTCTCTGCTGAACTGGCTGAGAGGTAGCAGATCCCTCTATAGCATCTCCATGAATGGTACGCTGCTGACGAGTCTCTACCATCCTGAAGATAGACCAAACAAGAGTATCAATTTCTGAGAAAGAAGCGATATAACAAAGGCGGACAATTAAAATTCAAAAGGATCAGCTGACAATAAAGATTTAGATGGCAATAAAAGAATTTTCCTAATGTGATTGAGTACCTTAAAAAAATTTCATAATTCTACTGCAGGCTGTAATGATATTCTAGTTCGAATACCACTAAACTTCTAATCTAGACCTGCATGGGCCACCACTAAAAACATGTCACGACTCGTACCCTAGAGTAAGGGCATGAGACATGGGTACGTCCAGCCTACGCCGCAGTGTCGACGGTAGAACGCTGTCCTAGGTCACAACATCTAGCAATAATGTACTAAGCAGTTTATACTCCCCGAATGGGGGTGACATGATAAAAGTAAACTCAATCACAACTAAGGAAAAAGAAGCACGATATGATATAAAACTCAAGGAAATACAGATGATAAAATAGCAGATAGATAGATAAATAAAACTGCTAAAATAGAAGGAATCCCAAGTACAAACAGAGAGTCTAAGTGTCTAAGATAAATACATAATCCCAGATCCCAAGTATCAATATGTACAATCATCCATAGCATACTGTAAATGAAAACATCCTAGTCTAAAGGTGTGTCATCCACAGCTAGTGGGGCCTGCTGATGGTCCAGGTCCAAGATCTCATCTAAGGTAGCACCGTAATAGGTATCCACACCAGCCTCCTCCTCGTCCTCTGTAATATTTTCAACAGGTCCAGTCAGGACAGGAGCGAGCACAATACATCTCAACAGATCATAGCAGGTTAGAAAATATAATCATGCAGTAAAGTAAGATACATGATCTGAAAGAAATACAGTATGTAAACAGAGAGAGAGAACTGTAATAGAAATATCTACTATAAGTAGAGAACTAACAGTGGCTAGTGAGTCAGAGTACAATATAAACATGTGAATGACATATGAGATTCTGGGAACTATACTATGGAGTGATTCTGGGAACTACACTACTTGGATATTATTTACATGTCTACTTCTACTCCCCCGTACCCCCAATCAATACACAAGGATCCAACCAGGTTATGTTATGATTCCATGCAAAGGCCCACAAGGGGTGATACATGGATAGCCCATAAATGGGTGATTCTGGGAATGCCCACAATGGGGTGATTCTGGGAATACCCATAAATGGGGTGATTCTGGGAAGACTCTGTGATCATGAGAGTACATGTCACAAGTGATCGAAGAATCGTGAAGCATAGTGATACACCATGTAAGTGAAACACACAGAACATGTAGTATACGATGCTCCATGAGGGGATAACATCTCAAGAATGGATCCATATAGTACTAATCCGTGTTACCAACGTGCCAGCATCAAGTAAAGTAATCTAAAGCAGGAAAATAATTCTAACAGGATATGAAATGATCAGAGAATGTACTCGCCTAGTATATGAGTGTCCAACTGAAAAGTACTGTCCGAGGAGTGGTGTCTGGCTCCTATTCAGAACAGCACAAGTCACAACAAGTCCAGAATGGTAAAATGAAACACTACAATGCATTCTACATGAATCTAGGTCAAACTAGGCCAAAGTCAACTCTTGGTCAACTCTGGTCAACCTTAGAAGTCAAACTAGGTCAACTATGGTCAAATTAGTCCACACTAGGTCAAACAAGTCTACACTAGTCTAGCAAATCTATTCTAGGTCTAATAAAGCTGTACAAGCCCAATCTAGGCTCACCAAGCTATACAAGCCTAGACCAAGCTATCTCACACATTACCTAGGCCTATACATAACACATGTATATATATTACATATATATAGTAAATACACAAGTTGTATATATATATATATGTGACACACATATATATATATATATATATATATATATATATATATATATATATATATATATATATATATATATATATATATATACTTGTGTAACCTATACATCCATTGTAGGTATCTATACTAGATACCCAAATATTACACAACTACATTATATATATATATATATATATATATATATATATATATATATATATATATATATATATATTTTTTTTTTTTTTTATATATATATATATATATATATATATATATATATATATATATACACACACATTACATTATATATATACATTACCTATTAGCATATATTTACATAGGAAAATAGGATATATATATATATATATAGAGGGCATGTGTGAGAGAAGAATGTGAGTGAGAGAGTGACTGCCCCTGTGTGACAGTGAGGCTAGTGTGTGTGTGTGTGTGTGTGTGCGTGTGTGTGTGTGTGTGTGAATGTGAGAGTGGGTGAGGGGAACTGTGAGGGAAGAGGGAATGTGTGTGAGAGTGTTTGTGTGCAGGAAATTGCAAAACAGTGAAGTGAGAGAGAGGAAAGTGTGTGTGTGTAACCATTTGTGTGTCAAACTTAGGTTTCAGTCCAACCAAGTGATAGTCCTCATATAGCATAAATTCAGATTTCAGGTTGCATCAATTAACCCATCATATGACAACAAAAATACATGTAAATATGAACCTACAATCTCAGGTTTTTAATAAAAACTTAGGAATCAATTTGACAGTGTATACACAGGTTTCTATATCAAAACAAACTCAGATTTTAATATCAATTCTAGAAAGAAAAGAAAGGAAATCAATACATTAAACCCCCATCAATCTCAAGTATTTGTGAACTCAGATTTTTAAGTTCTAAACATTAGTGAACTCAGGAAATCAGTTTCAGAACCCCCATTTCAGATTTCAACCAAACACAATTAACAAGAAAAGGGAAATCAAAACATTTCAACCTAAAACTTACACCCAGGTAAAAGACTAATAGGAGAACCATAATATGAACTTAAACATGTGACTTAACAACATTAAACTAACCAAAATGCATGGCAAATTTTATATTAAACTGGGAGAAATCAGTGGTTATAAATATGTATCAGAAAAATTGAGGAATGGGATTTCATAAATAAAAACATGTTAAAACGTACAATAATTGGTTGGTAAAGATTAACAACATTGTGTTCATGTCCTAGAGTGTGTCTCGTGTCCACTGCACTGCGACACGATGTGTCCACACATTTAAACTCGAAACAGTGCACTCACAGATACTGCACAGTGCACTGTCTCGTGCACACGTGTACGCGTGTCGTGCACCCGATACGACACGAACTGGGACACGTGCTCGTGTCAGTGGGTGCGCCTAGGGTAGACCTAGGTGTGTGTCACCCTGTATCGTGTCCTCGTGTCGTCGTGTCCGCTGTGTCGAGCCGTATCAGTGGCTAATTTACACTGTGCACAGATCAGTGAAATTCTCGTACACGACGAATAACTTCCTAACCAGTGCACGAGACTCGATGAAATTTTAGGGGCATGATGTCAGTGCATGCCCCCTCGAGTCCACAAAGTTTTGTGTCAAAACAAGCCGTGTCGTGTCCTGGAGAAGCCCCGAGTAGCAGGGGACTCGTCTGGGCCGCGCGCGCGTGTCCAAGAACGCGTGCACGAGTGTCATAGCGACACGACACGAACATAATACAGACTCAAATCAATAGAAACATGTAAACGACACTTAAAAACAATTTTCCATTCAATTAGTTTTACAAAAATAGAACGAAATGTCTATTGAGGCATTTCGTCAAACACCTACAGCCATCACTGATACGTGTCCGATACGGACACGTACAGGACACGAAATTCTACAAATCCTATTCCTACAAGGTCAGGACACTTAGGGCTAGGCATCCATGCAATTAAAACCAAATTTTAATGGGTGGATTAGGATTTTACCTATGGTGTTCTCCAACACAAAAACCCTTTGAATGAGGATTCCCAAAAGCCACCAAACTCCTTCAAATTGGTAGAAAACTGAGAATAACAAATTCCAACAGCAAGAAAACATCAATTAGAACCTATTGCAATTTGTTTGGATTAAAAAGAGTAAAAATGGATTTTCTAGGGATTTTTGGAGTTGGGAAAATACCTCTTTCTAAACTTGCTCTTTTCTAAAGAGGCTAGCCCTAAATGGAGGAGAATATTTATAGGAGGGGGTTTCCCAATGGATTTAGTGGCTGGACAAATAGTGTTAGGGTTAGGGTTAGGCATTAGTTAATGGGCTTTGGGCCTATATGGCTAGTTATTGATTTAATGTTTAATCACAAGTCATGGCTTATGACTTAAATGATCTAACTTAAGTCAAATAACCATACCATGGGTCAACTCTAGTCTAACTAGGGTTGCATAACCTAACCAAGTCCAAACTCAACTAGGGTTAGCTCCTAGGTTAGTCTACCATGGTCATTGCTAGTCAAAGTCAACCTAGTCAACCCTCATTCAAACAATTCCAAAATAAATTCTAAAAATTCCCATAAATTCAAATAAATTATAATAAATTCAAATAATCCCAAAAATGACAAAAATACCCTTAAACTAGAAATGTGGTAGTGACAGCTAACCCGAAGTGATCAATACTTTATAGACTTAAGATTTATTAAGGTGTACTTGCAACTATCGTATAGTTCTGGAATCAAGGTACTGAACCCAGTCCCCTAGGTTCCAAAATACATCAGCATATCTAGATCCTACATTTTGATTTACAAATGTTTTATATTTTATTGTTACCCAATGATTTTGTAGCATATATGGATTAATGTAATTGATACATCTTATACCGTATGCTACATTGTTCAAAGTTTTTTTTCATATTGTACTATTTTTTCTTAAATCCTCGGTTATTAAAGAAGAGATTTGTTTTGGGTACAAGCCTACAAAGGGTCTGTCTGTCACCACGACTACGGTCGAAGCGAAGCGGTACTTAAGTGTTCCCCGGTGAACCTCCGTTAGCTGGGACTGTACCTCTACAGCTAACCCAAAATTGATCAACGCTTTATAAACTAAAAATTTATTGAGATGTAGTTGCAATTGTTATTTGATGGATTTTGGATTTTAGATTTGATGGATAATATTATTTAATAATTTAATTTTATAAAAGGTAACATACATTGATCTTCCGTAGGTTAATGTTTGTCATCTTTTGATATATTCTTTTATGTCAAATTTTTCGATATTCAGACTTAATGATTTTTTGACTACTCATTGAATATTATGATCTTGTGATTTCGTCTTTAACTTGTGTAATATTCAATGATTTTGAGCTTTATATTATTATCTTCTTATTCAAGTTACTTACTGTCTACAACAGTAACTCTTTGCAGGGGAGAAGTCATGCATATTGAATTTTCCTCTCTCAAAGCATTTTTTTTCTTTAACCTTACGGTTGTCAGGTGGACACCGTGTTAAGGCTTTAAAAAAGAAGAAATGAACTTAGATAAGAAGACCTAATATTTTTGAATTAGTTTTCTACTTCCGAAAATATGTCTCTAAAATTCTTAAATTTTATCTATACTATTATTTTGGATATAACCATGTAAATGTGGAGTAGTTAATTGTTTCAAAACAGTTATTCCCTTGACATGCCATACACTTTTCTTTGGACATATATCTAGTTATGCTTATTTGTTCAAATGGATTTATTTATGATTTATGGATTCTTCTATTAAAATTGTTTTCGTGATTCGAATCGCCAGCTTTCAGTCTGAGGACTAAAATGACGCATTCGAACATTCATTAAGACAATTTTTTCGTAACAAATTCCACATTTTTGAAAAGTATTTTTGATTTATTGAATCTGTCCGGTACTCAAATGTTATTATTAAAGACAGTTTTCAAAATCTTTTAATGTCTTGAAATATTTCTTTTATATATTTATTGAAGACATATTTTCTTCATCTTTAAGCGTTTATTTATTGGATATTTCTTTTTCTTGCCTAAAGATGATATTTGTTTTGAGTTTGGAATTTTATATGCATTTGATCAAAGGAAAGAAAAGATGCATATCTTGGATATCCCTTAGATCTTATGATTATTTATTTTATCTATTTTATGCATATAAATTATATTTGAACTATATACGCATATTTTAAGGGTGAGCAAATTTAATTGTTTCAATTCTTTTATGCCCTTAATATGTGGTATACCTAGTTTATCATGGACATATGTTGTCTTAGTTAAATATCTTGCTGAGTTATTCATGATATTTGGATTTGTATTGATTTTATAAGAGAATATATGATTATTATTATTTTTAATTATCTCATTTTATTTGAGTTTCTAAAAGTTACCTTGCCATATATATATATATATATATATATATATATATATATATATATATATATATATATATATATATATATATATCATGCTAAGGTAATTGAATTCAAATGCATGAACTTTGGTATAAATTTTGCATAGATTCTAGTATACGTATTTTGATTTCTTTTCAATGATTATACTCTTTATGGAATTGATTCACTAATTTGTATGGGCAAATTATGAATCATATTTTTTTGTGATCATTGTTAAAAGTCTCATTATATTTTTTTTTCATATATACTAGATCTGCGTCTCTCTATTCCTCATGATTTATTTATGACCAATGATTGATTCTTACTATGTTGATATTTTTAGTTTTGGTCTATTTCAAAACACAATATGATGAACAAAATATGTTTTGAATGTCATTTTTGGATTTCTAGTTGGTAAACTATGTATTGATTGATTTCAATAATTTTAAGTTCAACCAACTATTTTTTTTTACAAGTTTTTCTACTATAGTTATGCAATTTTCTAAACTTGTAGTTACACTGTTCTCCTAATCCTTGATCATGATTATTTTTGCTTTCCTCCTTTACTTGAATTTATTTTAGCTCTATTTACGGGGGAGCTTATTTTTGATCATGTCAAAGGGGGAGAAATAAGTTTAAGTTAGCATACATTATTCTAGTATTATGTGTTTATTAGTGATACATGTATATATTGTATATATATTAAACTTAAAGGATTTGCCATAATAAAAAAGGGGGAGATTGTTAGCCCAATGATTATATCATGTTTTTGAATATGGCTAATCAATTAAGTTTAACATAATGACATCACTAATATTCATGTAATCACTATCATGTTATTACTTTAACTTAGCATTGTCCTAATGTTCTATATCATATTTCTATGTTTGTATCATAATACATCATAATGTTTTGTTTGCCTAACATGTATTTGTAGACATGCTGTAAGCATGATCAAACATGAACAAACCAGGACATATGCAATAGAGAATTATTGATGGGCCAAAGACGGCGTTATACAAGAAGATTTCTCTGAACCGCCTAACGACCTATCCAGGGCCTCGCATCGGGGATTCTGCTGTCCGGTCAGCGAATAGGGTTCGAGGGGACAGCGCCTCCCGTCAAGGGTTCGGGGGCGAAGCCTCCGAAAGGTATTCAGATTTCCAGATCTGTTTATCGTTGGACGACCGCCGTCAAGTGAAAAAGGCGTCTTCAAGTCTGCTCAAATATTTGAAGAAAGGCGTCATCAAAGGGCTCTTGGTTTTCCTATTTTATCAATGTATTTTTCATATTTATTGAGTCTAGGAATACGATGTAAACTGCATCGTACTGGCAAATAGGCTACCCAAGAAACGTTTTAAAAATATCCTTTCATTTTGAAAATAAGTCCACTTACAAAAGCCCAAACTACTTCCTAACTGTTTGACTTTTCAAAAAGCCCAAAACTAATTTGCAAAAACCCTAACAAAACCCTAGCAGAACTCGGCCCGAATTCGGCCAGAGTTCAGTTAGTGAGCGTTTCTTTTTGAACTTGGTCTTCCTGCAGTTACGGATCACAACGAGATTTTCTCATAGAGTTCCGTCCGAATTCTGCCCGAATTCTGTCAGAAATCTGTCTTTGGAAAAACTATAAATAGAGAAGGATTTCGATCATTTCAATTCACTCATACACCAATTCACTTTCATATCTCTTCTCTATAAGCCTACTACTTCTTCCAAAGTGTTCTGAGCTATTCATTTTCAAATTCCAAGCCAGTTACAATCCTCTAGTCGATTTGCCAGTGCGGTACGGTCTAGAAGTTTCCGAGTGATTGTAATCAGAGGCTTGATTGAAGGTACACACTTCACAATTGAAGTTGGTCGAGTACTTCGGATCAAAGCTCGCGTTGTAGAAGTTGCAAGAACGTCGGATGAAAACTTGTGGTGATTTTTCATAGTAGATTCAACTGGAAGCTAGAGTTCTTCCGACTGGACTAGTCCTCACAAGAGAAAAACCAGTATACATCCTTGTGTTTGCGTTTGCTCTCTACTCTCTACTTTTTATTTACATATCTGTGATATATTATCTGTAATTTTGTTACTAACATTTTTAAATAGTTAATTTCCGCTGCCTACTCTATTCACCCTCCCCCTCTAAAGTATTGCGCTTTACAACTCGTTCCTACAATCGGTCCTACAAATCCTACAAAGGAATTTTTTTGGGAGTTTTTTTTTTATCTGGAAAAATGAAGTATGCTGCATAAAAAATCATACATATGAGAAAAAAAAATCAAACAGAGAAGAAAAATTGATCATACATCTCTACCTAACCTAGGGAGCAGTAGACAGTAGTTCTTTGTTTGTTAACTTTGTTGTTAGTAAAATTGTTACTAAAACCGATAATTGATTTTAGCCACATTTAATCTCTTTTTTTTCTTGTTTTTCCCCCCTCGTGTGCAGGACCTGAACACTCAACAGTGGATGAGTGCAATACTAGAATTGGGAATTGATGGCTATATTTTTCTTTTTTTTTTTCTTCTGTATTTGATCTGTAAAATTGTATATTTCATGGCAGTGTACAGTTTATTTTGTTAGGATTTTTTTATTGTATATTTGATGGTCCGGATGTTATTTGTTGTAAAATGGGTATGAAGCTGTATATTTGATGGGTCAAGGAACAATATATTTGAAGGATGATTTTGTTGGTTGTAAAATGAAACAGCCCGACACATCTGACTATAAACCGATAACCGAATTAACCGAGCCGATATTTTTCGGTTCCGTTGATTTCGCTTTTGCAATAATATGGGTCGGTTCGGTTCAACAATAGATCGATTCGGTTCAGGTGCGGTTCTTACAAACACGGTTCAATTTGATCCGAATCGAACCGATACTCACCCCTTATTGTTAACATTGTGACACTACTTGGTTAGAAAAAACTCTGATGCCTCATGGTACGAAAAAACTCTGGTGCCGCCTAAAGTACATATAACATAATAAATTTAAGACATTTTATCATAGTTACTATTGTATTTAATTTCAGGGTCTTCCGCGCATTGATTCCTCAACATTTCTGTCACAGTCATGCAACCTCACAAAAGATCATCCTCAATATACTCGTACAATTGTCTCAACATTATTCAATGAACTTAGCAGCTTGTTGAAAATCACTTGCGCTCTAAACTTCACTGTGGCAAACTTTCTTTCATGTTGCTAGACAACCAGGAAGAAACAAGAAATACTCCTTCACCATGCAGAAAATTTTACAACAGAACAGGTCTGAATCAGCTGGACAAGCTTCTTGTCTCTATAGAATAAAAGTCTGCACTTGAAATGAATTACTAAAATGAATCACATGGCCTTTCGCATCGACATAGTCGAACATGTAGGATAATGGATAGAAACCAAGATCACAAGTGAACCAAATATTCATTCTATCCAAGTTCCTTCAAAATCATGGCTGAGTACAAAAACTACTAAAGCTGGCACGTATAAGGTTCACCTCCACCCTTTTACACGAAAGGGGTCAGCCACCTCATTTCTGAGCCATTTCCATTGGACAAATAGTAAATCTTCTTCCACTTGTCATCTGAAAACATCTCTGGTTTCATAAGTCTCTGCCTATAAAAGGAAAAGTGAATATCAGTATGTAGCACAAGTTCTGGTGATGGCAAACGAAGCTACCGATGAAATTTCAGAACCCACAATAGTTTATTTGCAACACAAGAATTAAAATCAAGTAAACATAAAAGTTAAACATCATAGAAAGTAAGGAGGATCAGTGCCATGTATTGCAAACAACCATCATTTCCATCACTAGATTGCACTTAATCACTTCATTGTACAGATTTTGGGGCTTGACAATCATGATATCATGGATTGGAGTCTGTACGCTAACTGGTGCATCTTCCAGTCTATGTTGCACATGCTTAGTCCATTTTCTATCATAGATTGATAATCAATATTTCTTATTATTCAAGCTACATTTTCTTTGTTAACATGCATAGCCAAGACTTGAATGGGTAGGATCTAATTATTGATATAGTTTCCAGATAAGTAGTTGAAACAAATTGTGACTATTTTGGTAAAAAAAAAAGTATGATCTTCCCACAGCTTTCTTGAAATTACTTGAAATAAATGTTATTGCCGGGGCACAATTTTTCGATGGAAAACTGAAAAAATGAAACAATTGTAAAAACAATGTTTCAAATCAACACTTCAAGGAAGGTGATTCTGAATTACGAGAATCTAAAAAGATTTCGTAATCAACAGCAATCGATCGTAGTACTTCTAAAAAGAAGATACAATCAGAGTTACTGGCAGCAATGAAGAAGATGACTGGCGAAATATGGAAGAACTCCTGCTGGGGTGAATAATCACCGTTGCTCAAAGCTTTATTCGTCCTACACGAACAGCTTCCAGGAACCAGCAAGTTCGTCGGAGAACTTGGAACACTCCTGCTCTTCTGACTCCTCGGATGGACACAAACTCCCATGCAATAGCAGCGCTGGTGCGGCGCCTTTCCTCTCTCACGAAGGCTGCTGGAATTCGCAAGCAAATTTCGATCAGAGCTGTGTTAAAGAACACGTCTGAACTCTCTGTTTACTTGTGCTAAAAAACACTTCGTAAACTTTCTGTGGTGGCTTCTCTTTTTTATTCTGTCATCAGCCTTGAGAGAGAGGGGATGCCTTATATAGGCCTTGCAGCAACTGTTCGGTTGCCACAAAGTTAGGGACGTGGTAAAAATTATCCCGAATATGTAGCAACCGTCCAGAACATGCATACGCACATTCTGCTGCAAGTTGCGCCAACTGCGCACCCCACGCTCCTTGCACTCTGCTCGACAGAGCGCGCACTGAACTGCGCACACTGCGCGCACTGCACGTACTGCGCACACGGCGTACGCAATGCAACCAGCGCAACCCGAGCAACCCGCGCAACCCAGCGCAATCCAGCGCAACCTCAGCGCAACCTGGGCGCGCACCTGGGCATGAGCAACTAGGCAGTACAACTGGGCTTACGCAACGTGGCAGCACAAGTGGCTCGCGCAACGAGCACAACTAAAGCGCATTATGCGCCTAGCGACGATGCTGACGTGCTAGTGTAAAGTACGCCAACAAAATGCCATATTATGCCTCATGAGCCCATGAGCCCGAGTCCGAGTCGCTAAGCCCCTACGGGGCTTAGCTCCCATGGAAATAAATTTCCCAAGAGCAAAAAGCATGAATGCTTTAATTGTTGATTTTAGCCTTTTTTCCATTAGAAAAATAACCCCACATGGCACACCCATGTGCACCTCCACACCACATGTGCATCTCTAAAATAGGAAAGCTATTATATAGAGATACAATTGTTTTGGCCTAGCCGATGTGGGACTAAATTTCTAAACAAAGGAGGCCAAAACCCAACATTCCCCAACATATCTATATATATATGGGTATAAGTGTTCCCCACAGTAACTATCCATCATGCATTAGGAGAGATGTCGCTGACGACTTGAATCTTCCCGCATGGATTAAAAATCAGACTATAATACAAGAATGGACTAAGTCTTGAAATCTGCATCATAGCTGAAATTCTTTCCACTCACATAATGTAGTTACATGTGCTTCTGGCTACACATTAAAGGCCCTGTGCCAGCCTGGTTTCAGTGTATAATTTTGGGCGTCTACAAGTTTACCCTCAAGAGACGGCCTGATATCTCTTTGTCCATACACTATAGGTGAGTTCATTATAAAGAGACATGGCATGAAGCGCTTTGCGCTTCCCTTGCGGTGCTACGCCGCTATGACATAGCTTAAAGCCGAGGCCTTATCCCGTACTGGGAACCTCATCGTAGTGTCATACTACTGTAGCATGAGGCAACCGCCTCTTTGTAGTGCCAAACTACCCAGCATGAAGCCTTAGGCTCCCTTGCGGTGTTATGCCGCAACGACATGGCTTGCAAGGCCGAGGCTTTATCCCTAACCGGGTACCTCATCGTGGTGTCGTGCCACTGTAACATGAGGAACTCCTCCTTTTTGTAGTGCTGACTACATCCCTCTTTATATTTAACATACAGCATTAGGCTAACTGCCTATTTACGGTGCTACGCCGCTGTGACTTGGCCTGCAAAGCCGAGGCTTTATCCTATTCCTGGGCCGCACCCCACATATAGGAACCTCATTGTGGAGTCATCCCACTGTAGCATGGAGTTTCACTCCTTGTAGTGCTGCTCTACCGTGCTTCCTGTAAAGCACACTAGGCATTCACTCTGCCTGAGAACTCATTAAGGCAATTAAGCCAACCTTCCCACAGGAACCATTTTTCGCAGAAAACAACAGTAGACAACAGTGGTTATAGGTCCGTAACCTCTCCATGCCCAATAGAACATGTACCCACCGTTTCTGATATTCTTTCCATTAGTGGTCCTTCCTTGAACCAAAAGCTAGATGCCTAGTAGATAAATCTTTGAACTAATAGCATAAAACTTTATGGTAGGAATACAATAATACAATATCAGAATACCTTCAAGCCTATTTTACAAGCTGTGTCATCGACCAGCTGGCGCTTGAGGCCCTTGGTGAACGGATCCGCCAGGTTCTCCTGACTCCGAACATCAATCACTGCAATAACACCTCTCTTGATAAGATCGTGTACTGCCCTGTGCTTCAACCGCACAGTCCTTTTCTTTCCGTTAAAGAGGTCATTTGATGCCACCGCCGCAGTCGCCTGGTTGTCGCAGTATATCGGTATTATCGGTATTTGTGCTCCAACCACTGGAAGATCATACATAAGCTTCCGAAGCCATTCTGCTTCCTCGGCTGCGGTATCAAGTGCAAAGAACTCAGATTCCATGGATGACCGCGAGAGCATAGTCTGCTTCTTCGACTTTCACGATATAGCACCTCTATCCATTGTGAAAATGAATCCACCTGTGGATCTCTCGCTCTCCACCTCTGAGCACCAGCTGGCATCACTGAAGCCTTTCGCTACCGGCGGATCTCCGCTGTAGTACAGTGCATATATCTGAGTCTTCTTGAGATATCTCATAACCTATTTTACAGCTTTCCAGTGTTCAGCACCTGGGTTGCTCGTGAAATAACTCAGCATTCCCACGGCGAAAGCTATATCAGGCCTTGTGGCAGTAGTAGCATACAACAAACTTCCGATTACGCTTGCATACTCCAGCTGCCTGACGCTTTCCCCTGAATTAGGCTTCAACTTCAGATCACACCTGTAAGGCGTATCGATCCATGGAAGATCCCGATACCCATAACGAGTGATCATTTTCTCAATATAATGAGACTGTGACAGCGCTAGTCCAGTGTCTGTCCGGATGATCTTGATCCCTAAGATCACATCAGCTTCCCCCAAGTCCTTCATAGTGAACTTGCTTGAGATGAATTTCTTTGTCTCCGTGACACAGCTAATATCCGTACCTAGGATAAGCATGTCGTCCACGTACAGACAAACGATCACGCCTCTTCCATCAGCAAACTTCGAGTAAACACACTTGTCCATATCGCTGACCATGTTGCCATTTGACCTTATAACTTTGTCAAATTTTTCATGCCACATCTTGGGAGCCTGTTTAAGACCGTACAAAGATTTCACCAACTTGCAGACTTTGTCTTCAAGACCCCTGATGACAAATCCCTCTGGCTGTTGCATGTAAATCTCTTCGGTCAGCTCGCCATTTAGAAAAGCCGTTTCACATCCATTTGATGTATCACCATCTTATGTATTGCTGCGAGAGCAATCAACATTCTGATGGTGGTCATCCGGGCTACTGGAGCATACGTGTCAAAATAGTCAATCCCCTGCTTCTGAGAAAACCCCTTGGCTACCAACCTAGCCTTGAACTTGTCAATAGTTCCGTCTGCTTTCATCTTCTTCTTGAAGATCCATTTGCATCCGATGGGTTTCGCTCCTTCAGGAAGATCAACCAACACCCAAGTGTTATTTGAGGTGATAGAATCAAACTCATTGTCAATCGCCTCCTTCCAGAAAACCGCGTCTCTGGTCTTCATCGCCTCATCATAGGTAAGCGGATCTGCTCCCACATGATAGGTGACAAAGTCACTTCCGAAGTCCTTCGGCCTCCTCACTCGCTTCGTTGACGGCTCAGCGAGATCTAGTTCAACCGTTATTTCAACAACAACATCTTCTTGGCCACATCTTCATTGAAGACATCAGTTTTCTGCGTACCCTCATTGTTCTCCGGTACATCCGTAAGAACAATATTCTTGTGCCTTGCAAATTTGTCTTCAAAATATTCTGCGTCGCGAGATTCAATGATATGATTTGACTCAATATCAAGAAATCTCCGAGCGTCACTTATCTCGGCATACCCCAAGAAGATCGTCCTAGTAGTCCTTCTCCCAAGCTTCTGAATCTTCAGATCTGGAAGCTTGACATATGCCAGATACCCCCACACTCGAATGACATTCAAGTTAGGTCTGACCTTGAACCAGAGTCCATGAGGAGTAACGTCTGAAGTTGCATGAGGCACTCTATTTAGAATAAAAGTGGCCGTCAATACAGTTTCTCCCTAGTAGCACTTAGGAAGACCAGCAGTCAACAACATTGAGTTAATCATTTCTGTTAACGTTCTGTTCTTCCTCTCTGCTACTCCATTTGATTGAGGAGAGTACGGAGCCGTAGTCTCATTGACAATTCCATGTTCTTTGCAGAACGATACGAATTCATGAGACCTGTACTCCCCACATTGATCACTTCTTATTCTTTTGAGTTGTTGTCCAGTCTGCCGCTCAGCTTCGGCTCTGAACTCCTTAAACTTCTCGAATGCTTCGTCTTTAGCCTTCAGCAAGTAGACGAACGCATACTTTGAGAAGTCATCGATGAAGGTTATGAAATACTTCATCCCGGCCTTTGTAGAGAACTGTTTGAAGTCACAAATATCGGAGTGTACCAACTCCAGAAGATCTGTACTTCGATTAACCCGAGGAAAGGGTTTCCTTGTGATCTTTGTTTGAGCACAAACTTCACATTTCTCTACCTTATCCCCACATTTGGAGATAAGTCCTAGACTAGACATTCTGTTTATTCGTTTACAATGAACATGTCCTAGCCTATTATACCACAACTCAAGAGTATAAGCAGAAGGAGTGATTTCATTAATCACATTAATTACATTGGACTGATTTACAAGCTGAATTTTGAACATCCCTTCGGTATAAAAAGCTTTCCCAAAATAGGTTCCCTTGATAGACATCACCATCTGGCCAGCATTGATATCCATCCTGAGGCCTGCTTTGCAGAGTAGGCCTCCTGAGATCAGGTTCTTGGTGATAGCAGGTACGTACTTCACGTCTTGAAGCGTCAGAGACTTCCCCGAAGTCAGCTTCAACACCACCGTCCCGATCCCAAGCACTTCAGCTTGTGCCTGGTTCGCCATCATAACCACTTCAGAAGTAGGTGTATAGGTGGTGAACCACTCCTTACTGGAGCAGACATAGCAGGAGGCTCCAGTGTCTACCCACCAG
The DNA here is from genome assembly GCA_029216955.1 of Iris pallida. Classification (NCBI taxonomy): domain Eukaryota; kingdom Viridiplantae; phylum Streptophyta; class Magnoliopsida; order Asparagales; family Iridaceae; genus Iris; species Iris pallida. The sequence goes on along the minus strand of JANAVB010023995.1, from coordinate 7,339,112 downwards.
TCAGAGTCAGTCCTTACCACATCAACCTGCACAATCATAGCAACAATGTCAGTGATCATAGATACCTTACTAGGCTCTCCTTGCTCTGATTGCTTGGTCTTTACTTTGCACTCATTCTTAAAGTGGTCCTTCTTGCCACACTTGAAGCAAGGCATTTGAGACTTTGGCTTTTTTTTCTTGATAGAAGTTTCCTTGACTTTTAGATTGTCAGGGTCCTTCTTCTTGCTGTGGAAAGCCGCCTACTTTTCCCTTGGTTCCTTAGTATGAACCAGATTGGCGTTAGCCAATTGCTTGGACAGTGCGTCCACCTTCAGTTGAGCCCGCATCTGGTCCTCAATATAGATTTCCTGCAAGAGATCTTCAAGGCTGATCTCAAGCTTCTTTCTATGCATGTTTGTATAGAACTTACTCCATCCAGCGGGGAGGATATTGTTTGAGCCCATATAGCGACTTCTTTAGTTTGCATACCTTTCCATGCGACGTCCCTCCGTCTGATTCTGTAGCGTAGCACCCTGGCGGGAGTTCCATGTACACTTCTTCTTGTAGGTCCCCATGGAGAAAGGCATTCTTCACATCTAATTGGTATAGCTTCCATCCATAGTTTGCTGCAATGGAGACCAGAGTTCTTACGGTGCTTATTTTTGCTACTGGTGCAAACATCTCATCATAGTTGATGCCATATGATTGTGTCTATCCCTTTGCAACCAACCTCACCTTGTATCGTTCCACCTTTCCTTCTGACGTCTCTTTTACTGTGTACACCCATTTGCATCCCACAGTTTTCTTCCCTTTGGGTAATGGAACCAGCTCCTACGTCTTATTTTTCTTCAGTGTCTCAAGTTCTTCCATCATTGCAGCTTTCCACCTTGGATCTTTCAACTTTTGGGCAACGAAGTAGAGTCTAATGATGCAACGAAGGCTCGATAATTCGAAAAAATGTTAGAATAAGACAGGTAGTTGGCAATATCATGTTCATAATCATCAAAACGACTAGGAGCCTTACCCGCATTGATGCAAGAAGATCTCCTTAAGGGAGTAATAGGTGGTGGAGAGATCATACCATCAGAGTGAGAGAGATCCGCATCAGAATCAGATTGATTCTGTGCGGGGGCAACATCTTCAAGAGTTGGAGCAGGAGTAGACGAGGGACTTGGTACAGTAGGCACATGGCACGGTACATGCACAGTACTGGACTTCTGTTGTCTCCTTATGTAGACTTGGAGCTCCTTTTCCATTGTCTGCTGCTCTCCCTGTTTAACATATGTATCTTCTTCATCTTCTGTATCAGAGTCACTGCTTTCTTCCCCTTTCGTCCAGTTTTTCAGGACCGGGCATGGGACCGATCCGACTACCACAGATGGACTTATTTTCTCCCCCTCACATCTAACACCCTTTGTGTTAGGTGTGTCACCAAACGCCGAACCGTCATCCAAACCATAATATGGTTCCAGTTCACTGAATGTAACGTCCATGCTTACAAACATCTTCCGCTCAACTGGGCTGCAACATGCGTATCCCTTCTGAGTGGCCGTGTACCCGACAAAGACACATTTAACCGCTCTAGGATCCAGTTTGCCACCTCCTGGCCTAATATCTTGGACAAAATATACACACCCAAATACTTTCGGTGGAACAGTGTACGTGATTGCACCAGTAAGCATCTCCAACGGTGTCTTCCAGTCAAATACCTGAGATGGCATTCTGTTGATGAGATAAGAGGCCGTTAACACCGCCTGCTCCCATAAGTGTTTCAGGACATTCATAGCCAGCATCATCGTCCGTGCGACCTCCAGCAGGTGTCTGTTCTTCCGTTCGGCCACAACATTTTGTGCCAGTGTGTAGGCACATAAAGTTTGGTACAGAATTCCATGAGTGGATAAATACTCAGCAACCTGCTTATTTGTATACTCCGTCCCATTGTCAGACCATAAGCACTTAATTTTAGTACCAAATTGTGTTTCTACCCGGCGATGAAAGTCGTAAAACGCCTCAAAGACGTCACTTTTATTCTTCATAAGGTAGACCCATGTCACGCGAGTATAACAATCAATAAAAGTGACGAACCATCGAAAACCGTTAATACCGGTTGTAGGACAAGGGCCCCATACGTCCGAATGTATCATATCAAATGCAGCTGAACTTCTATTTCCTGAACTCACATACGTGCTTCTGGTCTGTTTACCCAACTCACATGCATTACAAAATAACTTCTCTTTATTAGCCCTTTGGTATAAGGACGGATACATTCGACTAATAATTTTAAAAGAAGAATGACCGACACGCTGGTGGTGGAGTAGAAATTCATCTTCTATACTGTGCCGCGAGTCTTCAGGTGGTGTGTCTGGTACCAGATATGCCAAAGCTTTGTCCAGTCTAGTCCTGTCCAAGTACCACAGCCCCTTATGCCATGTGCCAGTCCCTAGTCGTCGTCCTGTCCCCTTCTCCTGAAAAGTCACCGTAGGAATGTCAAAGGAAACTGTACAGTTAAGATCAAGAATAATGGCACTAATAGAAAGAAGATTGACAGGAAAAGACGGAGCATGTAACACATTGGTGAGAGTGAGAGAAGGGGTACATGCGACAGTGCCTTTACCCATGACAGGGCTGGAGTTACCATCAGTAGTCTGAATGCTCTCCGGCGTCGGTAGGTGAGTATAGTCCTGGAACTCACCGCGGGACCCCGTAACATGGCGAGATGCCCCAGAGTCCATAATCCAACCTGGTTGGTGGACAGCTGCCGCAAGAGCACGCACAGGAATACCTGTGCTGGTCTGGGCAAAGCAAGTGATGTGATCTCCCGAGGAAGATGATGTCCCATAACTGCCGTCTGAACCCAGCTTCGTGCTGCGTAACCTCACGAGGAACTCCTTCTCAAGATGGGTTAACTCAGCCAGGTGATGTTCTCCCCCTTCTTCGGCCAGATTTGCTTTGTGGCCGCCAGAATAATTTCCCCTTCTACCAGCATAACCGCCTCTACCACCTCGACGTCCTCCGCGGCCCCGTCTACGATCACTCGACTGACTTTGCAGGAGTTTTGGACAAAATCTGATGTAATGCCCTAAGTCACCACAGTTGTGGCAAACATCGACCACAGAGGGAGGCTGATTGAAGGCGGCAAGAGCAGACTTGTCAACAGCGGCTTGCTCCCCCTAGAAAGAGCCCTTGTTGGGAATCAATTTCAATCGAGCCTCTTCTTATGCCATGGCAACTATGGCGTCTTCCAAGGTTGGAAGCATGGGCTGTGCTAGGAGTACATTCCTTCTATGCTCAAATGCAGGGTTAAGACCCTTCAAGAACTTCATCATCCGTTGTCGCGAAATATAATCCAAGAACTTTTTAGAAATATTTCGCAAATGCTGGTTTGACTTGCGCGTCTTCCATCCCAAAAGGATCATAGTGATCCAGATCAGACCAGTATTTCTTCAACAGTACGGCGTACTCAGAGATGGTACGGTCGTCCTGGGCCACAGGGGCAGATTTATTAAGAGTCCAAAGGGGGCCACGGCCCCCCCAATTTTTTAAAAAATTATCAATTACTATATAGAAAATTCTGGCATTTTACAATATATACATGTTTGGCCTGCTTGTACACAAACTTTAAGTTAGCTCGACTGGTTTGTGCTCTAAGCATTTATAGGAGGGGTAAAGGGTTCGAGACTTGTGAAGTACTTCAGTTCAATTATTGTTTGAATTTTTAAATATATTAAAAGAAATTTGTCTTTACGTTTGAATTTATAAATATATTAACTTTCTAAAATTTTGGAAATATTAACTTTTTTTTCTCGCTCATCCTTGTTTGAATTTTTAAATATATTCTTTGTTATTGAAGTTCAATTAATATGATAACTTAAAAAAATTTATATGTAGTAACACGGCCCCCTCATGAATTAAATCCTGGCTCCGCCCCTGCTGGGCCACCCTATCAAGTTCATCCTGCAGTTGGAAGACTCGCATAGGATTGCCTGAGCCGGAGTACATATCCTTCAAAGTCCACCATATATCAGCAGCAGCCTCCATCGCCTCTACATTGTCCGACACCTGGTCGGTCAAGGAGGCTGTCAACCATCCAGCCACAACATTGTTGACAATTTCCCAAATAGCAAACTCCTTTGAGGAGGGATCATCTGGCGCCTTGGTTTGGCCATTGACGTAGCCAACCAAGTCTCGTCCCTTGAGCGTCCGCAGTGCCTGCCGTGACCATTTCAAGTAGTTAGACGTTCCTTCCAACTTCGTCTCCAGCTTGTCGAGCTTTTCCATTTTGTAGGGTGACGGATCCACATCAGTATGGATCACACGTGGGGTTGCCTCGGTTAATCTTTTTGATAAAATATCATCAACCAAGGCCTTCATCTCTTCTGCTGTCAGTTTACCACTGATCGAATCCATGGCGTCTTCAACTGTGATTCGTCGTCGTCGTCGTTGTCTACGTCGGCTTCGTCGTCTTCGTCTTTATGTAAAGTCTCCAACAGAGACCTTACGAATGCGCTGCTAACGTGGCCAACACTGTCGCACGCATGTAGATCCTAATTTGCAGATCGAGAACGGAATACAAATAAAGTATTTGTAGTTCCGGAGGACGTTATCTAGAAACAGAAGGTGCAAATAAAATATTTGAGAGCCATCCGTCTTCGAATAATCGTCCACATAATCGTGCCGCAAATTAGGGTTTGGGGGGGGGGGGGGTCGGCCGTAGACGTGGTCGGAAGAGAGGGGGGGGGGGGCGTCGGGGGCGGGGGGGGGGGGGGGGGGTGGCGTCGTTGGGGGGGGGTGGAGTGGGGGCGGCGGGGTCAGCAAGGGGGGGGGGGGGGGGGGGGGGCGGCGGGGGGCAGGGAGTGGGCGTCGGGGGCAGGGGGCGTCGGCTTGGGGGGGCGGGGCGGCGGGGGGGGGGGGGGGGGCAGCAAGGGGTGTGGGCGTCGGGGCGAGGGGGGGGGGGGGGGGGGGGGGGGGGCGTCAGGGCAGGGTGGGTTGGCTTTGGGTGAGTTGGAATTTTTTTGTGTGTGTTTATGGCTCTGATACCATGTAGAGAATAATTGTTGTATATTTATTGATTGTCTACTCCATTATTTATAGGGGGTCTAGCTCCTCTTCATACTTCATTTTTCCAAAATGGGACTAAATTTCTTATTATTTCTCAACACCCTGTCATCAAAATGGTTACAGTTCAGGTCCACAAATTATACCCGAGCAAGAACCGGTCTCATTGCCAAAAAAAATGGGAATAAGAATTATAGGATTTTAGTATATTTCTTTTCTAGATTGTAGGGAAACAACCAAAACTGATTCGAACCCGACCCGAGTTTGTAGTGAGGGAGAAGGGTATGGAACTTTGTAGAGAATCTGGATCCAACCCTGACCTGATACGAGTAGGGTCCTGGTTCAAACCCGACACGTAGGACAAACTGGCCTGGTACAAGCATTATCAGACCTGACAAGAAAACAACCATAGCTATCGTGCTGCCTACGGGAAGCTCATCAAGCATACTTTCATGCAATTGCAGACATACCGAAGATAATAATGGCAAGCTGTGGCTGCCTCATCTTGAGAGTAGCGCGGGAACATGATGCGAGCATCTTTTGGAACATCTGGCAATTCTTGACGAAGCTTGCCCACAGCTATCAAATGGGAGAAGGCTTCTATCATCATGTCATTATGCATCATACATCTAAGGGACGTTTGGTATGCGGTATTTTTTTTATTTTCGGAAAAATTTAAGATGGGAATTTATTATCACGTTTGTTTGGCTTATAAAAATTTATTTTTCGTCGTTTTAATCGATTTTTTGTTGTTTTTAACCGATTTTTTGTCGTTTTTTAACCGATTTTTTTGTCATTTTTTGTCGTTTTAACCAATTTTTTTGTTATTTTTGTCGTTTTTGCCCGCATTTTGGTTGTTTTGTCGTTTTTACCGATTTATGTCATTTTTGTCGTGTTTTGGTTATTTTTGTCGTTTTTACCCTTTTTTGTTATTTTTTGTCGTTTATACATTTTTTCGCTTTTTGGTCATTTTTGTCAATTTAACCGATTTTTTGTCGTTTTTCATCGTTTTTGTCGTTTTTTTGTTATTTTGTCGTTTTTACCGATTTTTTGTCGTTTTTACCATTTTTTTCGTTTTTACCGATTTTTTGTCGTTTTTACCGATTTTTTTTTATATTTGTTCATTTTTTTTCGTTATTATTATTTTTATTTTTTTTCCCAGAAATATTTATATTGTCACCAAATATGGGAATATAATTTTCCAGAAAATTTAATTTCTTGGAATTTGATTTCCAAAAATATAGAATTTCCGACTATATAGTATTCCGCATACCGAACGTCCCCTATGTTTGGGTGCCCAAGGAACTCCCGGTTGGGAAAGGAAAGTGATTACTTTCCTATGTTTGGGTGCCCAAGGAATTGAGGAGGAAAGGAAAGTGATTCCCAATGGAAGGGAAATTAGGGGAGAAAGTGATTCCATCCATCCAAGGAAGGAATCACTTTCCCACATTAAAGTATTCACTTTCCTTTCCAAATTCCTTGGCATTGCCAAACATAGGAAAGAAAAATCAATAGAAATTAAAGTTTTCCAAAGGAAAGAAAATGACAAGGAATTGATTTCCTTTCCCTTCCATTCCGCGAACCAAACGAGGCCTAAGGTACTGTTTGGGAAGGGTGGAAAATGGGAGGAAGGAAAAAGTTGAGGGAAAAGTGAGAGAAAAATTTTAAATGATGGTGTTTGGAAAGGGGGAGAGAACATGGGAGAGGAAAATTTGAGAGGAAAAAGTAGGTGGGTCCCACCAAAAAATTTTCCTCCCAAATGTGGGAGGAAAATGGAGAGAGATGAGAGAAATTTGAGTGAATTTACTCCACCACCCCTCAAAAAGTTAATATTAAATCATCATTTGAGAATACCAAGGAGGAAATAGTAATTATACCTATATCCATAAACAAATAAAAAATTGTTTTTTAAACTTTTCCTTCCCCTACTTTTTGTCCATCCAAACAAAGGAAGGAAAAATTAAACTTTCCCTCAATTTTTCTCTCCTCCATTTTCCTTCCCCTCAAATTTTTCTCTCCCTCCCCACAAATGTTCCCTAAAAGCATTAACCTGGAAAAAGGAAGAAAAGTCGATATATTACTGAAGTTCGCAAATGACAATTATTATAATGATCAGAATACTGCATATGGCACCATTTGTCCTCTACAATTTGTGAACGCATATTGACCAGTAAATTGAGGCCACCCGCAGCGAATCAAGGGTAAGTGCTTGCTTATGATTCATAAAAGGTATAATTAACTGTATTCTATACATTTGTTAATTTCGGGACGTAATTTTTCAATGAAAACTGAAAAATAAAACGATTGTAAAAATAACGTTTCGTAGTAACACTTCAAAGAAGGTGCACGACAGAAATTCTAGGAAGATTCTGGGTAACGAAAATCTAAAAAGATTTCGTCACAGCAGCAAACGAATGTAATGTTTCTAAAAAAGAAGATACAAATGAACTTTTAGCAGCAACAGCGATTGTCCACTAACAGTTTCTGATTAGATCAGATCTGTTCTCGTTCAGAATGAGTTGCAAGTGGAAGGAAGAAGAGAATGGCCTGCTGGGGTGAATGATCACCGGCGCTCAAAGCTTCATTTGTCCCATACGAACAGCTTCCAGGAACCAGCAAGTTCGACGGAGAACTTCGGAACACTCCGCTCTTCTGACTCCTCGGATGGCGCGCAGACTCTGCCCTCAAAGGACCTCTCTTCTCTGCTCTGAACTTAGAGAATTTCGTAAAAAAAATTTGATACTTGTGTACAGTTCCCTGAGAGAGAAGAGAGAGACTTTATATAGGTGCGTCCAGTAACTGCTCGGTATACAGAATATGCAAGACGTGGAAAAAATCGCTCCGAACTTTCAGCAACCGCTCAAATCGTGCACAGACACGATTGAGCCAACTGGCGTTCAGTGCGTGCCAATTAGCGCATAGTGCATGCGAACGACGCACAACGCGTGCAATCGCGCACCGCTGCGCCAACTGCGCACACGTGCACTACGCACCAACTGCACGCCGTCTGGCAGCGCCATCAAGCCTTGCCAACAGGCAGCGCCAACTGGCGTGCCACTGGGCCGCGCCACTGGGTGCATCACTGGGCAGCGCCAATGGTCGCGCCACGCGATTGGCTGCGCAGATGCTCGCGCAACGAGCGCAACTTAAGTGCACTATGCGCCTAGCGACGATGCTGTCGTGCTAAGTGCAAATGTGCCAACAACACGCCACATTATTCCTCATGAGCCCATGAGCCCGAGTCCGAGTCCGTGTCCGAGTCGCTAAGCCCCTATAGGGCTTAGCTCCAATGGAAATTAATTTCCAAGAGCAAAAAATATTAAGCTTTAACATGGAGTTTTATCCTTACCTCCTAGTAAAATCACCCACATGGTTTCCTCCTTAGGGTCACCCCCCATGTGTACATCTCTACAACATACCAAGTATATATAAATATACTACTCATGTTGCTTTTCCAATGTGGGACTAAACTTCACTAGGCATGTGTTGAGAGCAAGCTCTCTTCACATGTTAAAAAAAAGCTCCAACAATCCTCCACATATCTCGATATATGAAATTGAGTGTTCTCCACAGTAACTGTCCATCATGCATTAGGAGAGATGTTGCCGACGACTTGAATCTTCCCGTATGGGTCAAACAACAGACTACAACACAAGAATGGACTAAGCCTTGAATTCTGCATCATAGCTAAAATTCTTTCCACTCACATAATATAGTTACATGTGCTTCTGGCTGCACATTAAAGGCCCTGTGCCAGCCTGGTTTCAGTATATAACTTTGGGCGTCTTCAAGTTTACCTTCAAGAGACGGCCTGATATCTCTGTCCATACACTATAGGTGAGTTCTTTATAAAAGAGACATGGCATGAAGCCTTGCGCTTCCCTTGCGGTGCTATGCCACTACTAAAATCTGCTTAATTGGCGACGTAAATTTAGCGACGTTAAAAAGACATCGCCAAATTATGGACATTAGCAATGTATAAATGAAACGTCGGTAAACGTCGCTACTAGCGACACAAATGGCGACGTGACAACGATGTATACTAGTTATGTGAGCTAGTCGTCGCCAAACATCGCTAAAACGTCGCTAATTGCGACTGTTTTAGCGACGTTAATAGTAACGTCGCTAAAGTCTAACTAAATTAAATTTTTCCCCTCCCGAATTCATTTCCCCCCATCCATTTCTTCCTCCGGCGCTCTCGCTCTCACTCTCTCCGGCGCTCTCGCTCTCGCTCTCCTCTCCGACGACTTCACTCTCTCCGGCGACTCTCCTCTGGTACGTGACTCCCTCTCTCTCTCTCTCTCTCTCTTTCTATTTGTTGTTGGTGGTTGGGGGGGGTACTGGTGGCTCGGGGGGAGGGGTAGGGGTGGTGCGAGTGGTTGGGGGTGAGGAATGGTTGGGGGGTGGCTGGGTGGGTGGGGCAGGAAGGGGTGATGGCGGTTGGGGGTGAGGGCGGTTAGGGTTAGGGTTCGAGTTAGGGTTAGGGGTGGGGTTAGGGTTAGGGAGGGGTGAGGGCGGTTAGGGTTAGGGTTCGGGTTAGGATTAGGGGTGGTGTAGGGGTTGGGTGGGGCTGGTGAGGGGGTGGTGGTGGGGGAGGGGTTAGGGATAGGGTTCAGGTTAGGGGTGGTGTAGGGGGAGGGGAGGGGTGCGGAGGGGGGGGGGGGAGGGGGGGCTGGGTCAGAGGCACCAATAGTGCCAAAAAAACTGATAATTTAGTAATAGTTATTTCTTTTTCGACACCGAAAAATGTGATACTCCGATTCGAAACCACGTACTGATAGTGCCGATATTTGTAACACGTAGTTTTGTTGGTTGGTTAATTTATAACACGATAGTGCCGATATTTGTAACACGTACCGACCGCCGTGGATTGTCTATTCAGGGTTGGATCTCTGTCGCCGACTATGCGGTATTGAAGAGGAGATTCGATGAGGAAGCCTACAAGGAGAAGTCCGCAAAGTCTAAAAGAGCGCGACAGGCGGGGTCGCAGTGGTGTGGTGGATCAAGGTCCATCATGGATTTCTTCACCCATATGGTACGTATCTCATCGTATACCCATAATTAATATTTTACAGTAATATATTTCTTTCAACTTAACTGACAAATCATATAATAATTTCGTAACAGGTTGAATCGGGAGAAGACCCGATATGGTGACCTTGTTCCTCGCCACGCACAAGAAGGGGGAGCTGTTCGTAGACAACAAGGCCCGGGACACCTACGTAAGTTTTACTTAATGCTAGTTCTTTAATATTAATTTTTAGTTACGTAGAAAATTTATATAGATGTTATTTCTAGGCCGAGTTTTAGAAGTTTTACTTAATGCTAGTGCATTAGTATATTAATTTTTAGCGACCACGTGAGAATTCATATAGATGTTATTTCTAGGCCGAGTTTTTGAGGCTTAGAGAGGCCGGGCCGACACGGGAGGAGGGAGCTGGTGCTAGCACTTCCCAACAGCCCCCGGCCGCAGCTCAGTCAGATGACGAGCTGTGGATGAGGGCCGTTGGTGGCATGCATAGGGGTACGTACTATGGTTCGGGCTCCTATGGTGCCTTCATTGCGTCACAGTCCTCTGCGACCGCCACTAGTGTGTCCGGCCCCGCACAGACTGAGGAGTCGATCCGCCAGCAGGAGAGTGACGTCCTTGCGCAGATCGCAGCTCTGCGTGATGAGATGCTGGAGAGGATGGGGGCGCCGCATAAAGATGATTCTGCGCTCATCTCACGCTTTGAGAGGCTGGAGGAGACTACGGAGGCGCTGCAACAGATGACCCGTGCTACGCAGGAGGCTACGCAGCGGTTTGATCGAGCAGATACAGTATTTCCAGGAGATGGCAGCGGAGCGACCGTCTGCTGGTACGTCGGGAGCATCGTCTACATCCGACGGTGCACGGGAGGACATGCTAGTCCACCTGTTGTCACCGGAGGAGTATCAGACGATCCTGACGTTGCGACGACACTCATCTCGTGGCGCTCCTCCTCCAGCACCGGGTCCAGCTCCAGGCGATCAGTAGTTGAGAATATTGAGTTTGTACTGTACTATATTTTTCACTTTGTACGTATTTGGGGATATTCAGCTTTTTCGTTGAGGATATTGAGTTTGTACGTATTTGCGGATATTGATTTGGTTTGTACAGGATATTATATATTGACATTGTTTGTTGCGGATAGTATTTTTTCTTTATATTTTTTGTATATTCTGGAATTTATTGTGCATGCCGGTGTTGAGTGTTCCACCGAGGGGGTCGGCGAACCCAGAGATTGGATTCTGTATTTTGTGTTTTGTATTCTGTATTTTGGCTCAGGCTCCAGCTCCATTTGTATTCTGGAACCTATTTTTTTTTAATTTAGCGACGTTAATATTCGTCGCTACATGTTAGCGACGTTAATAAATGTCGCTACTAGCGTCACTAAATGCTGACGTGGCAACACGTGGCACCAAATCTGATGTCAGCTCGTCGTCGCTAAAATGTCGCAAAAATGTCGCTAAACGGCGACCAAATCCTGACGTCGCCTTATACGTCGCTAATTAGTGTCAACGAAGAAACGTCGCAGATAACGTCGCTAATTAGCGACGTTATTGACGTCGCTAAATAACGTCGCCCGAGCGACGTTTTGCGACGTTTTCACGTTTAGCCACACGTATTTTTCCGTCGTTCATGAAACGTCGCCGAAAACGTCGCTACATTCTCTTAGCGACGTTTTCGTCGAGTATAGCGACGTTTTCTAACGTCGCTAATCTGACAAATTTTTGTAGTGTGCTGCTTTGACATGGCCTAAAGCCGAGGCATTATCCTACCCGGGAACCTCATCGTAGTGTCATACTACTGTAGCATGAGATTACAGCCTCTTTGTAGTGCCATACTATCCAGCATGAAATGTAACTCCCCAGTCCAGAAATACGCAGGACTAGCATACGTATACATGACAGCTACACATTGAAAGGACTCCAGCCAAGCTCGAATACGTCTAAGCTGTCTGGTTATTCTAGATTAACTATATCTCAATCCACATAATAAAGATAAATATGACAAATCAAGTACAGTAAGGCTGATCAGGCCATGATACACTGATTCTAGATTAGATAAATATGTTAGAGTGGATCCCCAATAATACATTCATCATGAACAAGCTAGATAAAAATGAAGCTTGTAAAAGACTAGCTATAATAACAACGAGTATCAAATATAGGACAAAATCGAAATACGGAAGATATGATAAAAACACACTATGTATACCTGAAGTCTCGGCGTAAAAAACATCATCCATCAGTGTACCGTGCCATCAACTAATACCTGGAAAGATCATCAGGTCCTCAGAGGACTAGCAAGACACATATTATACATGCCTACTGTACAGTAAATCTCATGCAAGAAATATAGGAATAACCAATCGAGGAAAGAATAACACGAAAAAGAACTCTATAGATGGTGACATGTCATGAGTATATAAAGTTAATAGTAGCTAAAACCGTAGCCCGGGGAGGCACTAACAGTCCTATAAGGTTCTCTATCGTAGCCCGGGGAGGCACTAACAATAAAGGATAGCCACGGCTAATAAAACATTCTCTTCTAAGGTACTAGGAAGTCAAGCCTATCTAGTCATGTCCAAGTTCAGTACAGGTCAAATAGGTCAGGAAAAAAAATATGGAACATGCATATCAATACTATCACTATACATGAACAAGATAGGAAAGATAGAACAAGTAGTATAGAAAGAAAAATCAAAATCTATGTGCACGTGTAATTATGAAGAATCATGAGAGGAAACAAGAGAAATATGTAACAAAGCAAAAATACTGAAAGTATAGGAAAGCATGAAAATACTGTAGAGTTTGACAAGGTGTACTTGCCTGAGGGTTGTACGGAGAACCAACAATATATCGTCAATCAACAAGTCAGAAAGTCCAAGTCTCACAACTGCCTCTAGAAGCTATAATAGACGTTACCAACATTTTCAGATTAGTCAAATTAGCTAGGATTGCCTGTCCTTAAGTCCAATTCTGGACACAGGAGCAAAACGATAATTTCGGGTCAAAACGGTATCCGCCGTTGGAACCACTTTGCACCGAAAAGCGTGCCAGAGTCAATGGTCTCTAAGTCGTCAAACTACATGTCTACAAATTTTTTTGACGAGAAGAACCCAACGGTATGTCCAAAGTTGGATTCCGGTGGGCCGTGCACAATTTCGCCCGTTGAGTTGGATCGTGGGGCCCGCAAAATGGCGATCCAATCAACTGTCTCAGAATCGGACCAAACTTGGCATACAGGACCAGAAAAATGATACGGTATTATTGGCACAAGTTTTGACTCGATCTGACGAAAGTGCACAAAGTAATTGGAGAATTTTGAAAAGGCCGATACGGTGAATTTTGACGGATACGCATCAAATTCGTCGCGCACACGCAACCAATTTGAATTCCGTCAAAGCCCACACGTCCACGAAGTCGATACACACCTTTTGATGCTTTCGGTTCGTGACCACGTCGCCCGGATTGGCGGGATGCACGTTGGTTCGGAAGAATTTTAAAGTTTTCAAAAACAGTTTTAATAAGTTTTTCTTGATTTTTGGAAACAGATTTCTCGCTGAAATCTTAATGAAAGTAAAAACTACAAAAGCGTTTCGAAGCTGTACATGTTGACTAAAATCCTATTTAAATAGATTTTGAGAATTTTTAATCGATTGCAAATACACAGCCTTCCAAAACATGAAGGAAACTGTTTTGTTCCATGTTTCAATATTTCAGAAAACTAGTTTTTTTTTCATGGATTTGATTCGATTTCTCGTCGAATCACATACGATTTGGTACAAAATAAATAATGGAGTTTCTAGACGGTTAGGTTGTGAACGTACCAGAAAAATTGGTTCGAGAAATCGTAGAGCGAGGAGGCGGAAATACCATCACGAAGGGGTCCCCGGGGTTGTGCGGCTGCTGCCGTTTCTTTGTGTACTGCTGCCGTGCACGCACGGCCTCCGGCGGCTCTTCGGTGCTGCTGCGGCGGCGCGCGGTGGGTGGGGGTCGCTGGGATGCCGGGGGTCGGCATTAGGGTTTCGACAAATTTTTTGTTTGCATGTGTGTATATATATACAGAGAAGGAAGGGCTCGGGTTCGGCTTGGTACTGTTCCCACGGGAACAGTACAACCGACTTCTATTTTATTTATTTATTTTTCTTCTTTTCTTTCTATATATAAATAGTATATATAAAAAAACCTATTTGATATACACCAAACCACCTAAAATATCCAAAAATTCTAAACTTATATAAAAAGATTCTATATAAATCTCAATATTTGTAATCTATCTCCTTAGCATATAAAACTATTTTATACATATATATTATTAATCCAAAATAAAATGCTACATATTAATTTATTAGTAAAGCAAAACCATTATACTAATTTTAAAAATAAAAATGGATAAAAAATCCCAAATTTTACTATACAACATTTTAAATAGAAAATATTCCTAATAAATTTAGGAAAAGTTTTCATAATAATAATTCATATATTATCAATAACATTATATAATACATAATAATTATTTATGAAAATAAATAATAAAGCATTAAAACAATTTAGCAATACATAAATATACCGGGTACATATACATGAACGTCTTTAGACGTACCATATGACTATGCGGGCTTGGGTTTGGTTCAGGTCCAGTCGGGCTAATTGGTACAACCGGGTCTCCTAAAAGTCATAATTTTAATAAATAATTAATTAAATCATTCATAGGGGTCAATTCGCAACTTTGACTGGTTTTCCTAGTTGTGACACACATATGGCTCGACCTTTCCTAACATGGCTAATAGACTAGTCAAAGTACCCATCTATACTAACCTTGCCAAAATTTCTAGTCGATATGCATCTCAAACTTAACCATGACTAAGACCATATATATATATATATATATATATATATATATATATATATATATATATATATATATATATATATATATATTATTTAGGCTATTATGAATATAATCATATATACAAAATAAATTGTATTTAATCTATTTAGCTGTATAACATCCCAAAGTAATAATCAAAATAATTCTACTAAGTCATGGCACCCTAACATGGCTCTACCAAGTGGGGTTGGCTAGGTTAGGGTCCAAATATATTTTCTAATCAAATCGAACTCTAAGTGTCAACCAATGGTCTCTCGTGCCATTCGCAAATAAATAGCACATGGGAACTCGATTGAGTGGCACCCCCTTGGCATGTGTGTCGTAGACTCAAAATGGGTCAAAACCATATATTGGGTCAAATGGTTTTGATCTATGTCGAGTTTCGAACTCACGTAGGAAGTTAGGTGTGGAATTATGGTAAATAATCTAATTGCCTAAATTTGACCCGAAGTTGCGCAAAGTCAAAACAATGCTAGGGGACAAATTTGGATGGAACATGATATACCAAATTGAAGGTCATCATGTCTACTACAATACTCATGAAGGACGTTTCGAGAGATGGGTATGTCTTGTGCTCCAAGAATCAAAGACACGAAAAAGTACATCTATAATTTTAATTAATAAGAAAATACAATACAATAAATATATAATCATCTAATCGTATAAAAGAAATAAAAAAAAATCCCCAAAAATCAGGGTCTTTACAATCTACCCACCTTAAAAGAATTTCGTTCTCGAAATTAAAATAAGGCTCACTAACAAAGAACTGTGCTAGGGTAACTATGAATAGTTTAGGGGATACGCTAGGTCACTACAGGGTCTCCTAATAAGTCAAGTAATAATCAAGTCTAAACAATTTGGATTTGTAACCTCTATATCGTAAAAATATAGATAGTTATCTCTAGTGGCTCTTCTTGGTACTGGCGGACTTGCAAAGATCACATTGAAGACGTGTCTCTCCTAACCATTATATGAGTCTCCTTTTTACCAAGCTAAGTGGTACCTACTAATCCGCCTAATTCCTCATCTAAATTAACAAGGTATAATAGTAAAGGGGTTATGTTAGACTATGGCCACTTTATTCTTGTAGAGGGTCAATCATTACACTAAAACTACCACCCTTTTCTTTATTCGAGTGACTACCATAAGGACGTAACCTAGTACGATCACCTACTTATTTCTATATTAAGGACATCTACCTACCTTTGGTTAAACCACCTCATCAAACACATGATGTCCTATGACATATGGCATCTCTAATCCCCATTATCTATCAAACAATCATAATACAATAAGCAGACTAACTTACACTATAACTTAAGAATTTCTGATAAATCCTATATAGCACGATTATTCGTCACTCCGAAATTGGAAGGGACGAGAAGCAATGATATGAGAAAGCAAATGAAGAGTAATCAAGAGCAAATACGAAGTTCAAGGGCGGTAGAGAAATTTCCAAAAGAATTGTCAAGGCAGTTGTGGATTAAGATTCCTAAGGGTTTAATCAGGTCGCAGGCCTGTTCGGTACAGTGACGTAACCGAAACGGCTAACTAGACCTGCATGGGCCACCACAAAAACATGTAACATCCCAGTCCCAAAATATGTAGGACTAGGATACGTATACATGCCAGCTACACATCGAAAGGACTACAGCCCAGCTCGAATACGTATAAGCTGTCTGGTTATTCTAGATTAACTACATCTCAATCCACATAATAAAGATAAATATGACGAATCAAGTGCAGTAAGGCTGATCAGGCCATGATACACTGATTCTAGATTATATAAATATGTTAGAGTGGATCCCCAATAACACATTCATCATGAACAAGCTAGATAAAAATGAAGCTTGTAAAAGACTAGCTATAATAACAACGAGTATCAAATATAGGACAAAATTGAAATACGGAAGATATGATAAAAACACACTATGTATACCTGAAGTCTCGGCGTAGCAAACATCATCCATCAGTGTACCGTGCCATCAACTAATACCTGGAGAGATCACCAGGTCCTCAGAGGACTAGCAAGACACATAATATACATGCCTACTATACAGTAAATCTCATGCAAGTAATATAGGAATAACCAATCGAGGAAAGAATAACACGAAAAAGAACTCTATAGATGGTGACATGTCATGAGTATATAATACTAATCGTGGCTAAAACCGTAGCCCGGGGAGGCACTAACAGTCCTATATCAGGTTCTCTATTGTAGCCCGGGGAGGCACTAACAATAGAGGATATCCACGGCTAATAAAACATTCTCTTCTAAGGTACTAGGAAGTCAAGCCTATCTAGTCATGTCCAAGTTCAGTACAGGTCAGAAAAAAACATGGAACATGCATATCAATACTATCACTATACATGAACAAGATAGGAAAGATAGAACAAGTAGTATAGAAAGAAAAATCAAATCTACGTGCACGTGTAATTATGAAGAATCATGAGAGGAAACAAGAGAGATATGTAACAAAGCAAAAAAATACTGAAAGTATAGGAAAGCATGAAAATACTGTAGAGTTTGGCAAGGTGTACTTGCCTGAGGGTTGTACGGAGAACCAACAATATATCGTCAATCAACAAGTCAGAAAGTCCAAGTCTCACAACTGCCTCCAGAAGCTGTAATAGACGTTACCAAAGTTTCCAGATTAGTCAAATTATCTAGGATTGCCTGTCCTTAAGTCCAATTCTGGACACAGGGACAAAACGGTAATTTTGGGTCAAAACGGTGTCCGCCGTTGGACCCGCTTTGCACCGAAAAGCGTGTCCGAGTCAATGGTCTCTAAATTCATCAAACTATATGTCTACGAATTTTTTTTGACGAGATGAACCCAACGGTATGTCCAAAGTTGGATTCCGGTGGGCCGTGCATAATTTCGCCCGTTGAGTTGGATCGTGGGGCCCGCAAAACGGCGATCCAATCAACTGTCTCAGAATCGGACCAAACTTGGCATACAGGATCCAAAAAATGATACGGTCCTATTGGCGCAAGTTTCGACTCGATCTGACGAACGTGCACAAAGTAATTAGAGAATTTCGAAAAGGCCGATACGGTAAATTTTGACGGATATGCATCAAATTCGTCGCGCACACGCAACCAATTTGAATTCCGTCAAAGCCCACACGTCCACAAAGTCGATGCGCACCTTTCGATGCTTTCGGTTCATGACTACATGGCCCGGATTGGCGGAACGCACGTTGGTTCGGAAGAATTTTAAAGTTTTCAAAAATAGTTTTAATAAGTTTTTCTTGATTTTTGGAAACAGATTTCTCGCTGAAATCTTAATGAAAGTAAAAACTACAAAAAAAGCATTTCGAAGCTGTACATGTTGACTAAAATCCTATTTAAATAGATTTTGAGAATTTTTAATCGATTGCAAATACACAGCCTTCCAAAATAGGAAGGAAACTGTTTTGTTCCATGTTTCAATATTTCAGAAAACTAGTTTTTTTTTCATGGATTTGATTCGAGTTCTCGTCGAATCTCATAAATTTGGTACAAACTAAATGACAGAGTTTCTAGACGGTTAGGTTGTGAACGTACCAAAAAAATTGGTTCGAGAAATCGTAGAGCGAGGAGGCGAAAATACCATCGCGAAGGGGTCCCCGTGGCTGTGCGGCTGCTGCCGTTTCTTTGTGTACTGCTGCCGTGCGCGCGCGGCCTCTGGCGGCTCTCCGGCGCTACTGCGGCGGCGCGCGGTGGCTGGGGGTTCGCTGGGATGCCGGGGGTCGGCATTAGGGTTTCGATAAATTTTTTGTTTGCGTGTGTGTATATTTATACAGAGAAGGAAGGGCTCGGGTTCGGCTTGGTACTGTTCCCACGGGAACAGTACAACCGACTTCTATTTTATTATTATTTTCTTCTTCTTTTCTTTCTATATATAAATAGTATATATAAAAAAAGCTATTTGATATACACCAAACCACCTAAAATATCCAAAAATTCTAAACTTATATAAAAATATTATATATAAATCTCAATATTTGTAATCTATCTCCTTAGCATATAAAACTATTTTATACATATATATATTATTAATCCAAAATAAAATGCTACATATTAATTTATTAGTAAAGCAAAACCATTATACTAATTTTAAAAATAAAAATCGATAAAAAAATCCCAAATTTTACTATACAAAATTTTAAATAGAAAATATTCCTAATAAATTTAGGAAAAGTTTTCATAATAATAATTCATCTATTATCAATAACTTTATATAATACATAACAATTATTTACGAAAATAAATAATAAAGCATTAAAACAATTTAGCAATACATAAATATACCGGGTGCATATACATGAACGTCTTTAGACGTACCACATGACTATGTGGGCTTGGGTTTGGTTCAGGTCCAGTCGGGCTAATTGGTACAACCGGGTCTCCTAAAAGTCGTAATCTTAATAAATATTTAATTAAATCATTCATAGGGGTCAAGTCGCAACTTTGACTGGTTTTCCTAGTTGAGACACAAATATGGCTCAACCTTTCCTAACATGGCTAATAGACTAGTCAAAGTACCCATCTATACTAACCTTGTCAAAATTTCTAGTTGATATGCATCTCAAACTTAACCATGACTAAGACCATATATATATATATATATATATATATATATATATATATATATATATATATATATATATATATATATATATATATATATATTATTTAGGCTATTATGAATATAATCATATATACAAAATAAATTGTATTTAATCTATTTAGCTGTATAACATCCCAAAGTAATAATCAAAATAATTCTACTAAGTCATGGCACCCTAACATGGCTCTACCAAGTGGGGTTGGCTAGGTTAGGGTCCAAAAATATTTTCTAATCAAATCGAACTCTAAGTGTCAACCAATAGGTCTCTCGTACCCTTCGCAAATAAATAGCACATGGGGACTCGATTGAGTGGCACCCCCTTGGCATGTGTGTCGTAGACTCAAAATGGGTCAAAATCATATATTGGGTCAAATGGTTTTGATCTATGTCGAGTTTCGAACTCACGTGAGAAGCTAGGTATGTAATTATGGTAAATAATCTAATTGCCTAAATTGATCCGAAGTTGCACAAAGTCAAAACAATGATAGGGGACAAATTTGGATGGAACATTATATACCAAATTGAAGGTCATCCTGTCTACTACAAAACTCATGAAGGACGTTTCGAGAGATGGGTATGTCTTGTGCTCCAAGAATCAAAGACACGAAAAAGTACATCTATAATTTTAATTAATAAGAAAATACAATACAATAAATATACAATCATCTAATCGTATAAAAGAAATAAAAAAATCCCCAAAAATTAGGGTTTTACATGAAGCCTTGGGCTCCCTTGCGATATTATATCGCAACGACATGGCTTGCAAGGCCGAGGCTTTACCCCTATCCGGCTACCTCATCGTGGTGTCGTACCGCTGTAACATGGGGAACACCTTCCCTTTGTAGTGCTGTCTACCGCTCTTTAATTTCATCATACAGCATTAGGCTACCTGCCTATTTGCGGTGCTACGCCGCTATGACTTGGCTCGCAAAGCTGAGGCATTACTCCTAACCGGGAACCTTATGGTGGAGTCACCCCACTGTAGCATAAAGTTACACTCCTTGTAGTGCTGTGCTACCGTACTTCATATAAAGCACACAAGGTATTCACTCTGCCGGAGAACTCTTTAAGGCGTTTAAGCCATCCCCACCACAGGATCCGTTTTTCACAGAAAACATACAGTAGACAACAGTGGTTGTAGGTCTGTAACCTCTCCATGCCACAGAGGACATGTACCCAATGTTCATGATATTTTCTCAGTTAATGGTCCTCCCTTGAACCAAAAGCTAGATGCCTAGTAGATTTCTCTTTGAACTAATAACATAAAAATTTATGGTAGGATTGCAATAACATAATATCAGAATGCCTTCAAGCCTATTTTACTTGCTGCGTCATCAACCAGCTGGCGCTTGAGGTCCTTGACGAACGGATCCGCCAGGTTCTTCTGACTACGAACATCAATCATTACAATAACACCTCTCTTGATGAGATCGTGTACTGTTCTGTGCTTTAACCGTACAGTCCTCATCTTCCTATTGAAGAGGTCATTTGATGCCACCGTCGCAGTCGCCTGGTTGTCGTAGTATATCGGTATTGCCGGTATTTGTGCTCCAACCACTGGAAGATCATACATGAGCTCCCGAAGCCATTCTGCTTCCTTCCTTGCGGTATCAAGTGCAAAGAACTCAGATTCTATGGAGGACTGTGAGAGCATAGCCTGCTTCTTCGACTTCTACGATATAGCAGCTCCACCTATTGTGAAAATGAATCCACCTGTGGACCTCTCGCTCTCCAACTCTGAGCACCAGCTGGCATCCCTGAAGCCCTCTACTACCGGTGAATCTTCACTGTAGTGCAGTGCATATGTCTGAGTCTTCTTGAGATATCTTATTACCTGTTTCACAGCTTTCCAGTGCTCAATACCTGGGTTACTCGTGAAACGACTCAGCATTCCCACGACAAATTCTATATCAGGCCTTGTGGCAGTAGTTGTAAGCCCCTAAATTTCAAAATAATATTTTTATAATATTAAATAGCTTTTATATTATTTAAAATAAATTAATATAATTGCTAAGAATTTTTCTAGAATTTTTAAATAATTTTTAAATAGTTTTTAAAATCAAAATATATCATTTTGTAATTAATTGAATTGTTTTAATATCATTTTATAATATTTAAATTTGTTTTAATGTCGATTTGTAAATATATGAATTGTTTAATTTCGGTTTGCAAATAATAGTTTGCAAACTGATAGGCGCGAGACTCTTCTGCAAAACTCCAAAATTTGGGGGACCTTGTTGTAATTTGCCAGTCACCCCCCACGTCTTTGGCCAGCTGCCCCGACGACCACCGACTTTCCCCCGTCTTTCCCGGCCGACCCCAGCCCTAACACCGACCTCCTTCCCCCTATAAATACCCCCTAGACTAAACCCTAACCCTAGTCTAAATTCTGACCATAACAGCCCCTTCTTTCCCGACGAAACCCTAACCCTAACCTTAACTCTGATGACCACCCCTAGCGCCACCTCCACAGCTGCCTACACCACCATCGACCACCACCGACGAGTTCACCACACCGAGGCGAGTGCAGCGCCACCCCAGCGCCACGACCACAACGCCCTAGTCGCCGTCCAGCAACCTCCACGACCTCCAGCTCGTCGGACACGAAGGTAACAGCTTCAAAAACGTGTCGTGCGTGTCCCCAACTCACGTATGTCATTCGCTTGGACACGAGGAACCCAAGAGTAGGGTTGGACACGCGTTAGCAGTATCGTGCGTGTCGTGCTGGGAGATGACACACGATACTGGGTCAGATTTTATTGCTCGTATCCTGAATAGTCTGGACATGAGCCGAACTTTTATTTAGGCTATTGGGTTAACGGGTTTAAATTGTGCTATTGGGTTTAGAAACCCATTAACCTAATTCTAACATAAACTAACCCGAACCCTTCCCTAAACAACAGACTCGGACTGACCCCCTGGCCAGCCCGAGCGGGCTAAAACCCAACCCCTCCGGCCGAGTTCGAGCCCCCCTTTCCTCTTCTTTTCTTTTTGTTTTGTTTTGGTTTTTTTATTTTATTATATATGTATATATGTATATATGTATTTATAAAAAAATATATATATATATGTATATATATTTATGTATATATATATTATTATATATATACTGTTATATATATATACAGTATTTGTATATATATATATATATATATATATTATATTTAGTATTTTTATATAGATATATGTATACTTATTATATGTATATATATATCCATTATATATATATATAAATATCTATACATTTATATGTATATGTATAACTATTATTGTTGTATATTTATATATGTATTTCAAATTTTACCTTGTACGAAATATTATTATGTAAAATTTCACAAGTTATTTTATTGTATATTTTGTGACTTGCAAATTTTACCACTTTAAAATATATTATTTATATTTAAATTCCTGTAATTTTATTGATTATGACCAATTGATGTCCAAACCTAGCATGAGTTTTTGGGCCCAATTGTGTCTAATACATTCAGAGTCTGTACAAGTCATATTGGACTTGATTCATGGCTCTGGGTCCTGTATCTGGACTTCGGTTCAATTACGAATACATGGACAAAATAGTAAATAATTAATTAATTAATTTCCAGAAATGGTTACTTGCTGTTTTTGAATTTCTATATATATTTTAATTATTATAAAAATCTAGGAAATTTTTTATTTAAATACTATGTTAATTTAGCTAATTTAACATAATTTTCCAGCATTTAATAAGTAGTTTTGGTATTTTATAAAAATAGGAAAGCAGAACTCATTTTCAGGATACATATGTTTGCTGATTTTTAATAAATATTTATGATGGTTTATAAATTCCAGAAAAATTAGTATAAATTTCTATAATTAACAAGGATCATTCTGGTACTTTATTTTATTTAAAATTGAGCTTTTTGTCTATCTCAAAAATTGTTGGAACACAGTGTACAGTTTGATTTATTTATTGAATAATTATGACTTTCAATGTTTCATGTTGTTTTGAGTTATAGACGTATCGGACCTCACCCTACACTAGTGTAAAGACCCTAGAAAGTTAGTTAGAGTATTGTGTCACCTCACATTGGTCTCCTATGCTAAAAGTCACCATTTGGCTAGGTGTCCAGTCAGAAAGTCGTATCACACAACTAGTGTCTTAGTGTTTAACTTAGTATAAAAACTAAGTTTGTGTTATTTCTACAGTGACGAGTCACCAGGCATCTATAGCATTTTTATCGCTGCTTTGTTTTGCTAAAGGCAAGTACTTCTACAAACTTTATATACTGCTATAACCATAAACTGTGATTTCCAACCATGTTAAATGCTGATCCTTGGGGTAGCAAGTTAAAACTTCACATGTTGTATTACTTTCAGTCTCTACCATGTTTAGGACAGTTTTCATATCTCTCACATGTTTAAACAACGGGTTAAGAGGAAACTATTAGTAGTGTACGTGATCATGCCCCCCTTCTCCGTATGTATTTACCGAGCACTGTTACATTCTATATGTAACTTTGTCGTATGTCTGATCCCGCATTTGTGTATGGATATACACCGATGCCGTTAAGGGTACGTATGTACACTTCAGAAAATTGACATGTACCACTGTACATCCTATTTACCTATTGACTGATCACTCACCTACTACAGTTTTAAACTTTAAAATAAATAATTATTGCCATAATAAAATGTATCTAAAACTGGATAAACATGATATGTCATTTCTTTCCATCACATGATCAGTATTATATGTTTGTTAGATTCAGTACTTGCTTCCATCTTGACAAGATAACGTTGTAGGTATACTTACCGAGGAGGAGTTGCTCTGCGATTCCTATTATGGAGTTGCTGCCGAGGACCAGGCCTTGTCTTACGAGGATGTACCTGCGGGAAAACTCGTCTAGTTGTCTATTTACTTTGGACTTTTGAGAGTAGTCATGTATTAGACTATGTATTTTGTGACTGGACCTGTATCCAGGTTTATATTATGGACTTGTACTTGGAACATACTTATATACGATGACTTTTGTGTTTGGAACATTTTTGTCTCATTATTACTTATAGAATTGTTAGCACACTTTGATCTTGTCTTAGTTATCTTTAGAACAGCTTACTACGTTTTATCTCAAACGTAGGCTAGACATGACTCGGCCCGGTCCAACAATTTGGGTAGCAGATCGTGACATTTTTTAGTGATGGCCCACGTAGGTCCTGACTAAATTGTTTGGTTACGTCATTGTACCAAGCTTGCCTGCAATTAGGAACTTAAGGTAATTAGACAATATTAGGAATGACGCTTAGAATACCTAGAGGAATACTAGGATTGCAACATAGAAAACACATCACATGTTCGTTGTTACAAATTGGATTTCTTGTTATTTATGATTGTTTACTTTAAAGAGTCCTTATAAGTCCTTTTATTTATTTAGATGGTGTTCACCCGCTCATCCCAGTATGTCACACCTGAGAATGGCACACTCCCTATCCAGTCGGTTGACCAGTTGACTGATGTACTTTCACCTACTATACTCTCCCACTCCACAAACCTACAAACCCAGATGCCTCCACCACCTTCCACATCACAGTCCCAGCAGGACCCGATACTCCCACCACCACCTATTACTATACCTGCCGAGGCTTCCGTCACACTCGACGGGAACCAATTGCCCACTCTGATCCAGGGGTTCCTAATGACCCATCAGAGCAGACCACCCTACTCCGTCAGAGCATGGAGCGTTCTGGGGAACGTACTGTGGTCCCACCACCTGTAGAGCCACGGCAGAGAGTAGGGATAATCAAGGACTTCATGGGTCTGAACCCCAAGGAGTTCTTAGGGACTGAAGGCATAGTAGTAGTAGATGACTGGCTAGACTCGGTAGAGAGGAAGCTCCTTGGAGCTAGGTTGCCGAATGACCTCCAGGTCGAGGCAGCGGGATTTCTGCTGATAGACTTGGCAGGAGTTTGGTTCAGGAATGAGCCGCTATTCGCGAGAGGGAAGGCCACTTGGGATCAGTTCAAGACCCAGTTCAAGAAGAAATTCTTCTCGACCATCGCTAGGGTAGCCATGGGGCTACGATTCCAGAACATCCAACAGGAGAACCGTTCTGTTGACGAGTATGCAGCAGAGTTTAGTCGCCTGAGCCGTTTTGCTCCTAGTCTAGTTGCAGACCCTGAGGAGATAACACATAGGTTTTGCCATGGTCTAGTTCCAGACATTAGCATTCTTATAGTGGCGAACGATACGACTGACTACTACCAGAGCCTAGAGTTGGCCCGGAGCATAGAGGAGCGTCTTCTGTCTTGGAAGAGGCTGGCTTCTGTACACCTCGAGGGACCGTCCAAGCGTCAGGCATTCCAGCTGAGAGCACCGATGCCGCACCAGTAGACATACCATCCTCCAACACCTCATCATCCGACCCCGCCAGTTAGAGCCCCGGAACCCCGGCAGCAACAGAAGGAAGCTTTGTGTGTATTCTGTAATAGGCCAGGCCATGACGCTATCGTCTGTAGGAAGAGGTTAGGGCAGTGTTTAGCTTATGGGTCTGCCACCCAACAGCTTCGGGACTGCCCAGTAGCCAGGGTACCAGGTGCCGGACCACAGTCTAGAGGACCGTCGCTTTCGACTCAGCAGTAGAGGTTTGGGCAACATCTGCAGTAGCCGAAGGGACCCCAGGGGAAGACTTATAGTCTGGCTCTTGAGACGGAGCCGGAGCAGGTTTCAGAGCCCGATTATTTGGTTGACGTCATCACAGGTCATGTTTATTTGCATACTTTTCTAGCTCTATGCTTGTTTGATTCCGGTACATCTCATAGCTTCTTGTCATTAGAGTTTATGCATAAACACCACTTAGTAGCTACACCTACCGAGGAGATGAGTAGAGTAATGACGAAAGGTGGACCAGTGCCCATTAGAGCTATCTATAGATGCTCTATTACTATAGCTGGAAGAGAGTTTAGGGAATGATTCTTTGTGATGCCACTCCCCGGGTATGATATCATATTGGGGATGGACTGGCTTAGCTATGCCCATGCAGCTATAGACTGTCATGAGGGTAGTATTCTGTTCAGTCCCCCAGGCACGGCACTATTCAGTGTCAGGAGGACAGGGCCGGAGATAAGCCTAGAGCTGAACTGTTGTGCGACAGTTGGGGAGATAGCACCGCCACACCCTATCATTAGGGAGTTTATGGATGTATTCCCAGAGGATCTTCCAGGACTTCCGCCTGACAGAGATGTGGAGTTCACTATAAATTTAGTACCGGGTTCATCACCAGTATCTCGGGCTTGCTATAGAGTGAACCCCAAGGAGGCCGTAGAGATGAAGGAGCAGATTGATGACCTGTTGAAAAAGAGTTTCATTCGATCTAGTGCTTCTCCATGGGGAGCGCCAGTGCTCTTTGTGCCTAAGAAGGATGGTACAGTTCGGTTATGCATTGACTACCGGGCGTTGAATATAATCACCATTAAGAACAAATATCCTCTGCACATGATAGATGATTTGTTCGACCAGTTGAGTGGGGCGAAGGTGTTTTCCAGGATAGATTTGAGATCCGGGTACCACTAGGTGAAAGTCAGGGCAGCAGACATCCAGAAGACGGCGTTCAATACGAAGTACGGGCAGTACGAGTTTCTGGTGATGCCATTTGGTCTCACAAATACGCCAGCTGTCTTTATGAATTTGATGAATAAAATATTTCACCAGTATCTGGATAAGTTCATCGTAGTATTTATCGACGACATCCTGATATACTCTAAGATGCCGGAGGAGCACGCGGAGCACTTGCGGACAGTTTTGGGGATTCTGAGGCAGGAGAGGTTGTTTGCCAAATTGTCGAAGTGCGAGTTCTTTTTGGACCGAGTGGAGTTTCTCGGTCATATAGTTACTGGAGAGGGGATCTCGGTGGATCCCAGGAAGATTGCTGCCGTTGAGACATGGAAGGCTCCGACGTTATTTTCAGAGATCAGAAGCTTTCTGGGTTTAGCAGGCTATTATAGGAAGTTCGTCCAGGACTTTGCTAGGATAGCTGAACCCATGACGAAGCTGACGTGGAAGGACGCAGAGTACATCTGGTCAGAGGACTGCCGGGCAGCATTTGAGGTGTTGAAGAGGAGGCTGACGACCGCACCAGTTCTGACATTACCTTCAGGGTCTGGAGGTTTCACTATATACAGCGATGCTTCGGGAAAGGGGCTAGGATGTGTCCTACAGCAGCATGAGAAAGTGATTGCTTATGCATCTAGGCAATTACGGACTCATGAGCGGAACTATCCTACCTATGACCTAGAGTTAGCTGCGGTGATCTTTGCACTCAAGTTATGGAAATATTACTTATACGGAGAGCGTGCGAAAATCTTTACTGACCATAAGAGCTTGAAGTATGTGTTAACGTAGAAAGAGCTGAACATGAGGCAAAGACGATGGTTGGAGTTGATGAAGGACTTCGACATCGATTTACAGTATCACCCCAGAAAGGCAAATGTGGTGGCGGATGCGCTGAGCAGGCATTCGATGGCATGGTATCTGACGACAGATCGACATTTGCGAGAAAATCTGGAGAAGCTCGGTATCGAGATAGTTCGGCCAGGATCAGTGATACAGATGATGGCGCTTGAAATTCAGTCAGGGTTGATGGAGCAGATCAATGAGGCACAGTCTACAGATGAGAGCCTTCGCAGACTTCGAGCCCAGGCTTTAGCTGGATTATAGGATGGCTTCACCGTAGCAGAGGATGGATCCTTGAGGCATGGCAGCCGGTTGTGCGTGCCGAAGGAAGAGCTGATAGAGGCAGTCTTGCAGGAGGCACATAGATATCGATATTCTATTCACCCTGGTGCCAACAAGATGTACCATGACTTGTGGGAACATCTTTGGTGGCACGGGATGAAGGGAGATGTATCACGTTTTATTTTGAGATGCCTAGTTTGCCAGCAGGTCAAGATGGAGCGCCAGAGGCCAGCTGGTCTGTTGCAGCCGTTATCCATTTCTGAGTTGAAGTGGGAACACATTACGATGGACTTCGTCTCAGGGCTTCCTCATTCCCAAGGATGGAAGGATACCATTTGGGTCATCGTGGACAGGTTGACGAAGTGTGCACACTTCATACCCTTCAAGGTGGGGCTTTCTACCGAGAGGTTGGCGGAGCTATACATGCAGCAGATAGTTTACTTGCACGGAGTACCGGTGAGCATCGTGTCAGACCGAGATAGCAGATTCACTTCCCACTACTGGAGGAGCTTGCAGGAGGAGTTGGGCAGTCGGCTCAAGTTCAGTATGACGTAACACCTGCAGACAGATGGACAGTCCGAGAGGACGATACAGACGCTAGAGGACATGCTGAGGACCTGTGTGCTGGACTTTGGCGGATCATGGGAGAGCCATCTGCACTTGGTAGAGTTTTCATACAATAATAGCTACCAAGCCAGCATCGGTATGTCTCCTTTCGAGGTACTATATGGACGACGATGCCGTACACCGCTCTTTTGGGATGATGTTGGGGACAGAGTTATGCTTGGACCAGAGATGATCACGGACGCATCAGAGAAGATCGGGATGATCAGAGACAGGCTCAGAGTCGCTCAGGACATGCAGAAACACTGGGCCGATGCTAGTCGCAGACCGATGGAGTTCGCTGACGGAGATATGGTGCTAGTGAAGATATCACCTACTAGAGGGACAATCCGGTTCGGACGAGAAGGCAAGTTGAGCCTCAGATAAATCGGGCCGTTCGAGATACTTGGCAGGATCGGAGAGGTAGCTTACAGGGTTGCACTTCCACCTAACCTAGCAGGAGTTCACGATGTCTTTCACGTATCTCAGCTGAGGAGATATGTTCCGGACCCCAGCCATGTGCTAGATCATTCAGAGTTGGAGATCGGACCGAGCCTTGCAGTCACTGAGCAGCCAGTGGAGATATTGGACAGGAGGGAGAAGAGGCTGAGGAACAAAGTTATACCCTTAGTACGAGTAGCTTGGAGCCGTCACTCTCAGGGTGAATCTACTTGGGAGAGGGAGTCGGACATGAGGGAGAGATATCCTTACTTGTTCGACCCAACAGCTGCGAGGGAACCACCCGTTCCCGCTTGATACCTTAGAGGTTAGTTTTGATCGTAGCCTTAGTCATTTGTTGCATTGCTTGTTATGTTAGAATGTTTGTAGAGTCTTCTATCCTTGTGAATTTCGAGGACAAAATTTTTCAAGGAGGGAAGATTTGTAAGCCCCTAAATTTCAAAATAATATTTTTGTAATATTAAATAGCTTTTATATATTTAAAATAAATTAATATAATTGCTAAGAATTTTTCTAGAATTTTTAAATGATTTTTAAATAGTTTTTAAAATCAAAATATATCATTTTGTAATTAATTGAATTATTTTAATATCATTTTGTAATATTTAAATTTGTTTTAATGTCGAATTGCAAATATATGAATTGTTTAATTTTGGTTTGCAAATAATAGTTTGCAAACTGATAGGCGCGGGACTCTTCTGTAAAACCCCAAAATCTGGGAGACCTTGCTGTAATTTGCCAGTCACCCCCCACGTATTCGGCCAGCTGCCCCGACGACCACCGACTTTCCCCCGTCTTTCCCGGCCGACCCCAGCCCTAACACCGACCTCCTCCCCCCTATAAATATCCTCCAGACTAAACCCTAACCCTAGTCTAAATTTCGACCATAACAGCCCCTTCTTCCCCGACGAAACCCTAACCATAACCCTAACTCTGATGACCACCCCTAGCACCACCTCCACAGCCGCCTACACCACCATTGACCACCACCGATGAGTTTCCCACGTCGAGGCGAGTGCGGCGCCACCCCAGCGCCACGACCACGACGCCCTAGTCGCCATCCAGCACCCTCCACGACCCCAGCTCGCCGGACACGAAGGTAACAACTTCAAAAACGTATCGTGCGTGTCCCCAACTCACGTATGTCATTCGCCTGGACACAGGGAACCCAACAGTAGGGTCGGACACGCGTTAGCAGTGTCGTGCGTGTCGTGCTGGGCGCGGACACACGACACTGGGTCAGATTTTATTGCTCGTGTCCTGAATAGTCTGGACACGAGCTGAACTGTTATTTAGGCTATTGGGTTAACGGGTTTAAATCGTGCTATTGGATTTAGAAACCCATTAACCTATTTCTAACATAAACTAATGCGAACCCTTCCCTAAACAACAGACTCGGGCTGACCCCTGGCCAGCCCAAGCGTGCTAAAACCCGACCCCCCTGGACGAGTTCGAGCCCCCCTTTCCTCTTCTTTTCTTTTGTTTTGTTTTGGTTTTTTTATTTTATTATATATGTATATATATATATATGTATTTTTTTTTTTTTATGTATATATGTATTTATATATATATATATTTATATATTTATATGTATTTATGTATATATATTATTATATATATACTGTTATATATATATATATATATATATATATATATATATATATATATATATATATATATATATAGTATTTGTAAAAATATATATATATATATATATATATATATATATATATATATATATATATATATATATATAGTATTTGTATATAGTATTTGCATATATAGTATTTGTATATACAAATACTATATATGCAATACTATATACAATACTATATATATATATATATATATATATATATATATATATATATATATATATATATATATATATATATATATACATATAATAAGTATATATATATATATATATATATATATATATATATATATATATATATATATATATATATATATATATATATATATATATTTTTTTTTTTTTAAAATATATATATATATATATATATATATATATATATATATTTTAAAAATATATATATATATATCTATATATATATATATATATATATATATATATATATATATACTTTATATATATATATATATATATATATATATATATATATATATATATATATATATATATATATATATATATATATCTATATATATATATATTTTAATATATATATATATATATATATATATATATATATAATATATATATATATATATATATATATATATATATATATATATATATATATATATATATATATATATATATATATATTGTTGTTGTTGTATATTTATATATGTATTTCAAATTTTACCTTGTACAAAATATTATTATGTAAAATTTCACAAGTTATTTTATTGTATATTTTGTGACTTGCAAATTTTACCACTTTAAAATATATTATTTATATTTAAATTCCTATAATTTTATTGATTATGACCAATTGATGTCCAAACCTAGCATGGGTTTTTGGGACCAATTGTGTCTAATACATTCAGAGTCTGTACAAGTCATATTGGACCTGATTCATGGCTCTGGGTCCTGTATCTGGACTTCGGTTCAATTTCGAATACATGGACAAAAATTGTAAATAATTAATTAATTAATTTCCAGAAATGGTTACTTGCTGTTTTTGAATTTCTATATATATTTTAAGTGTTGTAAAAATCTAGAAATTTTTTTATATAAATAATATGTTAATTTAGATAATTTATAATAATTTTTCCAGTATTTAATAAGTAATTTTGTTATTTTGTAAAATAGTAAAGCAGAACTCATTTTCAGGATACATATGTTTGCTGATTTTTAATAAATATTTATGAGGGTTTATAAATTCCAGAAAAATTAGTATAAATTTCTATAATTAATAAGGATCATTTTAGTTCTTTATTTATGTAAAATAGAGCTTTTTGTCTATCTCAAAAATTATTGGAACACAGTGTACAGTTTGATTTATTTATTGAATAATTACGACTTTCAATATTTCGTGTTGTTTTGAGTTATAGACGTATTGGACCTCACCCTACACTAGTGTAAAGACCCTATAAAGTTAGTTAGAGTATTGTGTCACCTCACATTGGTCTCCTATACTAAAAGTTACCATTTGGCTAGGTGTCCAGTCAGAAAGTCGTATCACACAACTAGTGTCTTAGTGTTTAACTTAGTATAAAAACTAAGTTTATGTGTTATTTCTACAGTGACGAGTCACCAGGCATCTATAGCATTTTTATCGCTGCTTTGCTTTGCTAAAGGCAAGTACTTCTACAAACTTTACATACTGCTATAACCATAAACTGTCAACCATGTTAAATGCCGATCCTTGGGGTAGCAAGTTAAAACTTCACATGTTGTATTACTTTCAGTCTCTACCATGTTTAGGACAGTTTTTATATCTCTCACATGTTTAAACAACGGGTTAAGGGAAAATTGTTAGTAATGTACGTGATCATGCCCCCCTTCTCCGTATGTATTTACCGAGCACTGTTACATTCTATATGTAACTTTGTCGTATGTCTGATCCCGCATTTGTGTATGGATGTACACCGATGCCGTTAAGGGTACTTATGTACACTTCAGAAAATTGATATATACCACTGTACATCCTATTTACCTATTGACTGATCACTCACCTACTACAGTTTTAAACTTTAAAATAAATAATTATTGCCATAATAAAATGTATCTAAAACTGGATAAACATGATATGTCATTTCTTTCCATCACATGATCAGTATTATATGTTTGTTAGATTCAGTACTTGCTCCCGTCCTGACAGGATAACGTTGTAGGTATACTTACTGAGGAGGAGTTGCTATGCGATTCCTATTATGGAGTTGCTGCCGAGGACCAGGCCTTGTCTTACGAGGATGTACCTGCGGGGAAACTCGTCTAGTTGTCTATTTACTTTGGACTTTTGAGAGTAGTCATGTATTAGACTATGTATTTTGTGACTGGACCTGTATCCAGCTTTACATTATGGACTTGTACTTGGAACATACTTATATACGATGACTTTTGTGTTTGGAACATTTTTGTCTCATTATTACTTATAGAATTGTTAGCACACTTTGATCTTGTCTTATTTATCTTTAGAACAGCTTACTACGTTTTATCTCAAACGTAGGCTGGGCATGACTCAGCCCGGCCCAACAATTTGGGTAGCAGATCGTGACAGTAGTAACATACATCAAACTCCCGATGACGCTTGCATACTCCGACTGCCTGACGCTTTCCTTCGAATTAGGCTTCAGCTTCAGATCACACCTATAAGGCGTATCGATCCCTGGAAGATCCTGATACCCGTAGCGTGTGATCAACTTCTCAATATAATGAGACTGTCATAATACCAGTCCAGTATCTCTCTGAATTATCTTGATTCCCAAGATCACATCAGCTTCTCCCAAGTCCTTCATACTAAACTTGCTCGAGATGAACTTCTTTGTCTCCATGACACAACCCATATCCGTACCTAGGATCAGCATATCGTCCACGTACAGACAAACGATTATACCTCTTCCATCAGCGAACTTTGTGTAAACACACTTGTCCGTCTCGCTGACCCTGTAGCCATTTGACCTTATAACCTTTTCAAACTTCTAATGCCACATCTTGGGAGTCTGTTTAAGACCGTACAAGGTTTTTACTAACTTACAGACTTTGTCTTCAAGATCCTTGACGATAAATCCCTCTGGCTGTTGCATGTAAATCTCTTTGGTCAGTTCACCATTTAGGAAAGTTATTTTCACATCCATCTGATATATCACCAATTTATGTATTTCTACGAAAGTAATTAACATTCTGATGGTTGTCATCCGGGCTACTGGAGCATACGTGTCAAAATAGTCGATCTCCTGCTTCTAAGAAAACTCCTTGGTTATGAGCCTAGCCTTAAACTTGTCAATAGTTTCATTTGCTTTCATCTTCTTCTTGAAGATCCATTTGCATCTGATGGGTTTCGCTCCTTTAGGAAGATCAACCAACACCCAAGTGTTATTTGAGGTGATTGAATCAATTTCATTGTCTATCGCCACCTTCCAGAAAATAGCGTCTCTGGTCTTCATCGCCTCATCATAGGTAAGCGGATCTGCTTTCACATGATAGGTGACAAAGTCATTTCTGATGTCCTTCGGCCTTCTCACACGCTTAGCTGATGGCTCAACGAGTTCGGGTTCAACCGTTGTTTCAACAACAATATCTTCTTGGACTATATTATCATTGAAAACTTCAGTTTCCTGTGCACCCTCATTATTCTCCGAAATATCTGCAAGAATAATGTTTTTGTGCCTTACAAATTTGTCTTCAAAATATTTTGCATTGCGAGATTCAATGATAAGATTTGATTCAATATCAAGAAATTTTCGAACATCACTCTTCTCGGCATAACCCAAGAAGATTGTCTTTGTAGTCCTTGTCCCGAGCTTCTGAATCTTCAGATCTGGAAGCTTCACATATGCCAGACACCCCCACACTCGAATGACATTCAAGTTAGGTATTAATTTGAATCAGAGTTCATGAGGAGTAACGTCCGAAGTTATATGAGATACTCTATTTAGAATAAAAGTGGTCGTCAATGCAGCTTCTCCCCAGTAGCATTTTGGAAGACCCACAGTCAACGACATTGAGTTTATCATTTCTGTTAACGTTCTGTTCTTTCTCTTGGCTACTTCGTTTGATTGAGTTGAGTATGGAGCAGTAGTCTCGTTGACAATTCTATGTTCTTTACAGAACGATGCGAATTCATGAGACCGATACTCTTCACCTCGATCACTTCTTATTCTCTTGAGTTGTTGTCCAGTCTGCCACTCAGCCTCGGCCATGAACTCTTTAAACTTATCGAATGCTTCATCTTTGGCCTTCAGCAGGTAGACGAACGCATACTTTGAGAAGTCATCGATGAAGGTTATGAAATAATTCATCCCGGCCTTTGTAGAAAAATGTTTGAAGTCACAAATATCAGAGTGTACCCACTCTAGAAGATCTGTGCTTCGATTAACCCGAGGAAAGGGTTTCCTTGTGATCTTTATTTGAGCACAAACTTCACATTTCTCTTCCTTACCCCCACATTTAGAGATAAGTACTAGACTAGACATTCTATTTATTCTTTTAAAATAAACATGTCCTAGTCTATTATACAACAACCAAAAAGTATAAGCAGAATGAGTGATTGCATTAATTATATTGGACTGATTTACAAGCTAAATTTTGAACATTTCTTTGGTATAAAAAGCTTTCCCGAAGTATGTTCCCTTTATGGACATCACCATCTGGCCAGCATTGATGTCCATCCTTAGGCCTGCATTATAGAATAGACTTCCTAAGATCAGGTTCTTTGTGATAGTAGGTACATGCTTCACACCTTGAACCGTCAGAGACTTTCCAGAAGTCAGCTTCAATACCACCGTCCCGATCCCTTGCACCTCAGCTTGTGCTTGGTTCGCTACCACAACAACTTCAGAAGTTGGTGTATAGGTGGTGAACCACTCCTTGCTTGAGCAGACATGGCAGGTGGCCCCAGTATCTAACCACCAGCCAGAGTCAGCCCCTACCGTAGTGACCTGAGCAATCATTACAATAACGTCAGTGATCATTGAAACCTTACTAGGCTCACCTTGCTCTGATTGCTTGGTCTTAGATTTGCATTCACTCTTGAAGTGGCCCTTCTTGCCATACTTGAAGCAAGGCATCTGAGCCTTTGACTTCTGATGTTTGAAGGAAGTCCCCTTCACTTTCAGTTTGTTAGGGTCCTTCTTCTTGCTGTGGAAAGTTGCATGCATTCCCTTTGATTCCTTGGTGTGTACCAAATTGGCGTTAGCCAGCTGTTTGGACAAAGCATCCATCTTCAGTTGAGCCCTCATTTGGTCCTCAACATAGATTTCTCGTAGGAGATCTTCCAGACTGATCTCCAACTTCTTTCTATGCATATTTGCATAGAACTTGCTCCACCCAACGAAAAACTTTGAGACGATCCCTCCAACAACAAACTTGTCAGGAAGGGGCATTGCCTCATCTTTGAGCTTCTATCGCAGCTTTAGGAACTCCTTCACCTGCGACAGCATAGACTTCTCGTCTTCAAAAAGCCACTTGTGATATTTTTTAACCACAAATATTTTGCTCTTGTTCTTATCTTCTTCGTAACATTTTTCCAGAGACTCCCATAGCTCTCTGGAAATAGTCTTCTTAGTGTATGATTCCGCCAGGGAGTCCTCCGTAGCATTTAGGATTAAAAGCCTACAGATGCTATTCTCTATTCTCTATTTGGCCTGGTTTTTAGTAGCTGCAGTAATTACGGCTGCAGATCCAGTTTCTGGAATAGTAGGTTCTTCCTCAAAAAGAATATGATCAACTTGAGAAAGTTGAAGATTGAGAGTAACCTTTCTCTTCCAGACTTGATAGTGCTCTCCATCAAATTGTTCTAACTTGCAGAAGTTAGGATTGATGAGTGAAGCATGGACGTTTTCCATCTTGTGAAATCAAGCTTTGAGATTGTTAATCCCGGGGCATAATTTTTTGTTGGAAAACTGAGAAATGAAACGATTGTAAAAACTACGTTTCGTAGCAACACTTCAAAGAAGGTGCACGACAGAGATCCTAGAAGGATTTTGGGTAACAAAAATCTAAAAAGATTTCGTAACAGCAGTAAACGAATATAATGCTTCTAAAAAGAAGATGCAAATGAATTATTAGCAGCAGCAGCGATTGTCCACTAACAGTTTCTGATTAGATCAGAACTGTTCTCATTCAGAATGAGTTACAAGTTGAAGGAATAAGAGAATGGCTTGCTGGGGTGAATGATTACCGGTGCGTAAAGCTTGATTCACCCCACACAAACAGCTTCCAGAAACCAGCAAGTTCGACGGAGAACTTCGGAACACTCCGCTCTTCTGACTCCTCGGATGGCATGCAGACTCTGCTCTCAAAGGACCACTCTTCTCTGCTCTGAACTTAAAGAATTTTATAAATTTTTTTTGATACTTATGTATAATTCCCTAAGAGAGAAGAGAAGGACTTTATATATGTGCGTCCAGTAACTGCTCGGTATACAGAACGTCCAGGACGTGGGAAAAACTGCTTCGAACATTCAGCAACTTCTCAAATCGTACAAAGACACGATTGAGCCAACTGACACACAGTATGTGCCAATTAGCATATAACACGAGCGAATGGCACACATCGCACGCAATCGCTGCGCCAACTACGTACATGCGCACTACGTGCCAACTGTACAACATTTGGCAGCGCCATCAGGCTGCGCCAATAGGCAGCCCCAACTGGCGTGCCACAGGGCACACCATAGGGCAGCACCAATTGGTCAGCGCCAATTGGTCGTGCCATTTGGCCGTACGAACAGGTGTGCGATCGGCTGTGCAGAGGCTCGTGCAACATAAGTGCACTATGCGCCTAGCGATGATGCTGTCGTGCTAAGTGCAAAGTGCGCCAACAAATGCCACATTACGTCTCATGAGTCCATAATCCCGAGTCCAAGTCCGAGTCGCTAAGCCCCTACGGGGCTTAGCTCCAATAAAAATTAATTTCCAAGAGCAAAAGCATTAAGCTTTAACATAGAGTTTTATCCTTACCTCCTAGTAAAATTACCCACATGGTTTCGTCCTTAGGGTCACCATCCCATGTGCACATCTCTACAACATACTAAGTATATATAAATATACTACTCATGTGCTTTTTCATTGTGGGACTAAACTTCACTAGGCATGTGTTGAGAGCAAGCTCTCTTCACATGTTAAAGGAAAAGCTCCAACAATCCCCCACATATCTCGATATATAGAATTGAATGTTCCCCGCAGTAACTGTCTTATCATGCATTTGGAAAGATGTCGCTGATGACTTGAATCTTTTCGCACGGGTCAAACAATAGAGTATAACACAAGAATGGACTAAGCCTTGAATTCTACATCATAGCTGAAATTCTTTCCACACACATAATATAGTTACATGTGCTTCGGGTTGCACATTAAAGGCCCTATGCCAGCTTAGTTTCAGTGTATAATTTTTGAAGTCAACAAGTTTACCCTCAAGAGATGGACTGATATCTCTGTCCATACACTATAGATGAGATCTTTATTAAAGAGACATGGCATGAAGCCTTGTGCTTCCCTTGCGGTGCTATGCCGCTATGACATGGCCTAAAGTCGAGGCATTACCCTAATCCGAGAACCTCATCGTAGTGTCATACAACTGTAGCATAAGATCACAACCTCTTTGTACTGCCATACTACCCAGCATGAAGCCTTAGGCTCCCTTGCGGTGTTACGCCACAAAGACATGGCTTGCAAGGTCGAGTCTTTAACCCTATCCGGGTACCTCATCGTGGTGTCGTGCTACAGTAACATAGGGAACATCTCCTCTTTGTAGTGCTGTCTATCGCTCTTTAATTTCATCATACCGCATTTGGGTACCTGCCTATTTGCGGTGCTACGTCGCTGTGACTTGGCTAGCAAAGCCGAGACATTATCCCTAACTAGGAACCTCATGGTAGAGTCATCCTATTGTAGCATGGAGTTACACTCCTTGTAGTGCTGTGCTACCGTGCTTCCTGTAAAGCACACTGTCACACCCCGCTCCCGTAGGAGTGATCGTCCTCGCTAAGGCGTGATGCCGTACGAGCCTAGATTGCGCTCGTGCAAGGCAGGTTCCATAACGGCCGATTACATCGGCGTACGACGAGGTCATCGCACGAAAGTCCCAAGCAGAAACATTGAACACGCAGCAGAAATTTAGAACGAAAGACAAGTCATTCAAAAGAAGCTCTTTATTGATATCAAAACAACGATTACATTGGGGGCACAAGGCCGAGATTACAATCACTCAAATCATCTCGTCTCACATTACAAATCACTCTGCTCTCTTTCATCTCTCAATACTTGTCTCGCGCCAGCGGATGCTTCGGATAGGCGATGTCCATATATTATGTCCCGTATAAGTCTTTGACTCCACGGGGCCGCACGCTTCGAATCGCCAAGGAACTCCATGCCTCGACGCATCCAAGCGAGCTCCACACCACGAGCTTCTACCTGCGCCTGCACATGAAAACTATATGGATGTCAGTACTCTACTGTACTGGTGGAGTGAGCTCCTCGCCCACCTATACAAAACCGACACGTTTATTTTACTTTGTGCAATACAAGCCCCCTTTACGATTGTCTTTCTAATCTTTCCTTAGGATCGATTTTAGGACCGATGCCTTGGTCTATTTTATGTCTCTAGATCGCCACCGTGCCTTTGCACTAATAACGTACTCATACTTTACCGCTAGTCCTTCCCGTTCCAATAATGTCAACTTATCGCCTCGTGCTTGCCTTTCGTGCCATACTCTGGGACGTAACGACTTTTTGGTTGTGCAATGAACTCGATTCGTGCTTTAGTATCCCCGAGGCAGTGCCTCCTCGCTTAGTCTTGCCTATACTCGTATTGTGATAATACGGCCATATCTCACATCTCGAGGTCGTGCCCAAAAACTCAACATGACTTAACCAAACTTGCCCTACGGCCCTTCTAGATTTAACTCGCAACGACTAACCCAACTTGTGGAACCGGTGTTGAGAACTCAAGCACGATGCCATATCTCGTGCCGAAGCACGTGTCTTTACGTATAGCCGAATCATAGGCTTTGTAATACTTTGGGTGCAACCGAGCACACATTTCACCATTCAACGCATACCGTGCTTACACTTCCTTTTTTATGAACGACACCGTGCATACGGATTCGCCGCTTAGCACGCCAATTATCTATATGAAAGGCCACTGGCATGACAAGCCATCGCAGACATAGCTCGGTTAGGCGGCGGGTCCTTCAGCGCAGGTAGCGAGCCCCGTTGAAAGCCTCCGACTACCCACGCAATAAAAGCATGCGCTACTATAACGTCTACCCCCTAGGATGACTGGGCCCGGTGCCCCGACGTATAACCAGTCTAGGTAGAAATCCTTGTCGATATGGTAGCCAATGACCACGCACCTACGAGACATCTA
The DNA here is from genome assembly GCA_029216955.1 of Iris pallida. NCBI lineage: Eukaryota > Viridiplantae > Streptophyta > Magnoliopsida > Asparagales > Iridaceae > Iris > Iris pallida. The sequence continues at coordinate 7,298,751 of JANAVB010023995.1, read as the reverse complement.
GACTCACGTAAATGCATGGCCTATTTGTTGGTACGACTGGAACTATACTTAGCAAATCGTGTTCTGAACCACACTTTGCATAACGTGCATTGGGACCGCGAGACTCCCAACCGAGGGACCGCCTCCTACTCTTTAACGTGTATAGGAGTGCGAGACTCCCAACCGAGGGACCGCCTTGAACATCTTAACGTGGATAGGAACGCGAGACTCCCAACCGAGGGACCGCCTCGAACTTCTTTGAACTCGAGGGAACGACTACTATATAGCCTTCCAACTTAACTTGAACAAAACGTGTTCCTTAAGGGCCATAGACCGTGGCTAGCTTTACATCGTGCCAACCATGGCTCGTGCCCTTTTAACTGACTTACGTACTACGCGACGCTATCACCCAAGTCATACGTTATATGACAGCCCTTGAGATCGTGGGACTATTTAACTTGACAACCGCAGAAAGAGCGGGACGACACTTAGAATAACTTAGGTCGATCGGCATAACTTTGCCTAACATACTAAAGCCTATAACTTAACTCGAGGGACGAGCCAAGGCTATGCCAAGCCTTGCGCAGTGGAAACGTGCATGCTTTATCGAGCATTTACGCGGGCGACGCCTATGACTTAGGCTAACTCATCGTTTGTATCGAATATCAACTTTTCCTTCTTCCAAGCCGCGGGACGAAGGATCGAGTGTCGAATACCAACTCTAATCAGACCGTAGGACGTTTTTCCATGTTCTAAATTCGATTCGATCCGTCGGGATAATTCCCTTTAGCTATGTGGATTTGTCTCTTTTATTATTAAGCCTACTTGTGCAAGTTGAAAACACGCGATTTATTATGTGAAGGCAAAAATGAGGTAAGTTCACCGAAACTACCCTACCTGAGTGATGTCTTCGAGTCGCCGTTGTAAGGCCAAGTCCGAACGCCGTCGGCATTTCGATTCCTCCGATTGACTTCGCGGGACGGGGCACTACACATACCAGGCATTCACTCTCCCTGAGAACTTATTAAGGCGTTTAAACGTAAAAAATATACAGTGGACAATTATGGTTGTAGGTCCGTAACCTCTCCATGCCATAGAGGACATATACCCACTGTTCCTGATATTTTTCCAGTTAATGGTCCTCCCTTAAACCAAAAGCTAGATGCCAAGTAGATTTCTCTTTAAACTAATAACATAAAACTTTATGGTAGGGTCGCAATAATATAATATCAGAATGCCTTCAAGCCTATTTTACTTACTGTGTCATCGACCAGCTGGTGCTTGAGGCCCTTGGTGAACGGATCCACTAGGGTCTCCTGACTCCGAACATCAATCACTACAATAATACCTTTTTTTAATGAGATTGTGTACTGTCCTGTGCTTTAACCGAACAGTCGTCTTCTCTCTGTTGAAGAGGTTATTTGATGCCACCGCCACAATCGTCTGGTTGTCGCAGTATATAAGTATTATCGATATTTGTACCCTTACCACTAGAAGATCATACATGAGCTCTCGAAGCCATTCTACTTCCTCCGTTGTGGTATCAAGTGGAAAGAACTCAGATTCCATGGCCGCGAGAGCATAGTCTGCTTCTTCGACTTTCACGATATAGCAGCTCCACCCATTTTGAAAATGAATTCACCTGTGGACCTCTCGCTCCCCAACTCTGAGCACCAGCTGGCATCACTGAAGCCTTCTACTACCGACGGATCTCCGCTGTTGTGCAGTGCATATGTCTGAGTCTTCTTGAGATATCTTATTACCCGTTTCATAGCTTTCCAGTGCTCAATGCCTGGGCTGCGCATGAAATGACTCAGCATTCCTAGATGAAAGCTATGTCAGACCTTATGCCAGTAGTAGCATACATCAAACTCCCGATGACGCTTGCATACTACAACTGTCTGACACTTTCCCTCGAATTAGGCTTTAGCTTCAGATCACACCTGTAAGGTGTATCGATCCTGGAATATCCTGATACCCGTAGCGTATGATCATCTTCTCAATATAATGAGACTGTGACAACGCCAGTCCAGTATCTGTCCAAATTATCTTGATGCCCAAGATTACATCAGCTTCTCCCAAGTCCTTCATACTGAACTTGCCCGAGATGAACTTCTTTGTCTCCATAATATAGCCCATATCCGTACCTAGGATCAACATGTCGTCCACGTATAGATAAGCGATTACACCTCTTCCATCAGCAAACTTTGTGTAAACACACTTGTCCGTCTCACTGACCCTGTAGCCATTTGACCTTATAACCTTGTCAAACTTCTCATGCCACATCTTGGGAGCCTGTTTAAGACCGTACAAGGATTTCCACTACCAAAATTTATCGTTTTAGTGACGGCCATATCCATCGCCCTGCCGTCGGTAAATGGAAATACCGACGGATGGCCGACGGATTTTGGGCAAAAACATCCGTCGGGAAAAGCCTCGCCGCTAAAAATAATCCGTCGCCAAGTTGTCGCCCAGCAAAGATTTTGCGACGGATTTTCGTCAACCATACTCGTACATCTCACGACGAATTACCGACGGATTTTTGTCAAAGCGCGTATCAGAAAGTTAATGACACATCGCCTTAGAGACGGCCGTATCCGTCGCTAAAATGGTCGGTAATTGCGTATCAGAGAGTATCTGATACGTAATATCCGTCGCTAAATGGTTGGTAGACGTGTATCAGAGAGCGTCTGATACGCAATATCCATCGCTAACTCGTCGCTGGTAGTCGCTACTGTTCGACGGGCTAGCGACGGAATAGTGACGGTACATCCGTCGACCCGGTTCTGTGAATCTTTCATATTTCCAGAACCATGGCGAAGAAAATTTTATCGCTATTCTGTCGGGATATGTCGCTACTCCGTCGCCGACCAGTCGCTGATTTGGTGATGGATTATCCGTCGCCGAACTTTTACCGACTACTAGCGACGGTCTACCGACGGAATATCCGTCGATCCAATTCTGTAATTTTTTTATATTTCCAGAACCATACCGACGGACGATCCGTCGGTGAGTTGTCGCCATCCGTCGCTGACTTGGAATAATCCTAGTTAGCGACGGATATTCCGTCGATGAGTAGTCGCAATCCGTCGCTAACTTGGAATAGTCCCAGTTAGCGATGGATATTCCATCGGTTGGTAGTCATATAACGCCCCAGTCCCAAAATACGTAGGACTAGGAACGTAGACATGCCAGCTGTATTCATACAAAGTATACTCCAATATATGGAAGCCTCGTATAAATACATAAGCTGTAAAATACAGTAGAACCATAACTAATCTCATCCACGCAAAATAAATGAATAAAAGACATCATATAAAGATAATGAATTGTCTTGATAAAGCATGTTGGGCGGAGACAAATCCACTACCAACAAGTAAAGGAAAAATACATAAGAAAAGATATGAATTTGGCGAGCGAAGCGAAGACGATCCAAATGCAATCATCCTCGAAGAAATAGCGATGATCACGGCTAGAGCTAGAACACCTGCAAAAGACAATAGCACTCACCCGGAGAGATAACCAGGTCCTCAGAGGGACGTAACAAGACACATAATATCATGCCATATAAACTGAATAAATATTGCTCAAATAAATAAGTAAATCGAACTATAACATGGTCCAATACGCACCTACTGAACGAGCGTACCATCCCCCCAACCAAACAAGGACAGGATATGGTAAACTAATTCACGGCGACGTATCTTTCCATGCTATGAATCCAATATGGTATCCGGACCCCAACAAGGTTCAATACCTTCTCATCGAAGTAGTAAGTTACACCTACAACCAAACAAGGACAAGATGTGACGAACTAATCCGCGACAAGTTATTGTTCCAAGCCACGGTTAGATACAAGTTCCCAAACCTAAAGTACTCGTACCTAACGGATAAAGGTGCCTAACCGGTCTAAGTGATATGTAGTTAAGAACAATCCTTCCTACGCAAGGGCCCTGGCTGAATAGGATCGGCATGGTCCCCCCTTGGGCACCAAAGGCCCCATTAGTAAGAGCATGACGTTTCGCAGAATCGTCAGTGGCCGTCAGTAATCATGGGTCATCAACCCCGTATCTCCAGCGGAGAGTCCGGGTCACAAGGGAAGTGCATCGAAGCCCATACGCTAAGGAATTGTCCTCCCCGCCCAATGCCTACTGTGTTGTATCCACAACACAAACCACTATAACTGCTAAGTCAAACTAGCATGCAATCTCTATTAGCGGTTATTCCTATCGCATGGCTTGTACGTACTGGTGGACAGCCAATCACGCACTTTCGTATTCTACATGCGACACACAACTTCGTGGTACAACGTGTCAAGGCCAATGAATGCAACACACAAGGTGGTCCCTTAAATCTAGGTTTAATGTGATAAAAATAATACATAGCAGAAAATATAAATGAACATTAAGTTCTAACAGGTTATGCCATGTATCACAGTTTATTTTGCATAAAGAAAATAAATAATGCATAAAATATGAGCTAAAATAATTAAACAGCAAATGGCAAGGTGTCTTACCTGAGGTCCTTGCTGGTGAAACCGACAATCCCGTTGGGTACAGAATAGTCACAGGGCTACACAAGATAACTCAGACGATGTAACAAACTTCTAAAATAAAAACAAAAAATAAAATATTTTGGAAAATTTTTAGAAAAAAATATATGATATGTATTCTTCTGTCAGTATTCTGAAACTTCAAACGGATCGTGATTCTGATTCCTGGTTCTCCCAGAATCTCAAAAACACTAAAACGTGTCAGATTTCGGACCACTGACACTCCACAAATTTTCTAAAAAATTAAGTTCCGAATTTATGAAAATAAAATTTATATTCAGAAAATATACCTCAATACGATTCCAACAAAAAACTGGAGGTCAAAAGGAGTCCGGAGTTGGGAGTTATGGTCATTCGAAGTTGCTACAACCTTTGAAAATTGAAGCTGAATTTATGACGAAAAAAGAGAGAAATTTTGACAAGGATGGTTTGAAAGATGATTTGTGGTGAAAATAATATGGAGAAATACCTGCCTATTTATAGGATGTGAGAATTCCCAATTAGATAAGAATTATGATTCCTTTTAACCCAATTTAGATATTTCCTAATTTAATTTAAAAGCAATCAAATCCAAATCCAAATCCAAATCCAAATCTAATTTTAATCAAATCAAATCAAATTCTCTTAGTTTAAAATCAAATCAATTAAATCCAATTTAAATCTATTTAAATTTTTAGCTCAAAATCAAATAGGATAAATAAATTTCGAATATTTAACTATTTAAATAAATCCAAAAATCAAATCAAGATTTAAATGGCCACCATAACTTCCAAATATATCTTTCAAAATACCAATAATAATAATTTCAAAAATAATAAATATTTTTAAATATCTTTTTGAATAATAAATCTCGAAAATTATATTTCTTATTTAAATTAAACTAGCAAATATTTATGAAATATATGTATGCATGAATAATATTATTTATTCCAAATAAAAGGCCTTTCATAAATAAAATCATAAATTTAGGAAATTTTGATAGCTAAATTAAATATTACATATATTATTTTGAAACTATAAAAAAAATGTTTTTCTCAAAATATGTACGCTCGCACATATTCGCACTCGTCGAGCAACTACGAAAAATAAAATTTCGTGCGCGACGTACAATACAAAAATTTTAAATCAGTACGAAATTTAATATATATAAAAATATAGTAGAAATTTAGGGGTTTTACATCCTACCCAACTTAAAAGAATTTCGTCCTCAAAATTAAGAATTAGGAGGGGTGAGAAGGCACAACGGTAGATAGGAGGGTTTAAGGAAGTTTATATGGTCGTAGTCTAGGTTGAGGGTATGATTAAGAGACGATTATAATAACTCTTAAATTCAAGTGATTAGAAAGTCAAGATTGTAAATTTAGTGTCGAGGGAAAGGTCGAGTAGTTCAAGACAAAGATATGGTTACATTGGGTGGTAATGGTCATGGTGATAGGACAGTTAGAGGAGTTTTAGTACGACGCTTTCGTCCTTCTAAAATAGGTGAAGGCAAACGCAATATAGAGTTCGAATGAGGCATTATCGAATACGAATACGTGGTTCAAAGGCGACCGAATAATTCAAAAGGAGTTGTCAAGGCAGTCGCGGATGGGACTCTAGAGGACAAGTTTAGCTATGTCCCCATCCACGTAGGATAATATGTGATAAGCAAACCAAAGTGCAATAGGTTGATCAGACCATCATGCACCGGTTCTGATTAGACAATATGTTAGTGGGTGCACCCAATAAAATATGTCATGATCAAGCTTGATAACAAAATAAGCTTGCAAAACTGAAGCTACGTTAGCAGCACGAGATAGTCAAAATATGAGCAAGGGAGGTACTGATGAAGGAAATTTTAAATAGTCCCAGATCTTTTAAGATCAAGGCTCGTCCGAAGTTCGGGCCTATACAGTTGTCTTGGTTGACTAGCTAAGTTAGGGTCCTCTGAACTTATAGGCTAAGCAAATTTATCCACATAGGTCACAAGGACAAAGGCTTTGTTGGGCCGTGAGGTATTCTACCCAACTTACAAGAGTTAAACTAGTAATGGGATGAGACAATGGGTTAAGCAATCAAGATAAAGCACAAATTTAAGCATTTAAGGAACTAAGTAGGACAAAATTCACCTATCGGGTTAAGGGATTGAGTCAAGGTTGGATCTCTTAATTAAAGTCGAAAAGTATTTTGGTGTCATGGTAGAGGTTATAGTTTGGCCATTTTGACCAGAAGGTCCTATCATGAAAATAGTGTACAAGGAGACGTGTTTTAGTGGGACATGATACATCAACATGAAGGTGGACTTATCTAGGTCTTACATATAAAATTTATTGGAAGGAAAAGTGTAGTATTGTACTCCAAATATACAAGTCACGGTAGGAGACGCCAGAAGATCAAAAATAGAAAGTGGGAGTTCACAAGGTGATAATTAATGCACAAAATAAAGAAGATCAAGTTAAAGCGTGAAATAAAATTAATTAAAGAATCCATTACAAATAATTTAGAAACACAATTCCGGAGAGAAGATAGTCTCCTAGATGAATACAATTAAGGAACCATTAACTCATTATTCAAATTGCAAATGGGTTAGAAGGTCGCAATTAAAAGATCTAGAATTGAAGGAAGGTCGAGTAAGTCGAGGTAAAAATACAGTCACATAGTTGGGTAGATGACTAACAACACTTGTGTATATACTACTATCATGGTCATGAGTGACATGGCAATTAGTGTGGAATACTTCTAACTCATTAGGGCTACCTTTGTGGCCTATCATTAAAATTTAACTCAAGTTTCCTCCAAAAGTTTCAAAAATAACTTTAAAAAATATACCACCAAAATTTGTATTTACTCCAAGCCATTCAAATTCATCAAAAAAAATTTAAATCACTCTCATAAATCTCAAAGCAAAATTTTATCACGTTACTACTAACCTTTTCCAAAATTAACGTTTAAATTCAACTATTTAACTCAAGAGTTCATAATTTATGAATCCATAAAAATTTTACAATCAATCAAAAATTTAACACTCTAAAATTTTCAGTTAATTTATAATAAAACTCTTAGCATATTAAAAGCAATCTCAAAAAAATTAAGCTCAATGCTCTAATCAATTTTAACTTCTATTTATGCTATGTTATTCCAACAAACTCACAACTTTTAAATGGTAACTTCCTTTAATCAATCAAAATAACTTTCTATCACATCCTTCAAAATTCTTCAAATTTTTTTTTTAATATTAGCAATCCCACATTAAACTAAATTTTCAAATAATCTTATCAGTCAAAATCTATTTTTTTTACCAAAATCTAAATAGATTTGTAAACTAAATTTTCAAATAATCTTATCAGTCAAAATCTATTTTTTTTTTACCAAAATCTAAATAGATTTGTAAATCCTCAATCATAGGACACAATTTAAAATAAAGAAAAATTCTCAAAAATCGTTTTCTTAACTTTCAAATATTTTAAACCAAAATTCACCGTCATTACTTCCCCTTAAAATTTAAAATTTTATAAACACGAAAACCGCAAGTTGTACAACTCCGTTTAAATAATTCCTACGACCATTTTTAAAAGCTAAGATCATTTTCAAACCAAATCTATAATTGTTCAAGGTGCATAACTATAATACAATAAATCATGAACATTAAAAATCGAAAATTAAATAAATTTTATATTTGTTCAAAGATGTATATCTATCACCCAAACTCATAAATATCACAACTAAAAAAGCAAATCAATTTTATACTTGTGCAAGGATGTATAACTATAATCCAATAAATCATAAATATCAAATCTTTGAAAATCAATCAATTTCTTAAACCAAGTATGAAATTCTATAAATCCTCTGGTATTTATTATTTAGAAATCTCAAGGTTAAAACTTTCCGTGGTAATATCCTACTTTACAAATTACTAATCATTAAATCACACTAAAAAAAACCCTTTAACTTAATTAGAGTCTTAAATGTATTCCAATTGCCAATATAACCATTCTAGCCATGTGTTTGACCTATGAGCATATACTAGTGTAGTCATCTTCCTAGTTGACACTAAGTACGAAAATAAGAATCAACGTTAGAAAGGAATCAAGCAAGATGCAATTCAAGAAAGTCGAACGAGAGTTCGGAATTTGAAGCCAAGGGACGAGGTCAAGCTATATGGATGAGATTCCTATAATTCTAATCCTATGTTGCAGGTTCACATCGGTACAGTAACGTAACCGAAGTGACAAACTCGACCTGCATGGGCCACCACAAAAACATGTAACGCCCCAGCCCCAAAATACGTAGGACTAGGAACGTAGACATGCCAGCTGTATTCATACGAAGTATACTCCAATATATGGAAGCCTCGTATAAATATATAAGCTGTAAAATGCAGTAGAACCATAACTAATCTCATCCACGCCAAATAAATGAATAAAAGACATCATATAAAGATAATGAATTGTCTTGATACAATATGTTGGGCGGAGACAAATCCACTACCAACAAGTAAAGGAAAAATACACAAGAAAATATATGAATTTGGCGAGCGAAGCGAAGACGATCCAAATGTAATCATCCTCGAAGAAATAGAGATGATCACGGCTAGAGCTAGAACACCTGCGAAAGACAATAGCACACACCCGGAGAGATAACCAGGTCCTCAGAGGGACGTAACAAGACACATAATATCATGCCATATAAACTGAATAAATATTGCTCAAATAAATAAGTAAATCAAACTATAACATGGTCCAATACGCACCTACTGAACGAGCGTACCATCTCCCCAACCAAACAAGGACAGGAGATGGTAAACTAATTCACGGCGACGTATCTTTCTATGCTATGAATCCAATATGGTATCCGGACCCCAACAAGGTTCAATACCTTCTCATCGAAGTAGTAAGTCACACCTACAACCAAACAAGGACAAGATGTGATGAACTAATCCGCGACAAGTTATTGTTCCATGCCACGGTCAGATACAAGTACCCAAACCAAAAGTACTCGTACCTAACGGATAAAGGTGCCTAACCGGTCTAAGTGATATGTAGTTAAAATAATCCTTCCTACGCATGGGCCCTGCCTGAATAGGATCGGCATGGTCCCCCCTTGGGCACCAGAGGCCCCATCAGTAAGAGCATGACGTTCCGCAGAATCGTCAGTGGCCGTCAGTAATCATGGGTCATCAATCCCGTATCTCCAGCGGAGAGTCCGGGTCACAAGGGAAGTGCATCGAAGCCCATACGCTAAGGAATTATCCTCCCCGCCCAATGCCTACTGTGTTGTATCCATAACACAAACTACTATAACCGCTAAGTCAAACTAGCATGCAATCTCTATTAGCGGTTATTCCTATCGTACGGCTTGTACGTACTGGTAGCCAGCCAATCACGTACTTCCGTATTCTACATGCGACACACAACTTCGTGGTACAACGTGTCAAGGCAAATGAATGCAACACACAAGGTGGTCCCTTAAATCTAGGTTTAATATGAGAAAAATAATACATAGCAGGAAATATAAATGAACAGTAAGTTCTAACAGGTTATGCCATGTATCACAGTTTATTTTGCATAAAAAAAATAAATAATGCATGAAATATGAGCTAAAATTGTCACCCCCATTTCCTGTATTACGTATTTATGCTCGTATTTGATTTTGGCACGTATTTTAATTTTCTCGACTTACGGATTTTGGTCTCTCGTAAATGGGATTTGGACCATGGCTTGGTTTTATTTTATGGAAGTTGGTTTGGTTTGGTTCATCATGAGTGGAACACTTTAACCTACACTCTACCCTCAACACAACACAACCACCATCATTATATCTCCACCAAACTTTCTCTCTCCTTTTTACTCTCCATTAATTTTCTTCTTCTTCCTTCTTCCACAACTCCCCAACCCATTAGGCAAGTGCACCTTGCCATCAAATAAGTACCACTTTTTATTTGTCCATTAGCTAGATTAGGCCATGGAGAACAACTTTAGAACTTGATATTTTATGATTTGGAGTTTCCTTTGTTCTAGATCTAGGTTTTTACTATTTTCGGATTTACATGGTTTGGATCTATTTAACTTTGATTTTTGTATGTTTTGATGCTTCTATGTGGAAGAGAATTCGATTTTACTCAAGTTAGAACTTTGAAAATCTAGATTTGGTTTTAATTTGGCTAAGTTATGGAGAATTGAAGTTCTTGGTATTCTTGGACTTGCTCTCGGCCAGAAAGAACAGCCCTCTGCCTTCCGCTTTTTAGCGCATGGCAGATTGCGCACCCCCGGCCTGTGCTCTTTAGTGCATGGCCGATTGCACAATCACTTGGCCAGTGCTTTGCGCTGCGCTGGATTGCGCTGGCGCAAGCTAGCCATGCGCAAGCCAGCCATGCGCAAAGTAACCCCTGCGCAATCGACCATTGCGCAATCCACCCCTGCGCAATCCTCCTGTGCATAATCCATCTGCTGTGCCATCCACTCCTGCGCAGTTGGTATCCTGCGCAGCTCACTCCTGCGCAGTTGGTACCCTGCGCAGCTTATCCTGCGCAGTTGGCCTCCTGGCGCACTTGACTCCTGCGCAATCCAACTCCCTGACCCCTTGCGCAACCCATTTTATATCCTTACGCCTTTTTGTCATGAACTTGATTTTACTTAATATGTTTGGAATGTCTATTGTATATGGCATGGTATGGCAAGGACCTAGCATAACACGACAGTGACCCGTAGTGGTGTACTCCTGACATGACCAACCTGACATGACAGTGACCCGTAGTGGTGCACTCCTAACAAGCACCCTGACATGATTTATCTTGATAACTTGATAGTGGCCCGTGGCGGCGCACTCCTGACTTGACTTGTAACTTGTAATTAACTCGTATAATCAACTTGACACCGTGGGTGTTCCTGCTTGCTTGTTTGTACAATCCACTTGTCTTGTCTTGCATCATGTCTAGGACGCGACTTCCTGGGTACCACGGCCAGGGACTCGCGCTAAATTGGATTAGGCTAATTATTAGATCAAACTAGAATATGGAGAATTCCCAGTCACAGGCAATCTCGTTATCTGGGCGCTTTAATGGACTTGTAGCTTGCCGACGAGTAGAGCACATTTCCAGCACACTGTCATGTGTTGCACCCTCTAAGTCACCTAAGGGTACATTTGTCTCCCGGGCAATGTACCTACCTATAACTCTCAACCCGCGGAAGGATAACTGGATAGTCTGCAGGGCTTGGGACTGGAATTCTCACTTGCATCTTGTTAGTAATTAGGTTTGTGATAACCCTAGTTAGTTAAAGTAGTAAGCCGTAGTACTTGCTTGGCCGATTGTGAATGAATGGTGTCCTGCTCTGTCTAAGTCTTGTCTAGCCCCTGTACCTGGAACTCTTGATCATGATTGTTTTACTTATCTCTAACGATAAATGGGTAGAGACAGTGAGCTATTCAGGCGAAGGGGTACAATCCCGGTCCTTGTTTGGTTTAAGGATTGTAACCTGGCTCCCGGAATGGTTCCACGTCCCTAGTCATTTATCGCCCTGTGTACTTTACTACTTGTACTTCTTTTATTCTTTATGTTCTGATATGCTGGCTTTTGTTCTTATTTGTGGCCTCCTTTGTGGCACTTGCTCTTTCTGGGGTTTGACCTAGCTGGTTTTGTGTGGCCAGATTTCGGAGCACCTCCCGAGGATCTACCAAGCTTCCAGCCCAATGGTGAACACTAGACGGAACCCGGGCTACGAGTGGGTTTTCCTTTTTTGTTTCACCCACTTATATGTAAATTTATTCTTTTGAGACGTTTAGCCGACGAGCACCTGTTAGCTCGATGCACATTTACTTACTGTCTGCCTACGGGCTGTAAACATGATTAACAAATCCTAGGGTTGATCATGTATGACTGAACTCTTGCTAGTCCTATCATTTTGTACGACTAGCTTCATGATCATCCAATATGTAATATTTGGGACGCCTTATATATATATATTTGATGCTCTAATATCTTGTAACTCTGTTAATTGCTTGAGATTGAGACAATAGGCTTGACCTTAAGAGACTGCTGGCTTGTAGTAAACCCTCATATCTAGACAGCCGTGACCGTATAGTTGAGATGTATTCTATTTCAATATACGTAGCTGGCTATGTCTGCCCCCGCTCTCCAGTATTCTGGTTCTGGGGTGTGACAAAAGTAATTAAACAGCAAATGGCAAGGTGTCTTGCCTGAGGTCCTTGCTGGTGAAATCGACAATCCCGTTGGGTACAGAATAGTCACAGGGCTACACAAGATAACTCAAACGATGTGACAAACTTCTAAAATAAAAACCAAAAATAAAATATTCCGGAAAAATTTTGGAAAAAAATATATGATATGTATTTTTCTGTCAGTATTCCGAAACTTCAAACGGATCGTGATTCTGATTACTGGTTCTCCCAGAATCTCAAAAACACTAAAACGTGTCAGATTTTGGACCACTGACACTCCACAAATTTTTTAGAAAATTAAGTTCCAAATTTATGAAAATAAAATTTACATTCAGAAAATATACCTCAATACGATTCCAACAAAAAAAACTGGAGGTCAAAAGGAGTCCGGAGTTGGGAGTTATGGTCATTCGAAGTTGCTACAACCTTTGAAAATTGAGGCTTAATTTATGACGAAAAAAGAGAAATTTTTTGACAAGGATGGTTTGAAAGATGATTTGTGGTGAAAATAATATGGAGGAGTACCTGCCTATTTATAGGATGTAAGAATTCCCAATTAGATAAGAATTAGGATTCCTTTAAACCCAATTTAGATATTTCCGAATTTAATTTAAAAGCAATCAAATCCAAATCCAAATCCAAATCCAAATCTAATTTAAATCAAATCAAATCCAATTTAGATCTATTTAAATTTTTAGCTCAAAATCAAATAGGATAAATAAATTTCGAATATTTAACTATTTAAATAAATCCAAAAATCAAATCAAGATTTAAATGGCCACCATAACTTCCAAATATATTTTTCAAAATACCAATAATAATAATTTTGAAAATAATAAATATTTTTAAATATCTTTTTGAATAATAAATCTTGAAAATTATATTTTTTTTATTTAAATTAAACTAGCAAATATTTATGAAATATATGTATGCATGAATAATATTATTTATTCCAAATAAAAGGCCTTTCATAAATAAAATCATAAATTTAGGAAATTTTGATAGCTAAATTAAATATTACATATATTATTTTGAAACTATAAAAAAAATGTTTTTCTCAAAATATGTACGCTCGCACATATTTGCAATCGTCGAGCAACTACGAAAAATAAAATTTCGTGCGCGACGTACAATACAAAAATTTTAAATCAGTACCAAATTTAATATATATAAAATATAGTAAAAATTTAGGGGTTTTACAAGTCACGGGTCCGTCGCTAACTGAATTTTTTTTAATTTTTTTTGCATAAAATAGAGCATTCCCTGTTCACACAACATCCACCAACATAAATAACACAAATTATCCAAACATTCAACATTATCCAAACATTCAAACATTCAACATCCCAAACATCCACCAACATAAATAAAACAGATCATTCCCAAACATCCACCAACACAAACCAACATAAATAATGTAACAATCATTTAAAACAGTCAACATTATCCAATATTTCAAATTATCCACACAAATATTCAATATTTAAACAGTTTTCAAAATCTTCTAATACAAACATCAACGATGAGGAGGAGTTCGATCATCCGATGGTGCTGGTACTCCCTGCTGTGCCCGACGCATGTACACTTCCACCAGGTGTGGCAGCAATCCCTATAAGACATGGTCTGGAAGTTGGCGTAGCTGCCCTGGCGACATCAGGTCGAGAAGGGCCGTCACAGCAGAAGGCGGTACGATAGGGGCAGTGGGGTCAAAAGAGAGACGCCCGACGGAAGAAGGACCGGCAACACCAGTAGACGGACCAGGAGCAGACGGACCAGAAGCAGTAGATGGACGCAAAAAGTACGTGAACAACTGCACTCGCAAGTCCGACACCGCCTCGTTCAGATGCGCAAGCTGGGACCTCACATCATCGTTTGCCGGGGCCACGGGAGGAGGCGGGGGAGATGGAAATCTCGGAATTGTCGCATGCAACGGCGCCCGGGAGCCGACTCCGTATATGCGCTCTTTCCTAAAGCCGCCGACGGTATCTACGAACATGTCGTAGTAGCGAGCGGCGGTAGAAGAGGGCGTCCCGACAGGCGTCGTTTCGTCGACATCCTCGGGAGCAGATGGCTGAACCCGACTAAGGGCCTCACGATACGCTGCCTATCAAATAAATGTCTTTATACTATAAGTTTACCTAAGTTATAATAAATCCTATGTTTCTTTAAGTTATAGTCTGAATCCTAAGTTTACCTAAGTTATAGTCTGAATCCTAAGTTTACCTAAGTTATAGTTTGAATACTTATAATTCTAATATAAGTCTCATAAACGTAAGTACTTACATCCGTCTCCTTGGCCCTCTCGTCGACGAAGCTCCCGTCCTTCCGTCTCTTGTGGGTATGCTGGAATACATCGTGCATGGTGACCGAGTCAGCATCTTTTCCCTTCTTTAACGTTCGTTGGGTCCGTATAAGAAATATTCATAGAATTTAATTAATTAAGTATATTAATAGTACCGAATTAGATAGTGGAATGAATTTGCAGTTTCTCACCAATTCTGTAAGCGTAGCTGCGTGGGGCTTTGATCCCCCCATATGTAGCCCCGTGGCCCGTCGGTTCGCTTTCGCTTTTTTTCGATTTCTGTTTGAAGGCAGGAGCATCCATCTTCTCCAAGAGCTGCTCATAGTAGTCCTGTCGGATCCACTCCTTCTTCGAATGCGCCGTTCGAAGGTCATAAACCGCATCACGGATCTTCTTCCCGGCGGCGCTTCTATAGGTCCTACGGATCACCTCCTCTCGATGGGGAGGGCACCAGAAAGTCCTCTGACATACAAATTCAATTATCACGATATTAAAAAATAGTTGATTAAAGAGTAATTAATAATTAATCACTATATATATATATATATATATATACCCTCATCTCGTCGTGCCAGCGGTACTGTAAGTCTAGGGGCACCTCAGAAAAATTGAGGTAGGGGCCATGGTAGTTAGCCCGGATAATCTGCCCTAGAAGCCTGGTAGCATCCCACGGAAAAAACCAACAAAGAAGTAATGACTGGATTATTAACTTGAATAAATGAAACAAATTTATTAAATTAACTTAAATTTACTTACGCTTCACCCGCAGGCCATAGCTCTTGTCGGAACTCGCCCATCAGCCTCTCTGGTAGCGTCGGAGGATCCGCGGCTCCGCACATGTACTCGCCAATAATCGGGTATAACTGAATCCGGGGGTACTTCGGGCCCACTGTGCAGTAACTGGTGGTACCGCTGGTGGATCCGCTGGCAGAACGGATCTGCTAGCGGATGGAGGCGCTCTCGACGAATGTGTCCATAGCCCCATGGTAGATCGACGGCGGGATGAGTCTGTGACCGGGGTACTCTCCGGGTTGGGATCGCTAGCGGGCGCCTTCCGGGAAGGCTGAAGGCGACCACGACGACGACCACGCCCACCACCACCACCACGACCAGCACCACCAGCACCACTAGCACCACGACGACGAGTGCTAGCTATCAGCAGGGCGACGAGTGACGCCGCGAAGAAAAGAACTAGGAGTGCCATCTGAAACAAGAATATGCAGAAGTTTAAACTTAATTCACAAGTTATAAGTGCTTTTATGAGGTCAAACTAAAATCACGTAATTGAAAGTATTTTTAATATATACTAATATTTAATCTGATCATCGTCATCGTCTTTGTCCTCGTCCTCATCCTCGTCCTCATCATCATTCTCATCCTCATCGTCGACTTCATCTGTATCTTCATCCTCATCAAGTTCTTCTTCTTCTTTCTCATCCTCAATATTTGGGACAAGACGCCTCTTTCTCTCCTGGTTGACATCTAAGTCTTGTGTATCAACCTCTTTCTTCCCTCTATTTTCTTTAACAATATTTTTATCATCCATGGTATCCGACTGTTGTACCAAGTATTGGGACTTTTCGATCTGGTCCTCTTGGTATGCTGGGTCTCCAATATTGAATGTATTTCTAGATTTAATCTTGAATACTGTCCACCAGTCAAATCGATCTCTACGATGCCTTAGGTAGCTTGTATAGTAGACTTGAACAGCCTGACTTGCTATCGCAAACGTGTCGGACCCTCTATACCTCCTGCGATGATTTATATCGACGAATCCAAATTGTTTATCGATTCTCCAACCGATATTTGGTGGCGTATCGAACCACTCACATTTGAACATCACAATATGCATATCATATGGGGTACTATATTGTAAATCTACAATATCACGAAGCACTCCATAATAGTCAAAGTCCGGCTCATCGTCATAGATGGTGCCTCTTATGCAAACACCAGAATCCTTGGTACTGAAGCCGTCATTGACATATTCGACATTTATAGCATTCTGAGTTGCCTTAAACTTGAAGCCATTAATGACATAGCCTGGCCAAGTCTTTGCATGCTTCTTCGGTCCCAATGCCAAATAACGAATACTTTTATTTGTGAGTGTTGTTTCAGGCAATAAAACCTGTAAACAAATATTGATAACTTAAATATTTCAGATGCATATATTTTAGTGGTAGCCGCATAAATTATTATCTCAGTTACTTACGTATTTGCGAAACCAAGAAGGAAAGGTACAATCAACCTCTCTTTGAAGTCCTTCATCGGTAATATCAGGTGTCCTTATTTTAAATTCATCTCTAAATACACTGTTAGATAGAATAAGAATAAGTGTAGTAAGTTACTTCACCAAATTAGAGATTATAACGAGTATAATTGTAGTCACTTACTTCTCCAAATCTCTCACTTCTTGTATGTCATAATTTAACAAGACATATCGGTGAGCGGTATCATACTCGTCGTCAGTCAACCACCGTTTCTTACTAGCCCCAATAGGCTTGCCCCTTACATTGAATATACCTCCATCCTCAACGTCCTCGTCATTCCTTTGAGTTCTATTTCGATTTATCTTAAATGAGTATCGAAATAAATGGAACAGAAATTTGATACCTCCTCGATAAGATATGCTTCGCATATCGAAGCCACTATATAAGCCTTGTTGCCAACTTTCTTCTTTAGATGGTGTAGGTATCTAGAGAGACAAATTATCTTAAGAATTAACAATAAAATGCAACTTAAATTATATCGATTTTTATGTACCTTTCAAATGGGTACATCCATCGATAATGAACAGATACACCGACACAGGCTTCGTATGCTAGATGAATCGGTAGATGCTCCATGCTGTCGAAGAAGCCCGGAGGAAATATTTTCTCTAACTTACAAATTGTTAAGATAATCTTCTCCTCAAGTTCAACCATGTGTTGTACCGTCAACTTAGTTGAACAAATATCCCTGAAGAATATAGATAGCTCGGCCAACGGAACCCATACAGAAGAAGGCAACAACTCTCTCAAAGCAATGGGCAATAATCTTTCCATAAGTACGTGGCAGTCGTGACTCTTTATTCCCGCTAGCTTGCGTTCATTGAGATCAACGCATCTAGACAAATTCGACACATAGTCATCCGAAAATCTTAAAGTAGATATCCACTTGCAGATTATTAATCTATCTTTCTTGCTCAATGTGTATTGTGCTACCGGCTTAGTTAATTGTCCACCAGCTCCCCTTTGTATAAAATTCATATAAGGACGCTTGCATATCTCGGCAATGTCTTGTCTTGCTTTTGGATTGTCCTTCATCTTTTTTTTAATATCCATGACGGTATTGAAGACATTATCGAACATATTCTTTTCGATATGCATGACATCAAGATTATGCCTTATAAGATTATCTTTCTAATAAGACAAGTCCCAGAAGATACTCCGTTTGGTCCAGTTATGGCTTTGTTCAAACCCCTCGACACGATTGTTCGATGGATCTTCAATTACGGAGGGTAAGTCCTTTACATCTTCCCAAATATCGTATTCCGACAATCTGGGTGACGGATGAGAAAATTCTTATTTTTCAGCTCTGAACGCGTCCTTGTTCCTTCTCCAAGGATGACTCGCGGGCAGAAATTGACGGTGACAATAAAAAAAAAGAAGTTTTTCCTCCATACGACGGAACGCCTTACTATTTTCCATGCATATCGGACAAGACATGGTGCCGTGAGTACTCCATTCCGACAGCATACGCTATGCTGGAAAATTATTTATTATCCACATCAGTGAAGCTCTCATCTGAAAGTTCTGTTTCCTGGAAATATCGTAGGTCGCGACGTCGATCTTCCACAGCTGTTTCAGCTCATCCACCAATGGCTGTAAAATATATCGATATTTTTTGTCGGATTTTTAGGACCCGGTATGATAGCTGTCAAGAACATATAAGGAGTCTTCATACAAATCCATGGTGGCAGATTGTAAGGGGTAAGAATGACCGGCCAGCAGGAGTATTGAGATCCCGACTGCCCGAAAGGGGTGAAGCCATCAGAACATAGCGCCAGACGTACATTTCTAGGCTCTGCAGCAAAATCTGGATGACACAAATCAAAATGTTTCCACGCCTCTCCGTCCGAAGGATATGACAATTCTCCATCGTCCTTTGTGCGTTCTTTGTTGTGCCACGTCATGTGTTCAGCTGTATTCAGAGACATATACATCCTCTGCAAGTGCTTCGTGATCGACAAGTAATGCATATACTTGTAAGAATATCGTTTTCTAGTTGACTTTCCTTTTCCTTTTACTGGCTTATAACGATCCGCATTACAGAAGCTGCAACTTTCTATGTCCTCCTTCTCCTTGTAGTACAACATGCATTCGTTGCGACAACAATCTATCTTCTCGTACCCCAGTCCCAGTTGTCGGACCATTATCTTTGACTTGTAGAAGTTTTTTGGGACACTACAAAAATTTGTCAGATTAGCGACGTTCCAAAACGTCGCTAAACTAGTGTAACTCCTTTTCCCAAAATTTTGTGATATATTTTTTTATTTATTATTTGATTAGTTTACATTTAATTTTTCTATGATCATAGAAGTTGTGACTAAGCCCACAGGTGATTTATGACCATCTTGTGGTCACATGATCTCTAGATAGAGTTTATAAGCATGCTATAGCTATATTATATTTTCCTATGATTTTAGACATTTTTAGATATTTATTTATTAAAGATATATTTATTTTATTGACTTTCATGAATTACTATAAGGTCATTTGGGACTATTTTGAGACAAGTTATTTTTATTTAGGTTCTAGGAGGTTAGAAATATTTTCTAGAATATTTTAGAATTTTCTGGATTTTTTAGAATTTTTGGGAATTTTTATATAATTAAAACCTATAGAAATTATATTTTAGGTTTTGGAAATTTACTGTGAGGTCACATGATGATATTTTATGTTAAAAATATTTTATTTAGATTCTAGACACTTAGAAATATTTTCTAGAATTTTCTAGTATTTTTCTGGATTTTTCTGCAATTTATTTTGATTTATTTGGACTTAAAATAATTTTTAAATAATTTTCTGAATTAAATAATTAATTACCCAATAATTCACCCAGGGGGGCCCACCTGTCGGCGCCCAGGCTGAACCGCCTATCTCTCTCCTATATATATACTATTATATTCGAAACCCTAATAAAATTTCAGCCGCCTTTTTGAGAGAGAGTTCTAGTAGAGATCTCGACTTCCCGAAGCGATTCCCGCCAACTCCGACGTGCTTTTCGTACGCCGTTTTTTTTGTTGGATTCGTATCGAGGTAAGATTTTTGAATATATAATTTATTTTCGTATATATTACTCCTAAATTTCTGGAAAATTCGTAGAGTGTCGGTTGTCCGAAATATGACACGTTTTCGGTGTTTTCGAGATTCCGGGAGAACCAGAAATCGAAATCACGAACCGTTTGAAGTTTCGGATAGATAACACAGATCTCTACGACATATATTTTTTCCAGTAATTAATTCTTTCATCTAGTATTTTAGTTATTCTGTTGAACTCAGAATTGATCGGTTGATCACCGTTTTGGTCGCGATTAGCCATAACGGTGATATCTTTTGACCAAAGCGTGATTTTGCGGCACGATTGATTCTAGCGCACTCGTGGTGTTGAAATCTACCAAGGTGCACTTTCAAAATCTAGAGTTCACGATATTTGACTAAATAGTCAATGGTATATCTCGATTTGCGTGCCATGGTTCCCAAAATTGGAAATACGACTTTTGATGCCCAAACTTGCATGTTTAGATTATATTCAGATTATTATTAGGTTAAATTAGGTTTTTAAGTAAATTATTCCAGAATTAATTATTATTAGATTAGTAACCCAACTAGTCACTATTCCATGAATTTAGAACTAAAACATTAGAATTGATTTATAGTTTTCGTGCACGGTTCATGGTAAGATATGTGTTATAGGTTGACAGCTCCTAGATCAGCATCCCCTCATCCTCGAATTGTGACTACGGTTTGTGTAAGGACCTTCAGGCAAGTATACCTTGCCTCCCTCTACAGTTTATTTACATATATATTTCTATTATTATATAGTTTTACTTGTTGGTTATTTACATGTGATTTGTATATCGTGTATGCTAGTATGGATATAGTCCTTGTATATGGTTAGCCTTGTAGTTCCTATTGGATTGGTTCTCTCGTGTATCGTGATTGGGTCGTGTCGTGTCTTTACCTGTGTCTTGACTGAGTCGTGTCTGCAAGTATGAGTGAGTGAACTGCTATTCCTTTGTCTTTTCCATAACCTGCGATTCCACACACGGGGCGAGGTTTGTCCTTTGCACCTGCGAGTCCACATACAGGGCGAGGGTGACTTGTCTTGAAACTGACCTGCGAGTCCACATTCGGGGCGAGGGTTGGTATCCATTGATCTACCAGCAGTTCATTTATGCATACTTGATTTCGTGTCCGTGTTCATAGTTACCTGTCAGTAGCCATATGTCCGTCTTATGTCTAGTTCCTGTTTTTACCCTGGTTATATTATTGCATGATTAAACTGTTAGATAGGCATGTTTTATGTATCTTGCTAGTCCTCTGAGGACCTGATGATCTCTTCAGGTTTAGCGACTGCGTGGAGTTAGTTAGCAGGACAGGATGGTAGAGGATTGTGATGTACGATATAGGTATTTGCTTGTGATATTTTTTTATTATCTTCTCGTGCTTTATATTCAGTACCATGATATACTCTGCTTATTTATAGACTCATATCATTCTTGGAGTCTAATTGAACCATATGCTAATGGGCTGCAGACCATGACCCATACTTGTTTATTCATGTTTTATATGATTCCTGTGGATTGAGATATAGTTTAGAATAGACATGATACCCACGACCTTGACATCTTATACGTACTCGAGTCGGACTGGAGTCCGCTCGATACGTAGCTGGCTTGCTCACGAGCTCGCATCCGAAAACCGGGTACGGGTCGTGACAAGTTTTTGTGGTGGCCCATGCAGGTCAGAGTATATCGTATCGGTTACGTAACTGTACTGATACGAGCCTGCGACTTGACTAAACCCTTAGAAATCTCAATACACTCTGCTTTGAAAATTCTTCTAGAAATTCTCTACGTCCTTGAAAACTACACATTTGCTCTCGATTATACTTCCATGCTTTCCGTACCATTGATTCTCGTCCCTTCCTATTTCGGGGTGACGAATGATCGTGCTGTCTAGAATTCACCAGAGATTCTTAAGTTATAGTATAATATTTCTTGATTTTGAATATTTGGTTGTTTGATAGATATGTGGGGATATATATGCTATATGTCTTAGATATCTAAGGTAATGACTTTAGCAACTTGATGGAAGGTTATAAAGTTTTAGTGATATACCCTTGAGGGAGTAGCGTGACCAAAGGTGGGCAGAGGTCCTCGAGGTTTCATAATTACAAATGGCTAGGAGACGGATATAAACTATTTTGTGAGATTAAGGTAGTAGTAGACTTTGAATTGTAAGGGATAGTTATGAATTAGAATTTCGAGGACAAAATTATTTTTAAGGTGGGTAGATTTGTAACTCCTCTTCCCAAAATTTTGTGATATATTTTTTATTTTTTTATTTGATTAGTTTATATTTAATTTTTCTATGATCATAGAAGTTGTGACTAAGCCCACAGGTGATTTATGACCATCTTGTGGTCACATGATCTCTAGATAGAGTTTATAAGCATGCTATAGCTATATTATATTTTTCTATGATTTTTAGACATTTTTAGATATTTATTTATTAAAGATATATTTATTTTATTGACTTTCATGAATTACTATAAGGTCATTTGGGACTATTTTGAGACAAGTTATTTTTATTTAGGTTCTAGGAGGTTAGAAATATTTTCTAGAATATTTTAGAATTTTTTGGATTTTTTTAGAATTTTTGGGAATTTTTATATAATTAAAACCTATAGAAATTATATTTCAGGTTTTGGAAATTTACTGTGAGGTCACATGATGATATTTTATGTTAAAAATATTTTATTTAGATTCTAGACACTTAGAAATATTTTCTAGAATTTTCTAGTATTTTTCTGGATTTTTCTGCAATTTATTTTGATTTATTTGGACGTAAAATAAATTTTAAATAGTTTTCTGAATTAAATAATTAATTACCCAATAATTCACCCAGGGGGGCCCACCTGTCGGCGCCCAGGCTGAACCGCCTATCTCTCTCCTATATATATACTATTATATTCGAAACCCTAATAAAATTTCAGCCGCCTTTTTGAGAGAGAGTTCTAGTAGAGATCTCGACTTCTCGAAGCAATTTCCGCCAACTCTGACGTACTTTTCGTGCGCCATTTTTTTTGTTGGATTCGTATCGAGGTAAGATTTTTGAATATATAATTTATTTTCATATATATTATTCCTAAATTTCTGGAAAATTCGTAGAGTGTCGGTTGTCCGAAACTTGACACGTTTCGGTGTTTTCGAGATTCCGGGAGAACCAGAAATCGAAATCATGAACCGTTTGAAGTTTCAGAAAGGTAACACAGATCTCTACGACATATAATTTTTCCAGTAATTAATTCTTTCATCTAGTACTTTAGTTATTCTGTTGAACTCAGAATTGATCGGTTGATCACCGTTTTGGTCACGATTAGCCATAACGGCGATATCTTTTGACCAAAGCGTGATTTTGTGGCACGATTGATTCCAGCGCACTCGTGGTGCTGAAATCTACTAAGGTGAAATTTCAAAATCTAGAGTTTACGGTGTTTGACTAAATAGTCAACGGCACGCCTAGATTTGCGTGCCATGGTTCCCAAAATTGGAAACACGACTTTTGATGCCCAAACTTGCATGTTTAGATTATATTCAGATTATTATTAGGTTAAATTAGGTTTTTAAGTAAATTATTCTAGAATTAATTATTATTAGATTAGTAACCTAACTAGTCACTATTCCATGAATTTAGAACTAAAACATTAGAATTGATTTATAGTTTTCGTGCACGGTTCATGGTGAGATATGTGTTATAGGTTGACATCTCCTAGATCAGCATCCCCTCATCCTCGAATTGTGACTACGGTTTGTGCAAGGACCTTCAGGCAAGTATACCTTGCCTCCCTCTACAGTTTATTTACATGCATATTTCTATTATTATATAGTTTTACTTGTTGGTTATTTACATGTGATTTGTATATCGTGTATGCTAGTATGGATATAGTCCTTGTATATGGTTAGCCTTGTAGTTCCTATTGGATTGGTTCTCTCGTGTATCGTGATTGGGTCGTGTCGTGTCTTCACCTGTGTCTTGACTGAGTCGTGTCTGCAAGTATGAGTGAGTGAACTGCTATTCCTTTGTCTTTCCCACAACCTGCGATTCCACACACGGGGCGAGGGTTGTCCTTTGCACCTGCGAGCCCACATACGGGACGAGGGTAACTTGTCTTGAAACTGACCTGCGAGTCCACATTCGGGGCGAGGGTTGGTATCCATTGATCTACCAGCAGTTCATTTATGCATACTTGATTCCGTGTCCGTGTTCATAGTTATCTGTCAGTAGCCATATGTCCGTCTCATGTCTAGTTCCTGTTTTTACCCTGGTTATATTATTGCATGATTAAACTGTTAGATAGGCATGTTTTATGTATCTTGCTAGTCCTCTGAGGACCTGATGATCTCTTCAGGTTTAGCGACTGCGTGGAGTTAGTTAGCAGGACAGGATGCTAGAGGATTGTGATGTACGATATAGGTATTTGCTTGTGATATTTTTTTATTATCTTCTCGTGCTTTATATTCAGTACCATTATATACTCTGCTTATTTATAGACTCATAACATTCTTGGAGTCTAATCGAACAATATGCTAATGGGCTGCAGACCATGACCCATACTTGTTCATTCATGTTTTATATGATTCCTGTGGATTGAGATATAGTTTAGAATAGACATGGTACCCATGACCTTGACAACTTATACGTACTCGAGTCGGACTGGAGTCCGCTCGATACGTAGCTGGCTTGCTCACGAGCTCGCGTCCGAAAACCGGGTACGGGTCGTGACAACTAGGCCAAAACGTCGCTAAACTAAATTAGCGATGTTTTCAGCGACGTTCAATAAACGACGGAAAAAGCATGTCACTAATCGAGAAAACGTCGCAAAATGTCGCTAGGGCGACATTAGTTAGCGACGTTTATAACGTCGCTAATTTGCGACATTATTTGCGACGTTTTCAAGTGGTCGCCGATTAGCGACACCTTAGCGACGTTCTTGCGACGATATGGTGGCATCAGATTACTTGCCACGTCAATACTTTAGCGACATTTTTAGCGACCTTTATATTCGTCTCTAAAGTTTAGCGACGAATATAAACGTCGCTAAAAATTCGCTAAATTGAAAACAAATTAAAAAAAGAATTCAGAATGCAAATGTATAATCCAAAATACAGAATCTAATCCCTGGTTTCGCCGACCCCTTCGGTGGAACACTCAACACCAGCCCACACAATACAATTGAGAATAGACCAAAAATAATTGGTCGCCTCCTCAAGCCTCTCGAATAGAACTCCCGGTCTCACTAGCTACCGGTGCCACTTCCTCATTAACAGTAGGAGGAGCCACCTCAGCATTTACTGTTTCCCTCAAATGACGTGTCGCTCCTCGGGTCATGGGGCCATCTGGTAAGATCGATATTCACAAATAATATAATTGTAACATAAGCAAGCTAACTAAAGGAACCATCATCTCGTTTGAGTACATTTTTGAAAGCAGATAAAATAAAAAAATTTGATTTTTTGCCAATTGTGAGAACGGATGGCTCAGAACACAACCCAAAATTCATTCTAACATACATTAGTGTGAATCATCTATGTTCTGTACATATGGTGTAGTATATGTTCTTATCGTATCTAGTATCTGAAGAATGTAACAGAATCAAGATGAACTCACATAATGCAATACTAAGACATCATCTACTACTATATAAGATATAGTGATAGGTTGTCATATCATCATTGCCGAGGGATGAGGGTCGGAGGACAATCAACTTTATCTATGGCTACAAAGTTTCTGCCTCGCCAGTCGAATGGCTGCAGGGACTATGTCCTGATCACCATGTCGTACCATAGTTTCTGCCTTGCCAGTCGAATGGCTGCAGGGACTATATGTCCCGATCACCATGTTACCAATTAAGCAACCAACAAAACTACTTGTTACAAATATCGGCACTATCGGTGCGTTCGAATCGGAGTATCACATTTTTCGGTGTCAAAAAACAAATAATTATTACTAAATTATCAGATTTTTCGGCACTATCGGTGTCCCTGACCAAGCCCCCCTCCCCACTACACCACCACTAAACCTAACCCTAACCCTCCCCTCCCCTCCCCTCCCCTCCTGCTCCCCTCCTCCAGCCGCCTCCATCCCCACTGCTCCCCTCCCCCATCCGCCCCCACCCCCTACTTCCCCTCCCTCAGCCGCCTCCACCCCCCTGCTCCCCTCCCCCAGTAGCCCCCACCCCCACTGCTTCCCTCCCCCAGCCGCCCCCATCCCCGCTCCATTCCCCCATACCCACACATACCCACCCCTAAACCCTAACCCTAGCTCCCCTCCCCCATCCGCCCTCGTCCCCCCTGACCTACCCCCCCAGCCACCCCCCACTCACCCCCAACCACCCCCATCCCCCCTGTCCCTCCCCCCGAGCCACCTGCACCCCAACAACCAACAACCAAAACAGCCGGAGAGAGAGAGAGAGAGAGAGAAAGAGAGAGAGAGAGAGAGAGAGAGAGAGAGGGAAGGGGAGAGTCACGTACCGGAGAGGGAGGAGAGTCGCCGGAGAGAGTGAGAGTCACCGGAGAGAGTGAGAGCGCCGGAGAGAGTGAGTGCACCGGAGGGGGGGAGGAGAGAGTGAGAGAGTAAAATAGGAGAAAATGAATCGTTGGGGAGGGAGGAATATAATTAGAATTTAGAGACGCTAATACTACCGTCGCTAAATTAGTCGCTATTAGCGACGTCAGAGCGACGTTTCGCGACGACTAGCTCATGCAATTAATATACGTCATTGTTATGTCACTTATTTCGTCGCTAGTAGCGACTATTAGCGACGTTTCTATAAAATGTCGCTAATGAACACAATTTAGCGACGTTAATCGAACGTCGCTAAATTTATGTTGCCAATTAAGCAAATTTTAGTAGTAGGTGCTCTTTTGATTCCTTCGGTAAGATCTCCGTCGCTTGTTGTGTAATCCGATCATAGCAAGCTTGTGGCAAATTAAAATCGGACTTTATGTTCAACAACCGCATCATCACTGGCAGTACAGAATGAGTCTCACAATCAGGATATAGAGGAGTATCTGCATCCTGAACATATCATAGAACTCCTTCGCCTCGGGATTAGGATCCTCCGGATCAAAATTAGGCCCTGTCGTATCATACACCAAATCTCGTGCACGATTCTGCAGGTCTCCATAATCAACAGAGCATCCGTCGTCCATAACCAAATCCATTGCAGCATTTTCATCAAAAGCATAAGTAGCAGCATTCATAACCTATCTTTCTGTATATAGTTCACCTTGCGATGACCACATGCAGTAATCATGTACAAAATCCTTACGGGTCAAATGATCTCTCACAGTCACCACTTCTTCGTACGTCTATTACGACAATTACTACATGGACACTTAATTTTTTACCGTCCATGTACTGAGCTTTGCTCATGGTATACTTAAGAAACACTTCCACGCCTGCTTAAAAATCGTCACTCATACCTATTCTGCTCTCATGTTATCATTTGTACATTCATGTACGATCAAAGAAGTAACGATCCATCACAAATTTGATATGAAAATCTATATCGTAAGACAAAAAGAATTACTATGTAATCATGTACTCACCAATAACTGGATGTAACTGAGTCCGGGGGTACTTCGGGGCCCACCTTGCAGTAACTGGTGGATCCGCTGGTATAGGCCGGATGTACTTAGTATCGATCGTATCAGATTAGTATCGGTCTATCGGTTTGGTATAGGCCGTATCAGATTGGTATTGGCCTTAGCAAATTGGTATCGTCCTATCTGATATGTACATGTATCGGCCATATAGCTAGGATTCGTATTGGCCTTATCGATTCGCAATAGACATATCCGATAGGTACCGGCCGTGTCAGATTAATATCGACCGTATCGGATTAGTATTGTGGAAGGTTTAGTAACAATTGTACTTGGATTTCTCTCTTCTCGAGCTAGAATACCATTGCAAGAGAGTCACGAGAGCGTAAAAAATCTCCTAAATATTATTGTTTACGAGAGTGATTGGCCAGTTACAGTAACATAGCTCGAGAGGGTGACTGGCCAATCACTCCCATAAACATCAATATTTAGGATATTTTTTACGCTCCCGTGACTCTCTTGCAATGGTAATCTAGCTCGAGAAGAGAGAAATCCAAGTATAGTTGTTACTAAACCTTCCACCATACTAATTTGATACTGTCGATACTAATCCGATACGCCGATACCTATCGGATATGGCCGATACTGAATCGATAAGGCCAATATGAATCCTAGCTATACGGCCGATACATATCGGATAGGACGAAACCAATTCGCTAAGACCAATACCAACCGTTACGGTCGATACTTATAAGTACCTACGTTCGAGGAGGTTGACCTGCTGGTACATCTATGTACGATCAACGAAGTAACGATCCATTGCAAATTGGATATGAAAATCTATATCGTAAGACAAACTAAACATAATTAGTTCGATACCGATATCGATTCTGATACTCAATGAGATAGTCCGATACCGATACCGATATCAATCAAAGGATTCTGGCTCGCTCCACCAACTAAATTTTGGTTTTGTTTTCGGTTTTGGTTTTGGTTTTAGTTTTGGTTTTGGTTTGGGTTTTGGTTTTGGTTTGGGTTTTGGTTTTGGTTTTGGTTTCTGTTTGGTTTTCGTTTTGGTATTGGTTTTGGTTTTGATTATTCGGTTTTGGTTTTCGTTTCAGTTTTGGTTTTGAATATACTAAATTCAGTTCGATTTTAAAAAAAATCGGTTTCGGTTTTAAAAATATTCTGTTCGGTTCGGTTTCGATTTCAGTCCAAAGTTTATATATACTCCTATATATATATATATATATGTGTGTGTGTGTGTGTGTATGTGTGTGTGTGTATGTGTGTGTGTGTTCCGACCCCCACCACCGTCGACCCTTAACTCCCATCCTCGGCACCAATCCGATACACTACCCCCCGCGACCCCCACTCCCACCACCGCCGACCCCGGCGCCCCCACCCCCGCCCCCGCCACCCACCCCCCACCCCCCACCCCCCGCGGCCTTCCCCGCCGCCCTGGCCCACATCCCCTGTACTACTAAAATCTGCTTAATTGGCGACGTAAATTTAGCGACATTAGCAAACGTCGCTAAATTGTGTACATTAGCGACGTATAATTGAAACGTCGATAGTCGTTGCTACTAGCGACGCAAATAGCGACATGACAACGACGTATATTAGTTACATGAGCTAGTCATCGCGAAACGTCGCTATAACATCGCTAATTGCGACTTATTTAGCGACGTTAATAATAATGTCGCAAAATTCTAACTAAATTAAATTTCCTACCCGATTCATTTCCCTCCATCGTTTTACTCTCTCACTCTCTTCCTCCGGCGCTCTCGCTCTCACTCTCTCCGGCGCTCTCGCTCTCACTCTCTCCGGCGACTTCACTCTCTCCGGCGACTCTCTTCAGGTACGTGACTCCCTATCTCTCTCTATTTGTTGTTGGTGGTTGGGGGGGGTGCTGGAGGCTCGGGGGGAGGGACAGGGGGGTGCGGGTGGTTGGGGGTGAGGAATAGTTGGGGGGTGGCTGGGGGGGGTGGGACAGGGGGGTGAGGGCGGCTGGGGTGAGGAGGGGGGCTGAGGGAAGGGGAGGGTTAGGGTTCGGGTTAGGGTAGGAGGGGCAGGAGGGGGGGTTGAGGGCGGCTGGGGGGTGAGGGCGGGGGGGCTTCGGAGGGAAGGGGGGATGGTGGGGGAAGGGTTGGGGATAAGGTTCGGGTTAGGGTTAGGGGTGGTGTAGGGATTGGGGGGGCTGGGGAGGGGAGGTGGGCTGGTGGGGAAGGGGTTAGGGATAGGGTTCGGGTTAGGGTTAGGTGTGGTGTAAGGGGGGGTGGGGGGGCTGGGTCAGGGGCACCGATAGTGCCAAATTTTTTGATAATTTAGTAATAGTTATTTATTTTCCGACACCGAAAAATGTGATACTCCGATTCGAAACCACGTACCGATAGTGCCGATATTTGTAACACATAGTTTTGTTGGTTGGTTAATTTGTAACACGATAGTGCCGATAGTGCTGATATTTGTAACACGTAGTTTCCTTGATCCCGATACTCATAGGAATGGTCCCGAGTCACGGCCGTAGTATGTAGTATATGTTATAGCCGGGGCACAATTTTTCGATGGTAACTAAAATTTCGTAACAATTGTACAAACAATCGTTATTACGTAACACTTCACAAGAGGTACGTAAAAGAAATTTCAACTAGTGCTACACTTCACAGAAGGTGCACAGAACGTAACCCTTCACAGAAGGTACGTAAGAGAAATTCCACTAGTACTACACTTCACAGAAGGTGCACGGAACGTAACACTTCACAGAAGGTACGTAAGAGAAATTCTACTAGTACTACACTTCACAGAAGGTGCACAGATAGAATTCTGATAATATCAATGCAAATACTTCACCGAAGGTGCGCTAATAGAATCCTGATAATACCAACCAAGAAGGTGACAGACGAAAGATGGAAAAACTCCTGCTGGGGTGAATGATCACCGTTGCTCAAAGCTTTATTTGCCCCACACGAATAGCTTCCAGGAACCAGGAAGTTCGTCGGAGAACTTGGAACACTCTTGCTCTTCTGACTCCTCGGATGAACACGAACTCTCGTGCAAAACTCAACGCTGGTACAATACCTTTCTTCTCTCACACAGATTCTAAACACTTGTAAACTTTCTGTCTACTACCTGTGTATCAGTTCTAACCTGTGAGAGAAAAGGAGGAGGCCTTATATAAGCCCCTGCAACAACTGCCCGGTTAGCACAATGTTAGGGACGTGGTAGTAACCACCCCGAACATGGAGCACCCGCTCAGAACATGCAAAGACACATTCTGCTGCAAGTTATGCCACTCGCGTAACCAGCATAATTTGTACTTTACGCACACAGCCATTTTACGCAACCTGCGCACACTACGCGCTCTACGCACACTTCGTACGCTGCGTACTCTGCGCACTCTGTGCACTCTACGCACGCTGCGCACACTGCACACACTGCGCACACTGGGCTGCGTACTGGGCTGCGTAACTGGGCCAGCGTAACTGGGCTCGCGTAACGGGCTCGCATAACGGGCCGCATAATGTGGTCGCGCAAGTGGCTCGCACAACGAGCGCAACTTAAGCGCACTATGCGCCTAGCGATGATGCTGACGTGCTAAGTGCAATGTGCGCCAACAAAATGCCACATTACGCCTCATGAGCCCTTGAGCCCGAGTCCGAGCCCGAGCCCGAGCCCGAGTCCGAGTCCGAGTCCGAGTCCGAGTCGCTAAGCCCCTACGGGGCTTAGCTTATATGGAAATAAATTTCCCAAGAGCAAAAAGCATGAATGCTTTAATTGTTAATTTTAGCCTTTTTCCTATTAGAAAAATAACCCCACATGGCAAACCCATGTGCACCTCCACACCACATGTACATCTTCAATAATAGCAAAGCTAATATATAGAGATACAATCTCTTTGTTTTTTTCCGATATGGGACTAAAGCTTTCTAAAGGAAAAAACCAAAACTCCAACAATCCCCCACATATCTCTATATATGGGTATAAGTATTTTCTACAGTAATTGTCCATCATGCATTAGGAGAGATGTCGCTGACGACTTGAATCTTTCCGCATGGGTCAAAAATCATACTATAATACAAGAATGGACTAAGCCTTGAATTCTGCATCATAGCTGAAATTCTTTTCTCTCACATAATGTAGTTACATGTGCTTCTAGCTACACATTAAAGGCCATGTGCCAGCCTGGTTTCAGTGTATAATTTTGGGCATCTACAAGTTTACCCTCAAGAGACGGCCTGATATCTCTTTGTCCATACACTATAGGTGAGTTCATTATATAGAGACATGGCATGAAGCGCTTTGCGCTTCCCTTGCGGTGCTACTCCGCTATGACATGGCTTAAAGCCGAGGCCTTATCCCATACCGAGATCCTCATCGTAGTGTCATACTACTGTAGCATGAGGCAATGTCACTTCCCGTTCCCAGAATACGTATTCTAAATACAAGTACTGCTGGAATGTATTCATTTAATATTTATCATGTATTGTTCTGTATTTAAATTCCTTTAATTTTTTGTTAATTAATTTCCTGCAATTTTATTTCTGCACTTTACTTTCTGCTTTTATACTCTGCTTTAGCTTTGCTATGGGTTCGGCTCAGATTGGTTTAATTATGTAGGTTCATCATGAACCGAAATAAACCCCCACCTACCACCACTCCTTCATTTAAAGCCCCAAACCCTTTCTCTCTCTTCATTACTCTTCTTCTTCCTCATAACTCTTCCACCAACCTAAGAGAGCAAGGCAAGTGCCAACTTGCTTCTTGATGGATCCCTATTTTTATTGTTCCATCATCTTCTCTATTTGATTCTAAGTCTCTTTAGTACTTAGCATTTTCAATTTCCATGGCTTATTTGTTGTAGATCTAAGTTTGATACATTTTTGGTTTTTCTTGGTTTTGATCTCTAAAACTTGGTTATTTTCAAAAACTAATAGTTCTATGTTGTAGAGAATTCAATTTCATTCAGTTTTGGATTTTGTTTCGCTTGATTTCGACTTCGGATGAGGAAGTTATGGCCATAGCAAGTTTTTAGGACTTTTATGGCTGAACTTGCTGTTTGGGGACGATGAACCCCATGCGCCGGGAACCCCATGCGCCCGGGAGGCCATGCGCCGGGAGTCCATGTGCCATGAAGTCCCGACAACGCTGAGATTATTTATTTCCCAATCTCATTCCTCAGGTGCATGAGATTATTTATTTCCCAATCTCATTCCTCAGGCGCATGAGATTATTTATTTCCCAATCTCATTCTTCAGGCGCATGGATTATTTATTTCCCAATCTCATTCCTCAGGCGCATGAGATTATTTATTTCCCAATCTCATTCCTCACCGCATGGATTATTTATTTCCCAATCTCATTCCTCAGGCGCATGAGATTATTTATTTTCCAATCTCATTCCTCAGGCGCATGAGATTATTTATTTTCCAATCTCATTCCTCAGCGCATGGATTATTTATTTCCCAATCTCATTCCTCAGGCGCATGAGATTATTTATTTTCCAATCTCATTCCTCAGGCGCATGAGATTATTTATTTCCCAATCTCATTCCTCAGCGCATGGATTATTCATTTCCCAATCTCATTTCCTCAGGCGCATGAGATTATTTATTTCCCAATCTCATTCCTCAGCGCATGGATTATTTATTTTCCAATCTCATTTCTCAGCGCATGAATTATTTATTTTCCAATCTCATTCTTCAGGCGCATGGATTATTTATTTTCCAATCTCATTCCTCAGGCGCATGAGATTATTATTTCCCAATCTCATTCCTCAGCGCATGGATTATTTATTTCCCAATCTCATTCCTCAGGCGCATGGGATTATTTATTTTCCAATCCCATTCCTCAGGCGCATGAGATTATTTATTTCCCAATCTCATTCCTCAGGCGCATGAGATTATTTATTTCCCAATCTTATTCCTCAGGCGCATGAGATTATTTATTTCCCAATCTCATTCCTCAGCGCATGGATTATTTATTTTCCAATCTCATTTCTCAGGCGCATGAGATTATTTATTTCCCATTCTTTCCCTCAGGCGCATGATATTATTTATTTCCTAACCTTTCCCACAGCGCATGAGATTATTTATTTCCCAATCATTATTTATTCCCCAATTTTTATTTCCCGAATGTGGCATTAATTAACATTGATTGTTATCTTGATTTATTTTTGATCATGCGTTCCTAGATGGAATTAAGAGACTGGCTAGTCGTCTTATTAAATTAAATGGAATAAGACACGTTCATATTAAGTATGAACTACTGTAATCGATTGGCCGATTCCCGAATATTGACATACAGGCACACATGCAGACTTCAATTTATTTATTTATTTATTTTATAAAAGAAGAATGTGTACTTTATGGTCAAGGCATGATTGTTCCGTGGTTAGTTTGGATTGTTGCATTACGCTATGTAAGACCTACAACCTAACCGCACGGGCATCGTTGTAGAGTTGTGCATATCGTACCCTATACGAAAGTACTCATTCCGAATGACCATGATCCACGGCATGGGATTTCACTCAACGTAGAGACTATTAAGTTAAATAAAAATAATGATTGCATGGAGAGAATGGATTCCCGAGTTCTTACATGGCAGCCCTCTTGGGACTAGTAGTACCCGACAGGCCGGCTGGTCCCCACAGATACTGCAAACCTGCCACACGGGTATGGAGCGGTATCTGGTAATACTATTTATTGTATATTGTATATTGATGACGGGCGTCCCGCTGGGACTCGTCTAATTCATGATTGGCGCAATTGATTGATTGGATCGACTAGCCTTGCTTGTCCATAGTAAGAACTGAGAAATCTTTATTGCATAATTCCAGGGTAACTTGGGACTCACTGTAGTAAGCCGTAGGAGTTGGATGGCCATTTAAGTTGATTTATTTGTGTACTGTACCTACTCTGTTACCTAACTGAGATGATTAGAACATCAAGACATGACGGGCCAACTTCTGTCCTTGTTTGGTTGGAAGGTTGGTTCGAAGTGTCGTGATGTTATGTGAATCCCAGTAGCAAGCAGAGGTTATTATATTCTCTTATTTACTGGTTTAATGTCTCATATCGTGCTTCCTTGCGGTACTTGCTATTAGAGGTCTAACCTCTCTGGTTTTGCATAGCCAGATTTAGAGCCGGTTCCCGAGGACTCAGCTTACTTCTACCTCCAAGATAGTCAATACTAGAGGAATGATCGCAGGAGGACTCGAGTGGGTTCCCTAACTTCACCACTCATTTTGTTATTTACTTTATACTTAGCCGTTTGGCACCGACATATTAGTCGGATTGTCTTGTACTTACTTTTACATAATTGTAATTAAGTCAGACTGCAGCTGATAATAATTGTGTATACTTGCTATATCATCTTGCTATATTTTGTAAAGCCTGATCTCGAGAACATTTTGACTGAGTGTTGGGACGCCTTACTGCTTTATCTTACATGTTCTCTATTTCTGTTTTCTTGTTCGAATGATTGAGACAATAGATGTGAAGTGACCATAGCGAGACTTTCATGTAGTATGCACCTCCTTGTCTTTTAGACAGCATTGATCGTATTATACGGTATTCATCTACCCGTAATACGTAGCTGGCTGAGTCATTCCCCCGCTCTCCAGTATTCTGGTTCTGGGGCGTGACAGGCAACCACCTCTTTGTAGTGCCAAACTACCCAGCATGAAGCCTTAGGCTCCCCTGCGGTGTTACGCTGCAACGACATGGATTGCAAGTGTAACGACCCGCTCCGCCCTAGCGGAACGGCGATTCAAACGGCAAGTGCAAAGACTCGAACGAGCCGTCGACCCAAAGAGTTGGCATCGACCTGATGAAGAATCGATGCAAGGCTTACATTGGCCCGTCAAGATGAATCCAGACTTAGACTTTCAAAGGCGCGCTCGGAGTATCACTCGGCCGATGCGAACATCGCTAAGGTGGGTGGCTCCGATGAACCCGTCTTTGCTTAGCCTAGACACATAACAATACGAACACTATCACGAGAATCGCTAGGAACCCCGCGCATGCTAATAAATGACTCAACGGACCTAGCTAAGGGAATAATCCTATCTTGCATGCTTGTTTAGAACATAGAAAAGAACTCGACAAATATAGAAACTCTCGTACCGCGCTCTACGCTCGTGCTAAGGCACAAGCTCACGTTCAAGTCCCTTACGCGTTCAACAATGAAACAATGAATGGTTTACAACAATAAAATGGAAGACTATCGACATAGTCGTTTCGAGTAGAGTATAGCAACATTGAAAGACTTCGGGACCGATGGGTCGCCAAGGCGACTCCCGCACGGGAAGTTGCAAAATGTATAAATGAATGAATGAATAAGTGAATGAATGAATCCACGAATGAATGAATGAATACGTGAAAATGAATGAATGAACGAACGAGTGAAAGAAGGAAAGGAAAGAAAGAATACATGAAAGACGTTAGCTACAGGTATGACGGGCACGTGCAACGGGGCTCGCTACCCGCGCTGCACGGATGCCAACCTGGTCGATAACGCATTTTGGCTAAAGACAGCCGCTATGTTAAATGACAAGTAAAATACGAAATGGTCGCGGACAAACGGCACGGGCGATGGGGTAGAATACCGTGGCCGTCATGAGGAAGGATTCTGCGGCACGGGCGATGGGGGGGAATACCGTGGCCGGCCTAGGCGGAATCAGACTTGGGGCTTACGGGCTGCTTTGAGTGGGGGCTCGGCCACTCAAAGAGACGTAAGGTCAGGCATTTCAAGAGACTATCAAGGTGTACCAGCCATCACGCTTCGATAGGTGAGAATGCCCACGTGATATGTCCAAAATGGCTTGTAAAGCCAGCGACCCATGCATGTAGATTAAGTAGACTATGCTGGTGGCAATCCACGTGCAAGTTCTTACATTGAAACAAGTAGTCTAAGTTAACTAAATAAAATGTCTCCTGAACATGCTTGCAATGTAACATCCTGAACATGAACATGCTCGAAATGTAACATGCCTGAACATGCTTGAAATATAACACCCTGAACATGCTTGAAATGTGCCTCCTGAACAGGCTCGAAACGTAACACTCTGAACATGCCTACGACGTGAATGAACATGCCTACGACGTGCTAAAACCCGAGACATGGACATGCCCGTAACATGAATGTTTACATGAATCACGTTAAGTTACTTCATGTTAATTATTGACTAACTTGGTTTACATTGGACAGGGAAGGCCGGACGGTAAGTATGGGTAAGTCGTACATGTATTTCCATGCGACAGTTGAATTTGGCAACACGAGATAGGTTATGACATATGCCATAAAATTGATCCTAAGGCAAGATTAGAAAGACAATGAATGATAGAGATGCACAAAAGTAAATGAAACTTGTTTGGTAATGATAGCATTGTGGACGAACAAGCCTCCCCACCAGTGCATAACAATGTACTGATAACCCCACAGTCTGTTTGCAGGATGCAGGAGACACCGGCGGGTACGGAGTTTCCATCGAACGTGTTAAGGCACGGAGCCAACTCCAAGGCCTTGGGACGTTGCAAGAAGTTGAAGCACCCTATAAAGGACATAATGTATCAGAACATCGCCATGAATCATTCCATGTTGTAAGCCACTTGGCACGCCTTTTATGTTTCAGAGAGAGAGCTTGAGAGACTTGTAAACTCGGCCTAGTGCCGCTTATAAACTTCTTGAATATCAATAAAGAGTTTGAATACGCTTCTACTTGTGTTTATTTACATTTCCGTTACAAATGGGGACACTCTGTGCGATTCTGTGGCCTAGCTCAAATCGGCCGTTTCTGGACTTGGCCTTGCACGGGCGCAACCTAGGCCCGTGCGGCATCATGCCTTAGCGAGGACGATCGCTCCTACGGGAGCGGGGCATGACAGATTGGTATCAAAGCACGGCTTTACGTCCTTGGACTTTATTTCGATTTTCTCAGTTTTGAAAGCTCGTCGTTGGAAGAGGAAGTATACGCTCTCTCTCATTGTGCCTTGGGATGTTCCATACAATAAGTCTAATATTTTCAAAAGCTCGTACAAGTACTCGGTTGAACGGGATTGACAGGCGAAGGCCTTTGTGCCGAACGATGTTAAACTTGACTCGATAGAGAACACATGCTAAGTTAACATGTCGCGTGCGTGCCTAACTAGTCATGCGTTGACCCTAGCAATTGAGCGTGCAAACTCGAATATAGTCCGCACGGGATAGCCATACGCACGACCTTTTGGCTAAGTTATGTCGCGTATCGCGCACCTCGACTTTGGTGCAAACGAGTTACGAGCAATATCAAGTACCGCTCAGTCGGGAGCGAAGCTGCACTTAGAGTATCTATCGATAGGGATGCTATCGAGTTAACGCTTAGGCGTGCACGGAAGATTAACTTGGATTTTGAAGAAATAATACGAACGACTTAGTACGTCGAAATGACACGAGCGATTACGCTAGAGATTCGTCGAACGAATCTGAAGGATGTCTTAGCGCGTGATGCAACTATGATTGCGGATCTATAGGATGGCTCGGATTCGAGTGGTGTATGTGATAGCTTCGAAGAAGGATAAGAGTGAGTGTCAATGACTAATCGAGTGGCTCAAACCCTGAGTGGTATATGGACGTTATAGAAATTGTTCGAGCGAGACTAAAGGATTTACGGATAGAACGAGTATGTCGACGTGGCGATGCGATCGCGCAAAGCCCTAGAACGCGTCACGCTTAGTTTATCGTAACTTTGAAAGTCCCGAGCGAGATGTCGTTCGGACAACTTGTCAATGGGAAACGCAAGCTAGAAAATGACTCAAAACGATGAATGAAAATGAATGGTCTTGATCGAGAAAACTTAGAGGATCGTGCATACGATTTTGGATTGATTCAAACGAATTATGGCTTGAGTTTGAACAACGATCTTGAAACTAGCTTGAGGAATAGCAGTTGAACTTGATCTTGATATCGAGAAAATTGTGGAATATCCAACTCGGACAACAGCATCAACGCACGACTCAAAATTGGTTGCAAAGGAAGATCGTCAGGTTACGCATATCGTCGATGGTATTGAGGCGTATCAAAGATCGATATGCGATAACTCGGGGGTACTCTGACTCGGCAAATGACGATCATGCAAATGTCACTGTTCCGTTGGATGCTATACTTGGGATGTTAAAAATGTGTGTCGAGGAAAAGATAGGCTTGGCTCGAGGATTTTCTAGTTGAACGCATTACGGTCAGACTGTCGAATTGATTTAGCTTGGATGAAAATGTGAATGCTTGGATTTACTTCGACGATAACCCCAACGTCGACATGCTTGTCTTATGCGAACGCAACTCCAGCCTCGCACATGCGTCGTACCGATTAGGGCGATCACTCCACGTGAGCGCTGGTATGGTGATTCATACAGCGGGGGTGATTGAACTAGCATGGCGGAGAAATTTGTGTGCCTCAACTTGTGGTTTGATGCGAAGGTGACTCAAGAATGAATTGTGTCCTTGATGATTAAGTTTGAGGATTGAGTAGGTCCAATCCGCGTATCGAGAATAAATTAGTCTAGACGTAAGCAAGAGTTACGTCCCGATGAGAATGATTATTCCGCGGGAGCGTTGCATGGTGATTCATGAACCACCGAGGATAATCGAACTCGCGTGAGATTGGGGCACAGTATATTGTCAAAGCTAGATGAACTCGTGATCGAATACATGAATTGGTTAGAATGGATATGTGAAGTATGTCGATTGGGTGATTTGAATGGATTCGAATACACGCAACGAATGTATTGATGCGAATAGGTGATCGTGCTCGATGTTTAGAAATCTGAGTGACGCAAGCTTGGATAGAAAATCCCGTACTATCGACTTTGGTTTGACCCTAGGATTGGGGTCAGTGTTGGCAATATTGTTGGGGAACTATGATTCGAATCCTGACATTGACTTAGCCTCGAAAAGATGGCCTAGCGGTTAGGCGAGACGTCTTGTTTCATGAGTTATCAATCGGAAGATTGATCTTGAGGATTGGCATGGATGGATAGCGTGAATCACGAATATAGGAAACCCTGCTCACGAGACTCGGCTGACATGCATATATTTCAGGGACATCTGAGTATGTGCACGATACGACTCGAGTAAGAATGACGAATTTTCTATCATGCGGCTTGGCTGAATGCATGTATTCTGGGGACGCCTGGAATGCGTACACGATCCAGCCAAGTGATACGTTGAGTACAAACAAGACTTGAGGAATGGATGAGTGTCGAGAACTTAAAATCGAGTTAAAAGAAAGGAAGGATACTAGTACGAGCGTGGCTCGGAATCAAAGAAACGTGTAGGCAGAGTGAGCGTGAACGACGACAAGATTAGCCCTAAACAAGTGAATGGTATGGAATCGATATCGTGCAAGTAAAAGTTGGTATAACGAATTGAACCATTGATAGGAAGATATACTCGATGATAGTACAATACGTGGTCTTGAATCGGACGAAAATTACTTAGACTTGGTCAAACCCGCTAAGAAAAAATCATACTGATTTCGTTGACACAAACGCTTGAGAAGTGAATCGGGTCATCTCGATGACCGAGTAAATAAAAGTGAGTTTGCCTCAGCCTACGACCCTCGCATTTGACGAATTACAACGTGCCTCGTGAAACCATTTTCGTCCCATGACACGGAGAAATAGCAACCAAGACGAAGAAACACTTGAATTGAATAAGTACAATCAACTCTAAAATGAATGAAAGGCTATTCAATAAAATCGACCAAACGCGTGCGACACGGAACTTAAAAGATATCAAGTATGGTTCGATGCCATCAAACGATAGAGCCGTTCGATAAAATTGTCTAAGAAACACGACGACATGAGTTAAGGAATGGTAGGATGACCTGCACTCAGAAAGTCTCGAGGACGAGACTTATTTTGAGTGGTGTATTATGTAACGACCCGCTCCGCCCTAGCGGAACGTCGATTCAAACGGCAAGTGCAACGACTCGAACGAGCCATCGACCCGAAGAGTTGGCATCGATCTGATGAAGAATCGATGCAAGGCTTACATTGGCCTGTCAAGATGAATCCAGACTTAGACTTTCAATGGCGCGCTCGGAGTATCGCTCGGCCGATGCGAACATCGCTAAGGTGGGTGGCTCCGATGAACCCGTCTTTGCTTAGCCTAGACACATAACAATACGGACACTATCACGAGAATCGCTAAGCGATAATCCCGCGCATGCTAATAAATGACTCAACGCACCTAGCTAAGGGAATAATCCCATCTTGCATGCTTGTTTAGAACATGGAAAAGAACTCGGCAAATATAGAAACTCTCGTACCGCGCTCTACGCTCGTGCTAAGGCACAAGCTCACGTTCAAGTCCCTTACGCGTTCAACAATGAAACAATGAATGGTTTACAACTAAAACGGAAGACTATCGACATAGTCATTCCGAGTAGAGTATAGCAACATTGAAAGACTTCAGGACCGATGGGTCGCCAAGGCGACTCCCGCACGGAGAGTTACAAAATGTATAAATGAATGAATGAATAAGTGAATGAATGAATCCACGAATGAATGAATGAATACGTGAAAATGAATGAATGAACGAACAAGTGAAAGAAAAAAGGAAAGAAAGAATACATGAAAGACGTTAGCGACAGGTATGACGGGCACGTGCAACGGGGCTCGCTACCCGCGCTGCACGGACGCCAACCTGGTCGATAACGCATTTTGGCTAAAGACAGCTGCTATGTTAAATGACAAGTAAAATATGAAATGGCCGTGGACAAATGGCACGGGCGATGGGGGGAATACCGTGGCCGTCATGAGGAAGGATTCTGCGGCACGGGCGATGGAAGGAATACCGTGGCCGGCCTAGGCGGAATCAGACTTGGGGCTTACGGGCTGCTTTGAGTGGGGG
Source organism: Iris pallida (assembly GCA_029216955.1). Taxonomy (NCBI): domain Eukaryota; kingdom Viridiplantae; phylum Streptophyta; class Magnoliopsida; order Asparagales; family Iridaceae; genus Iris; species Iris pallida. Next base: position 7,257,002 of record JANAVB010023995.1, on the reverse strand, counting down.
CTCGGCCACTCAAAGAGACGTAAGGCCAGGCATTTCAAGAGACTATCAAGATGTACCAGCCATCACGCTTCGATAGGTGAGAATACCCACGTGATATGTCCAAAATGGCTTGTAAAGCCAGCGACCCATGTATGTAGATTAAATAGACTATGCTGGTGGCAATCCACGTGCAAGTTCTTGCATTGAAACAAGTAGTCTAAGTTAACTAAATGAAGTATCTCCTGAACATGCTTGTAATGTAACATCCTGAACATGAACATGCTCGAAATGTAACATGCCTGAACATGCTTGAAATATAACACCCTGAATATGCTTGAAATGTGCCTCCTGAATATACTCAAAATGTAACACTCTGAACATGCCTACGACGTGAATGAACATACCTACGACGTGCTAGAACCCGAGACATGGACACGCCCGTAACATTGAATGTTTACATGAATCACGTTAAGTTACTTCATGTTAATTGTTAACTAACTTGGTTTACCTTGGACAGGGAAGGCCGGACGGTAAGTATGGGTAAGTCGTGCATGTATTTCCATGCGACACTTGAATTTGGCAACACGAGATAGGTTATGACATATGCCATGAAATTGATCCTAAGGCAAGATTAGAAAGACAATGAATGATAGAGATGCACAAAAGTAAATTAAACGTGTTTGGTAATGATAGCATTATGGGCGAGCAAGCCTCCCCACCAGTGCATAACAATGTACTGATAACCCCACAGTCTGCTTACAGGATGCAGGAGACGCCGGCGGGTGCGGAGCTTCCATCGAACGTGTTACGGCGCGGAGCCAACTCCAAGGACTTGGGACGTTGCAAGAAGCTGAAGCACCCTATACAGGACATAATGTATCAGAACATCGCCATGAATTATTCCATGTTGTAAGCCACTTGGCACGCCTTTTATGTTTCAGAGAGAGAGAGCTTGAGAGACTTGTAAACTCGGCCTAGTGCCGCTTGTAAACTTCTTGAATATCAATAAAGAGTTTGAATTCGCTTCTACTTGTGTTTATTTACATTTCCGCTGCAAATGGGGACACTCTGTGCGACTCTGTGGCCTAGGTCAAATCGGCCATTTCTGGACTTGGCCTTGCACGGGCGCAACCTAGGCCCGTGCGGCATCATGCCTTAGCGAGGACGATCGCTCCTACGGGAGCGGGGCGTGACAGCAAGGCCGAGGCTTTATCCCTAACCGGGTACCTCATCGTGGTGTCGTGCTACTGTAACATGAGGAACTCCTCCTCTTTGTAGTGCTGACTACACCCTTCTTTATTTTTAACATACAACATTAGGCTAACTGCCTATTTGCGGTGCTACGCCGCTGTGACTTGGCCTGCTAAGCCGAGGCTTTATCCTATTCCTGGGCAGCATCCCACATATAGGAACCTCATTGTGGAGTCATCCATTGTAGCATGGAGTTTCACTCCTTGTAGTGCTGCTCTACCGTGCTTCCTGTAAAGCACACCAGGTATTCACTCTGCTTGAGAACTCATTAAGGCAATTAAGCCAACCTTCCCACATGAACCATTTTTTGTAGAAAATAACAGTAGACAACAGTGGTTGTAGGTCCGTAACCTCTCCATGCCCTATAGAACATGTACCCACCATTCCTGATATTCTTCCAGTTAATGGTCCTCCCTTGAACCAAAAGCTAGATGCCTAGTAGATAAATCTTTGAACTAATAGCATAAAACTTTATGGTAGGAATACAATAACTATTATCATAATGCCTTCAAGCTTATTTTACATGCTGAGTCATCGACCAGCTGGCGCTTGTGGCCCTTGGTTGTCGCAGTATATCGGTATTGCCAGTATTTACGCCCCAACCATTGGAAGATCATACATGAGCTTTCGAAGCCATTCTACTTCCTCGGCTGCGGTATCAAGTGCAAAGAACTCAGATTCCATGGATGACCGTGAGAGCATAGTCTGCTTCTTCGATTTCTACGATATAGCAGCTCCACCCATTGTAAAAATATATCCACCTGTGGACCTCTCGCTCTCCAAATTTGAGCACCAACTGGCATCACTGAAGCCTTCCACTACCTGCGGATCTCTGCTGTAGTATAGTGCACATGTCTGAGTCTTCTTGAGATATCTCATAACCCGTTTCACAGCCTTCCAGTGTTCAACACCAGGGTTGCTAGTGAAACGACTTACCATTCCTACGACGAAAGCTATGTCAGGCCTTGTGGCATTAGTAGCATACACAAACTCTCGATTATGCTAGCATAATCCAGCTGCCTGACGCTTTCTCCTGAATTAGGCTTCAGCTTCACATCACACCTGTACAGCTATCGATCCCTGGAAGATCCCGATACCCATAACGATGATCATTTCTCAATATAATGAGACTGTGACAACGCTAGTCCAGTGTCTGTCCGGATGATCTTGATCCCTAAGATCACATCAGCTTCCCCCAAGTCCTTCATACTGAACTTGCTCGAGTTGAACCTCTTTGCCTTCGTGACACAGCTCATATCCGTACCTAGGAAAGCATGTCGTCCACGTACAGACAAATGATCACACCTCTTCCATCAGCGAACTTCGTATAAACACACTTGTCCGTCTCGCTGACCATGTAGCCATTTGACCTTATAACTTTGTCAAATTTCTTATGCCACATCTTGGGAGCCTGTTTAAGACCGTACAAAGATTTCACCAACTTACAAACTTTGTCTTCAAGACCCTTGACGACAAATCCCTCTGGCTGTTGCATGTAAATCTCTTCGGTCAGCTCGCCATTTAGGAAAGCCGTTTTGACATCCATCTGATGTATCACCATCTTATGTATTGTTGCGAGAGCAATCAACATTCTGATGGTGGTCATCCGGGCTACTAGAGCATATGTGTCAAAATACTCAATCCTTTGCTTCTGAGAAAACCCCTTGGCTACCAACCTAGCCTTGAACTTGTCAATAGTTCCGTCTGCTTCATCTTCTTCTTGAAGATCCATTTATATCCGATGGGTTTTGCTCCTTCAGGAAGATCAACCAACACCCAAGTGTTATTTGAGGTGATGGAATCAACTTCATTGTCAATCGCCTCCTTCCAGATAACTGTGTCTCTGGTCTTCATCGCCTCATCATATGTAAGCGGATCTGCTTCCACATGATAGGTGAAAAAGTCACTTCCGAAGTCCTTCGGCCTCCTCACACGCTTAGCTGACGGCTCGGCTTGTTCTGGTTCAACCGTTGTTTCAACAACATCTTCTTGGACCACATCTTTATTGAAGACTTCAGTTTGTTGCGCACCCTTATTGTTCTCCGGTACATCCGCAAGAACAATATTCTTGTGCCTAGCAAATTTGTCTTCAAAATATCTGCGTCGTGAGATTTAATGATATAATTTGACTCAATATCAAGAAATCTCCGAGCATCACTCTTCTCGGCATACCCCAAGAAGATTGTCTTAGTAGTCCTAGTCCTAAGCTTCTGAATCTTCAGATCTGGAAGCCTGACATATGCCAGACACCCCCACACTCGAATGACATTCAAGTTAGGTCTGACCTTGAACCAGAGTTCATGAGGAGTAATGTCTGAAGTTGCATGAGGCACTCTATTTAGAATAAAAGTGGCCGTCAATGCAGCTTCACCCCAGTAGCACTTAGGAAGGCCAGCAGTCAACAACATTGAGTTAATCGTTTCTGTTAACGTTCTGTTCTTCCTCTATGCTACTCTGTTTGATTGAGGAGAGTACGGAGCCGTAGTCTCGTTGACAATTCCATGTTCTTTGTAGAATGATGCGAATTCATGAGACCTGTACTCCCCACCTCGATCACTTCTTATTCTTTTGAGTTGTTGTCCAGTCTGCCACTCAGCTTTGGCTCTGAACTCCTTGAACTTCTCAAATGTTTCGTCTTTAGCCTTCAGCAAGTAGACAAATGCATACTTTGAGAAGTCATCGATGAAGGTTAAGAAACTTTATCCCGGCCTTTGTAGAGAACTGTTTGAAGTCACAGATATCTGAGTGTACTAACTCCAGAAGATCTGTACTTCGATTAACCCGAGGAAAGGGTTTCCTTGTGATCTTAGTTTGAGCACAAACTTCATATTTCTCTACCTTACCCCCACATTTAGAGATAAGTCCTAGACTAGACATTCTGTTTGTTCGTTTACAATGAACATGTCCTAACCTATTATGCCACAACTCAAGAGTATAAGCAGAAGGAGTGACTTCATTAATTACATTGGACTGATTTACAAGCTGAATCTTGAACATTCCTTCGGTATAGAAAGCTTTCCCGAAATATGTTCCCTTGATAGACATCACCATCTGGCCAGTATTGATGTCCATCCTGAGGCCTGTGTTACAGAGTAGGCCTCCTGAGATCAGGTTCTTGGCGATAGCAGGTACGTGCTTCACGCCTTGAAGCGTCAGAGACTTCTCCGAAGTCAGCTTCAACACTACCGTCCCAATTCCGAGCACTTAGCTTGTGCCTGGTTCGCCATCATAACCACTTTAGAAGTCGGTGTGTAGGTGGTGAACCACTCCTTACTAGAGCAGACATGGCAGGAGGCTCTAGTGTCTACCCACCAGTCAGTGTCAGTCCTTACCGCATCAACCTGCGCAATCATAGCAACAATGTCAGTGATCATAGATACCTTACTAGGCTCTCCTTGTTCTGATTACTTGGTCTTTGCTTTTCACTCATTCTTAAAGTGGCCCTTCTTGCCACACTTGAAGCAAGGCATCTGAGACTTTGGCTTCTTTTTCTTGAAAGAAGTTCCCTTGACTTTCAGATTGTCAGGGTCCTTCTTCTTGCTGTGGGAAGCCGCCTGCTTTCCCCTTGGTTCCTTGGTATGAACCAGATTGGCGTTAGCCAATTGCTTGGACAGTGTGTCCACCTTTAGTTGAGCCCGCATCTGGTCCTCAACATAGATTTCCTGCAGGAGATCTTCAAGGGTGATCCCCAGCTTCTTCCTATGCATATTTGCATAGAACTTGCTCCACCCAGCGGGGAGCTTTGAGACAATCCCTCCAACAATAAACTTGTCGGGGAGGGGCATGCCTCGTCTTCTAACTTCTGTCGCAGTTTCAAGAACTCTTTCACCTGCGGCAGCATAGACTTTTCGTCCTCAAAAAACTACTTGTGATATTTTTCAACCGTAAATATTTTACTGCGGTTCTTGTCTTCTTCGTAGAGTTTTTCTAGAGACACCTATATGTCTCTAGCGATATTCTTCTTAGAATAGGATTCTGCAAGGGAATCTTCTATAGCATTCAGGATAAGCAGCCTGCAAATACTATTTTCCCTTCTCCATTTTGCTTGAAGTTTAGTAGCCGTGGTGATTGCGGCAGCAGATCCAACATCTGGAACAGTAGGTTCTTCCTCCAGAAGCACGTGATCTACGTATTTGAGTTGAAGGGTGAGATATACCTTCCTCTTCCAGACTTGGTAATGTTCTCCATCAAACTTTTCTAACTTGCAAAAGTCAGAATTGAAGAGTGAAACATTAACGTTTTCCATCGTAGCAATAAAGCTTTGAGATTGTTATAGTCGGGGCACAATTTTTTGATGGAAAACTAAAATTTCGTAACAATTGTACAAACAATCGTTATTACGTAACACTTCACAAAAGGTACGTAAAACAAATTTCAACTAGTGCTACACTTCACAGAAGGTGCACAGAACGTAACCCTTCACAGAAGGTACGTAAGAGAAATTCTACTAGTGCTACACTTCATAGAAGGTGCACAGAACGTAACACTTCACAGTAGGTACATAAGAGAAATTCTACTAGTGCTACACTTCACAGAAGGTGCACAAATAGAATTCTGATAATATAACGCAAACACTTCACCGAAGGTGCGCTAATAGAATCCTGATAATACCAACAAAGAAGGTGACAAGCGAAAGATGGAAAAACTCCTGCTGGGGTGAATGATCACCGTTGTTCAAAGCTTTATTCGCCCCACACGAATAGCTTCCAGGAACCAGCAAGTTCGTCGGAGAACTTGGAACACTCTTGCTCTTCTGAATTCTCGGATGAACACGAACTCTCGTACAAAACTCAACGCTGGTACAATACCTCTCTTCTCTCACACAGATTCTAAACACTTGTAAACTTTCTGTCTACTACCTGTGTATCAGTTCTAATTTGTGAGAGAGAAGGAGGAGGCCTTATATAAGCCCCTACAACAACTGCCCGGTTAGCACAATATTAGGGACGTGGTAGTAACCACCCCGAACATGGAGCAATCGCTCAGAACATGCAAAGACACGTTCTGCTGCAAGTTGTGCCACTTGCGTAACCAACGTAATTTGTACTTTATGTACACAACCATTTTATGCAACCTGCGCACACTACACACTCTATGTACACTGCGTACGCTGCGTACACTGCGCACTCTACGCATGCTACGCACGCTGCGCACACTGCGCGCACTTGGCTGCGTACTGGGCTACGTAACTGGCCAGCGTAACTGGGCTCGCATAACGGGCTCGCGTAACAGGCCGCGTAACATGGTCGTACAAGTGGCTCGCGCAACTTAAACGCACTATGCGCCTAGCGACGATGCTGACATGCTAAGTGCAAAGTGCGCCAACAAAATGCCATATTACGCCTCATGAGCCCGAGTCCGAGCCCGAGCCCGAGCCCGAGCCCGAGTCCGAGTCCGAGTCCGAGTTCGAGTCGCTAGGCCCCTACGGGCTTAGCTCCTATGGAAATAAATTTCCCAAGAGCAAAAAGCATGAATGCTTTAGTTATTGATTTTAGCCTTTTTCCCATTAGAAAAATAACCCCACATGGCAAACCCATGTGCACCTCCGCACCACATGTGCATCTCCAATAATATCAAAGCTAATATATAGAGATACAATCTCTTTTTTTTTCCGATGTAGGACTAAAGCTTTCTAAAGGAAAAACCAAAACTCCAACAGTATATTCGTTTTAGTTTGTAGTTTTTCGTTTTAGTTTTGAAGTTTTAGTTTTGAAGTTTATTCATTTTAGTATGTTATGTAGTAGGAATGGTCCCGATTCATAGGAATGGTCCCGAGTCATGGCCGTAGTATGTAGTATGTAGTATATTCATTTTAGTTTTGAAGTTTATTCATATTTGCAGATATCTAAAAATGGCTATATCCATGTATCTGCTAGACCGTTCGTGGATGTACAACCGCATTCGAGATAACAGGTACGGTGTGCGAGATGAATAAATCGTCGGAGTATAACAATTCCTCTAATTCGCGAAGGCGTTTCCTCAATTCATGGACGGCATGGACATTAAGTGCCCGTGTGCAAAATGTCGGAACATGAAGTTTCAACCAGAATTGGATGTGATGTATCACTTATACACAAAGGGTTTCCTTCCGAATTACTACCAATGGACCGCACACGGAGAGCTTGTACCTTTAGCATTCCAAGCGGAGCCTTATGTGGAGCCTTATATGAATGTCCACAACCGAACTGGTGTCGACAACGAGTACGTAAACATGGTCTTCGACGCTGCGGGGCCTAGTTTCGATCCATACAATCGTGACGCAGCTGAGGAGGCACCGAATGCCGATGCTGCAAAGTTCATGGAGTTGCTGGAGAATACAAGGACTCCTTTATACCCTGGCTGTGAGGACCATTCACCGTTAGAGGTGATCACTCGGCTCTTGAGCATAAAGTCTGACTTTAACATGCCGCAAGAATGCTACAATAGAGTGCTCGAATTGATTACCGATATCTTACCGGAGGGTGCCAAGTTACCGAAAGACTTCTACCGCTCTAAGAGGATGGTGAGATCCCTCTGGATGGGATACGACAAGATCGATTGCTGTCAGAACGGATGCATGCTTTACTATAAAGATCACAAGGATACAGAAGTGTGCAAATTTTGTTGTGCTGATCGCTACAAGCCAACTGCTGCAGACAAGTCTAGAAGACCGACTGCTTCAATGACTACTTGCAGTTGACGCCGCGGCTGCAGAGATTGTTCATGGTGAAAGAGACTGCCGAAAATATGAGTTGGCACAAGCGACAACAGACCGAAGGAGTGTTGGATCACCCATCTGATGGAGAAGCGTGGAAGCACTTCGATTGAGCATATCCTAATTTTGCTTCTGATGCGTGTAATATAAGGTTGGGGCTTGCTCTGATGGTTTCACCCCATTTGGTCTTTCAGTCTCCCAATATTTATGCTGGCCGGTAATCCTCACTCTGTACAACCTACCGCCTTGGATGTGCATGAAGACACATTACATGTTCTTAACTATTATCATCCCCGGTCCAAACAATCCGAAGAGGAACATCGACGTGTACTTATAGCCGTTGATAGATGAGCTGAAGCAGCTATGGGAAACAGGGGCGTACACGTATGATGCTTCAAAAAATAGAATTTTTAGATGCGGGCAGCACTAATGTGGACAATCAACGACTTTCTGGCTTATGGAATGTTATCTGGATGGAGCACTCATGGTCGACTTTTATGTCCATATTGCATGGACCGCACTAAGGCTTTTCGTTTGAGACACGGAGGAAAGCCATGCTTCTTTGATTGTCACCGACAATTCTTGCCGAAAGACCATCCGTACCGTAGGAACAGAACTGCATTTCGTAGCTATGGAGAAGGGTGATCCACCGCCAATGTGGTCCGGAGAGGACACATGGGAGCAAGTAAAAGAAATCCCAAGTGCTATTGAAGATCCTACAACGAGCAGCCGTTGCGAGGGGTTTGGCGAAGATCATAACTGGACCAAAAGGAGTATATTCTGGAATCTGCCATATTGGAGCACAAATCTGATTAGACATGACCTTGACATCATGCATATCGAGCAGAACGTGTTTGATAACATAATTAATACTGTAATGGACGTCAAGGAAAAACAAAAGACAATCAGAAGGCTAGATTGGACTTAGCCGAAATATGCAGACGCCCTACATTGCACATGATAGACAACGGGAAGGGAAAGCTTTTGCGGCCTAAGGCAATCTACTCGCTGGACAAGGAGGATAAAGTGAGACTTTGTAGATGGATCCAGGACTTGAAATTTTCGGATGGATACATCTCCAATCTAAGAAGTTGTGTCGACATAAAGGAGTGTAAACTGACTGGAATGAAGAGCCACGATTGCCATGTATTCATGGAGAGGTTAATTCCTGTTGCATTTCGAGAATTATTACCGTCGGTAGTCTGGGATCCATTAACAGAGCTTAGCATATTCTTCAGAGATCTTTGTTCTTGCAAGTTGCTCGTCGATCATTTAGAGAAGCAAGAGAAGGATATTGTGGTAACACTTTACAAACTTGAGAGAGTTTTTCCTCCTGCATTCTTCGACTCAATGGAGCATTTGTCGATTCATCTTATCCATGAGGCTCTTGTTGCTGGACCTGTCGGTTATCATTGGATGTACCCATTCGAGCGACAGTTGAACCACCTCAAGAGGAAGGTAAAAAATAAGGCACGGGTGGAGGGTTCTATTTGTGAAGCATATGTCCTTGAGGAGATTTCAAACTTCTGTTCCATGTATTTTCAGCCTCATATTGCTACAAACAGAACAAGGGCTCCCAGGAATAACGACGGCTATGAAGTTGGTATTGAGGCAAAGCTGAAAGTATTTACTGCCTACGGAAAACCATCTGGTAAAATGAAAAAAGATATCTAAATGACGACGAGGTTAGCGATGCAATTTTATACGTATTGCTCAACTGCGTCGAGGAAGAAGTGGACAAGCTAGAGGGATAAATAAAATTATTTTGCGTGCTTCGTTGCTTTTGAATATAACTAATATACATATGCTTCGTTGCTTTTCAGCATGTTTAAGGATGAGTTAACGTCAACAATCCGTACACAACCGAGGAGGAAGTAGAACAGCAAATGAGACTTCATTTTCCTTTTTGGTTGAGAGCATATGTACGGATATCTTCATAATTTACTTTTTCTGTACATTTATACTTGCACATAATAATTAAGTTAGCATCATTTATATGGTATTTAGGTTGATCGTCCGGAGGCAATCCTTGAGAATGAGTATATTAAAACTCTAGCCAAGGGGCCAATTCATCAAGTGAAGACCTGGCCAAGTTACTGCGTAAATGGTTTCAGGTTCAAGTCAACAAATGCTCGAATAAGAGAGACTTCTTGGATTTGGATTCTACGAAGAATAGCTGTTTGTGCATAAAATCTTCAAATTACAAAGACATCGACCCAGGCAATAACTTCTTTGGCATCTTACGGGAGATTGTGGAACTGACATACAATTATGCTATAGAAGTAAAGAGAAAGAGGAAGAGGAAGAGGAATCGGAACAAGATGAATTTTCAGAAGAGGATTGAATATGTTTAATTTTCAGATGTAGTATGGTTTACTTTTGTTTTTTTTCAGATGTAGTATGGTTTACTTTTGTTTTAGCGACGTTAATAAGCGACGTTCTTAGATATAGTATGGTTTACTTTGTTTTTTCAGATATAGTATGGTTTACTTAGCGACGTTCCCTGGCTGTAGTATGTTATACTTTTATTTTTTTAAGATGTAGTATGGTATACTTCTGTATTTTTTAGATATGGCTCGACGTGGATCATTTGGTTCCGGTGCTGGTGGGAGTCGACGAGCCCGACACTCTCCATCTACCACTCCTACCGACTCCTCATCCCCCCGCACTCCAGTATACACTAGCGGTCTAGTCGCCGACAGTGTCTCCATACACGGCTCTAGCAGTTCGAGGCTAGGGCGTTCTTCTTCTACGCAGCCAGTACCGTCGAGTATTCCAGAGGTCGACCCTACTATTGAGGAGCAGGCCGAGGCCGAGGCCCACGTCGAGGTCGAGGGCGATGGCGAGTCCCACGCTGATGGTGAGGACGGCCGAGGGCGAGGGCGAGGCCGAGGGGCAGGCTGAGGGCAGGGGCAGGGGCGGGGCAGGGGCATAGTGCAGCTCCTATTTGAGACAGATCCTCCGTGTCGTCCGGAGGGGGATCTGAGATTGGAGATTTGGGCCTGTACTCGGACCAGACGGTAAGTAAAATTGTTGCATTTAATTTGTTTAAATTTATTATAAAATTGTTTAATAAATTTTAATTTCTATTTTATCGGTATCCCTCCTCCGTATACCTGTCGCTGGGTATATTCCTGCGACAGAACTACGGGGGCCCTGGATCAACTGAAGGGATGTCCCGGCCGACAGGAAGGCCTTTTGGTTTGAGCACTTTTCGGTACGTAAAAGTTTATTTCCTTTTAACATTTAGTATGTTATGTTATAACTAATGTACTTCTATAATTTTTTCAGCGGACTTACTTCTTCCCTCTCCACCGCGCCGTTGCTGTCGATGCTATATTTTCCAGTGTCGCCAGCAAGCTCATTAGGGACGCGATCATCGACCAAAAGGATCGCGACCGCCGGGGAGAGCCTATTCAGGGTTGGATCTCTGCCGCCGATTGGGCGGTAATGAAGAGGAGATTCGAGGAGGAAGCCTACAAGGAGAAGTCCGCGAAGTCTAAAAGAGCGCGCGACAGACGGGGTCGCAGTGGTAAGGTGGATCAAGGTCCATCATGGATTTCTTCACCCATATGGTACGTATCTCGCCGTATACCCATAATTAATACTTTATAGTAATATTTTTTTTTCAACTTAACTGACAAATCATATAATAATTTCGTAACAGGTTGAATCGAAAGAAGACCCGAATATGGTGACCTTGTTCCTCGCCACGCACATGAAGGGGGAGGTTCGTAGACGACAAGGCCCGGGACACCTACGTAAGTTTTACTTAATGCTAGTTCATTAATATTAATTTTTAGTTACGTAGAAAATTCATATAGATGTTATTTCTAGGCCGAGTTTTAGAAGTTTTACTTAATGCTAGTGCATTAGTATTAATTTTTAGCGACCACGTGAGAATTCATATAGATGTTATTTCTAGGCCGAGTTTTTGAGGCTTAGGGAGGCCGGGCCGACACGATCAGAGGGAGCTGGTGCTAGCACTTCCCAGCAGCCTCCGGCCGTCGCAGCTCAGTCAGATGACGAGCTGTGGATGAGGGTCGTTGGTGGCATGCATAGGGGTACGTACGATGGTACGGGCTCCTATGGTGCCTTCATTGCATCACAGGCCTCTGCGACCGCCACTAGTGTGCCCGGCCCCGCACATACTGAGGAGTCGCTCCGTCAGCAGCAGAGTGACATCCTTGCGCAGATCGCAGCTCTGTGTGACGAGATGCTACAGCGGATGGGGGTACCGAATACAGATGATTCTGCGCTCATCTCACGCTTTGAGAGGCTGGAGGAGACTACGGAGGCGCTGCAACAGATGACCCGCGCTATGCAGGAGGCTACGCAGCGGTTGGTCGAGCATATACATCATTTACAGGAGATGGTTGTAGAGCGACCGTCTGCTGGTACGTCGGGAGCATCGTCTACATTCGGCGGTGCACGAGAGGACATGCTCGTCCACCTGTTGTAACCGGAGGAGTATCAGACGATCCTGACATTGCGATAGCAGTCATCTGGTGGCGCTCCTTCTCCAGCACCGGGTCCAGCTGCAGGCGATTAGTAGTTTTGTTTTTGCATTTTTGGACTGTACTGTATTTTTGACTTTGTACGTATTTGGGGATATTCAGTTTTTTCGTTGAGGATATTGAGTTTGTACGTATTTGGGATATTGATTTGGTTTGTTCAGGATGTTATATATTGACATTGTTCATTGCGGATAGTATTTTTTCTTTATATTTTTTGTATATTCTGGAATGTATTGTGCGTGCCGGGGTTGAGTGTCCACCGAGGGGGACGAACCCAGGGATTGGATTCTGTATTTTGTATTTTGTATTTTATATTTTGTATTTTGTATTTTGCCTCAGGCTCCAGCTCCATTTGCATTCTGGAACCTATTTTTTAGTTTTTTTTTAACTTAGCGACGTTTTTAGCGACGTTAGTATTCATCTCTAATTTTTAGCGACGTTAAAAAATGTCGCTACAAGCGTCGCTAAATACTGACGTGGCAAGACGTGGCACCATAATCTGATGTCAGCTCGTCGTCGCCAAACCGTCGCAACTGTGTTGCTAAACGGTGATCACACGGTAACGTCGCCATATACGTCGCTAATTAGCGTCAACGACCAAACGTCGCAAATAACGTCGCAAAATAATATCACCATAGCGACATTTTGCGATGTTTTCTCGTTTAGCGACACGTTTTTTTCCGTCGTTTTCAAAACGTCACTCAAAATGTCGCTAAATTCACGTAGCGATGCTTTCATCGATTTTAGCGACGTTTTGTAACGTCGCTAATTTGACAAATTTTTGTAGTGCTGCATTACCCCTCCCCCCCGAGCCCCACTCCCACCACCCCCATCCCCTGCACTACCCCTCCTCCCCACACCCCCGGCCCCCCTTCGCCCCCCCGGCCTCCCCCCCACCGGGCTCCCTCTGCCCCCCCCCCCGCGGCCTTCATCCGCCCCTCGCTACCCCGGCGGCCTCCATCCACCCCCCTATGGCCTCCCACCACAAGCCGACCACCCCTCCACTACGGCTCCCCTCCGCCCCCTACCGTCGGCTACCTCCGCCCCCACCCCCCGCCCTCCTACCACAGCCGACCATCCACCCCCCACCACGGCTCCCCTCCACCCTACCCTACCGTCGGCTACCTCCGCCCCCCTCCCCCGCCGCCCACAACCCCAAAAAAGAGAGTGAGAGAAAGAGAGAGGGAGTACCTTTGAGAGAGAGAGAGAGCTCCAAGAGAGAGAGAGAGGAGAGAGCTCCAAGAGAGAGAGAGAGAGTTCGAATGAAATCTCCCATGTCATTTCAATTTAAGTTAGGGTTGGCAATTTAGCGACGGACTATCGACGGATATATCCGTCGCTAAGTAGTCGTAAATTTCCCACGAATTTTTATATTTTCCTGTCAGCTGAGTGACTACGTAGCGACGGCTGCAGGTTCCGTCGCTAGAACTCATCAGCTGGGCAACAAACTATCCGTCGCTACGTAGTTGCCCAATTTCCCATAATTTTTTAATATTTTCCCATACAAATATTGACTAAGGATTGACTACCTAGCGACATATACTTTGTCCGTCTACTTCGCCGACGCCGTACCGACGGGTGTGCGACAACTTTTCACCCTTAAAATTAAAAAAATTGCCTGTGATTGGACGGTAAACCGTCAGTATATAGTCGGGAGTCCGTCGCTACTAGCGACGAACTTAATCTGTCGCTAACAGGCCGTCGCTAAAGCGATGAATTTTTGTAGTGTTCACCAACTTGCAGACTTTGTCTTCAAGACCCTTGACGATAAATCCCTCTGGCTATTGCATGTAAATCTCTTCGGTCAGCTCGCCATTTAGGAAAGCTATTTTTATATCCATCTGATGTATCACCAATTTATGTATTACTGCGAGAGCAATTAACATTCTGATGGTATCATCCGGGCTACTGGAGCATATAAGTCAAAATAGTCAAAATAGCCTTGAACTTGTCAATAGTTTTGTCTGCTTTCATCTTCTTTTTGAAGATCCATTTGCATCCGATGGATTTCGCTCCTTCAGGAAGATCAACCAACACCAAAGTGTTATTTGAGGTGATTGAATCAATTTTATTGTCTATCGCCTCCTTCCATAAAACAGCATCTTTGGTCTTCATCGTATCATCATAGGTAAGCAGATCTGCTTCCACATGATAGGTGACAAAGTCATTTTCGAAGTCCTTCGGCCTACTCATACGCTGACGGCTCAACGAGGTCTGGTTAAACCGTTGTTTCAACAACATCTTTTTGGACTACATTCTCATTGAAAATATCAGTTTCCTGCACACCCTCATTATTCTCCGGAACATCTGCAAGAACAATGTTCTTGTGCCTTGTAAATTTGTCTTCCAAATATTCTGCGTTGCGAGATTCAATGATATGATTCAATATCAAAAAATCTTCAAGCATCACTCTTCTCGGCATAATCAAAAAGTTTGTCTTTGTAGTCCTTGTCCCTAGCTTCTGAATCTTCAGATCTGAAAGCTTCACATATGCCAGACACCCCCACACTCGAATGACATTCAAGTTAGGTCTGACTTTGAACCAGAGTTCATGAGGAGTAACGTTCGAAGTTGCATGAGGCACTCTATTTAGAATAAAAGTGGCCGTCAATGCATCTTCTCCCCAGTAGCATTTAGAAGATCCACAGTCAACAACAATGAGTTATCATTTATGTTATCGTTATGTTCTTCCTCTCTGCTACTCCGTTTGATTGAGAAGAGTACGGAGCAGTAGTCTCGTTGACAATTCCAAATTCTTTGCAGAATGATACGAATTCATGAGACCAATACTTCCACCTCGATCACTTCTTATTTTTTTGAGTTATTGTCCCGTCTGCCACTCAGCCTCGGTCCTGAACTCTTTGAACTTCTCGAATGCTTCGTCTTTGGCCTTCAATAGGTAGACGAATGCATACTTTGAGAAGTCATCGATGAAGGTTATGAAATACTTTATTCCGGCCTTTGTAGAGAACTGTTCGAAGTCACAGATATCGAAGTGTACCAACTCCAGAAGATCTGTGCTTCGATTAACCCAAGGAAAGCATTTCTTTGTGATCTACATTTGAGCATAAACTTCATATTTCTCTACCTTACCCCCACATTTGGAGTTAAGTCCTAGACTAGACATTCTGTTTATTCTTTTACAATGAACATGTCCTAGTCTATTATGCCACAACCCAAGAGCATAAGCAGAATGAGTGATTGCATTAATTACATTGGACTAATTTACAAGCTGAATTTTGAACATTCCTTCGGTATAAAAAGCTTTCCCAAAGTATGTTCCCTTTATGGACATCACCATCTGGCCAGCATTGATGTCCTTCATTAGGCATGCATTACAGAGTAGACCTTCAGAGATCAGGTTCTTTGTGATAGCAGGTACATGCTTTACACCTTGAAGCGTCAGAGAATTTCTAGAAGTCAGCTTCAATACCACCGTCCCGATCCCTTGCACCTCAGCTTGTGCTTGGTTCGCCACCATAACAACTTCAGAAGTTGGTGTGTAGGTGGTGAACCACTTCTTGCTTGAGCAGACATGGCAGGTGGCCCCAGTGTCTACCCACCAGCCAGAGTCAGCCCACATCGCAGTGACCTGAGCAATCATTGCAATAACATCAGTGATCATTGAAACCTTACTAGGCTCACCTTACTCTGATTGTTTGGTCCTAGATTTGCATTCACTCTTGAAGTGGTCCTTCTTGCCACACTTGAAGCAACACATCTGAGCCTTTGACTTCTGATGTTTGAAGGAAGTCTTCTTCACTTTCAGATTGTTGGGGTCCTTCTTCTTGCTGTGGGAAGCCGCATATTTTTCTTTTGATTCCTTGGTGTGAACCAAATTGGTTTTAGCCAGCTGTTTGGACAGAGCGTCCACCTTCAGTTGAGCCCTTATTTGGTCCTCAATATAGATTTCTTGCAGGAGATCTTCCAGACTGATCTCCAACTTCTTCCTATGCATATTTGTATAGAACTTGCTCCATCCAGCGGGGAGCTTTAAGACGATCCCTCCAACAATAAACTTGTCGGAGAGGGACATCGCCTCATCTTCCAGCTTCTGTCACAGCTTCAGAAACTCCTTTACCTGCGGCAGCATAAGCTTCTCGTCTTCAAAAAGCCACTTGTGATATTTTTCAACCACAAATATTTTGCTCATGTTCTTGTCTTCTTCATAAAGTTTTTCCATAGACTCTCATATCTCTCTGGCAATAGTCTTCTTAGTATATGATTCCGCCAGGGAGTCCTCCATAGCATTTAGGATTAAAAGCTTACAGATGCTATTCTTCCTTCTCCATTTGGTCAGGTTTTTAGTAGCTGCAGTAATTGCGCCTACAGACCCAATTTTGGAACAGTAGGTTCTTGCTCGAAAAGAACATGATCAACTTGAGAAAGTAGAAGATTGAGAGTAACCTTTCTCTTCCTGTCTTGATAGTGCTCTCCATCAAATTGTTCTAACTTGTAGAAGTTAGGATTGATGAGTGAAGCATGAAAGTTTTCCATCTTGTGAATTCAAGCTTTGAGATTGTTAATCCCGGGGCATAATTTTTCGATGGAAAATTGAGAAATGAAACGATTGTAAAAATAACGTTTCGTAGCAACACTTCAAAGAAGATGCACGACAGAGATCCCAGGAGAATTCTGGATAACGAAAATCTAAAAAATTTTTGTAACAGCAGCAAACAAATGTAATGCTTCTAAAAAGAAGATACAAATGAATTGTTAGCAGCAGTAGCGATTGTCTACTAATAGTTTCTGATTAGATCGGAACTGTTTTCGTTTAGAACGAGTTGCAAGTGGAAGGAAAAAAGAGAATAGTCTGCTGGGGTGAATGATCACCGGCGCTCAAAGCTTGATTCGCCCCACACGAACAGCTTTCAGGAACCAGCAATTTCGATGGAGAACTTCGGAACACTCCGTGCTTCTGACTCCTCGGATGGCGCGCAGACTCTGTTCTCAAAGGACCTCTCTTCTCTGATCTGAACTTAATTTCGTAAGAAAATTTTTGATACTTGTGTACAGTTCCCTGATAGAGAAGAGGGGGACTTTATATAGGTCCGTCCAGTAACTGCTCGGTATACAGAACGTTCAGGACGTGAGAAAAATCGCTCCGAACGTTCAGCAACCGCTCAAATCGTGCACATGCACGATTTAGCAAACTGGAGCACAGTGCGCGCCAATTAGCGCACGCAATCACGCACCGCTGTGCCAACTGCGCACCATCAGGCCGCGCCACTGGGCAACACTAATTGGTCAGTGCGTACTATGCGCCTAGCGACGATGTTGTCGTACAAAGTGGAAAGTACAAAGTACAAAGTGCGCCAACAAAACGTTACATTACGTCCATGAGTCCGAGTCCGAGTCGGTAAGCCCCTAGGGGCTTAGCTCCAATGAAAATTAATTCCCAAGAGCAAAAAGTATTTAGCTTTAACATGGAGTTTTATCCTTACCTCCTAGTAAAATCACTCACATGATTTCCTCCTTAGGGTCACCACACCATGTGCACATCTCTACAACATATCAAGTATATATAGAGATACTACTCATGGTGTTTTTCTAATGTGGGACTAAACTTTACTAGGCATGTGTTGAGAGCAAACTCTCTTTACATGTTAAAAGAAAAACTCCAACATTGACTAACTAGCGAATTATCTTACTAAATTTTTATGGATGTGCATTTGAAATTTAGTCTCTTGTAGCTCATGGTGTTCATTGGGCCGGTCTAGCCCGGGCCCGCCCGTGGACCGGACCGGCCCGCTGTTGGCCCGAACCGGCCCGGCCCTCCACTCCCATCCGGTTCGGGTCGGGCCCCCCTCCAGCCCGAGCCAGGCCCGGCCCGGACCGCTCCTTTTTTTTAAAAAAAAAGGCCCGGCCCGCTATAGGCCCGGTTGGACCGGCCCGGCCCGGCCCGCTGGGACCGGTCCAGCCGACCGTTGGCGGATTTGCAATTTTTTTTTCAGATTTGACCGTTGGGGGGGTTTCTTTTACCAAAATACCCCTCCTATATAACCGTTATTAAAACGTTGGAAGGGGTATTTTGGTCATTTTTGGCCTAAAATTACCAAAATAACCCCCAAAAATTCCTATAAATAGGCCAAAAATCCTATTTTTCAAACACAACTCATTCCTCACAAATTCTCTACATTTCTCTACGGTGCTCTGTTACTCTACTGCTTTCCCTCCCCGGTGCTCTGGTGTTCTACGACTTTCCCTCCCCGGTGCTCTACGGCTTCCCGATCTCCCTCTCAACTCCATTCCGGCTCTACGGCTTCCCGATCTTCCTCTCAATCCCTTACTTTCTTCTAGCGTAGTTTACTTTATTTTATTTTATATATGGTTGGTGAAGGTTCAAACCCACCTGATCTTACTGGACAGACATACCAATATTTAGTACTTTTTTTGACGGTACTGAAATTCTACCTGAGCAAGTAGCGACTAATCCGATTCCGGAGGGGTGCCAACAATCTCCTCCGGAAGTCGCTAGTACAACCCAACGTCCTGAAAAGAAAAAAAGGTCTAAGTATTGGGATTATTTTACTTTAATTTTTGAAACTAATCCTGATGGTTCGTTTGTTTTAGATGCCAAGGGGGAACCGAAACCGTACAAGGCGCAATGCAAGAAATGTTGCAACCAGTACGCATGGAAGAAGGGCGGTGGCACCGGGACCATATCCAGACACTACGACACATGCTACGGGAAGGACACACTTCAAGCGTCCCAAACCCAAATAAGCTTCGGCGCCGCCGGTTCTTCAATTGGTAACTTTACTTACTCAGCTGCTCGGCATAAAACCGAATTAACTAAACATATTATTCGTGACGAACTTCCTTTCACGACGGATGAAAGCGAATCTTTACGAGATTATGTATCACTTTCTCTAAACCCCTCCTTTACTAAAGTGAGTAGGCAACTGTTTGCAAAAACAAAAGTATAAAACTTTATTGATACAAACTGTAATAAAGATTACAAGAATTCTGGGAAAATTACAACTATAGGAATCCAATCTTGATGACGATTGCTTTATCCCTTGGACGATGTGAACTTTGAAGACGAAGCCTTTGAAGTTGAAAACAACTCTGGAAATTGAAGGCAAAAGCCTCTGAAGTTGAAGACAAAGTCTCGGAAGAATGCAGCAGCACTTTGGCAAGAACTCCTGAACTCTCTGATTTTTGATCTCTGATCTTGATCCCCTTGAAATGAAGACTTGAAACTCTATTTATAGAGTTCTGAAAATAACTACTTTCAGTTATTTTGGACTGCGCAAGCTGATTTGTGCAGCAACTGGTTTGCGCAGCACTGGACTGCGCAGGCAGTTATTGGATCGTGGGCCAACTATCTGAGACACATGGCATTATTTGTTTGAAATGCGCATGATCGTGCATAGACAGTTGCCACGTAATGAGCAATTGATGGCATGAATGCCACATGTAATTGGTCAGTTATGTTGGTAGAATGCGCAAAGTGAACTGCGCAGACTTTGGTTTGCGTAGACTCAGACTGCGCATGAATGGTTTGCGCAACCACGGATTGCGCATGAATGGTTTGCGCAACCACGGATTGCGCTGCCACCTGTCAGCCGCCGTCGAGCACTGTGCGGCGTCAAAAACGAACAGTCTCCTCGTTATTCGTGTTGTCAGCTGTCAGGAAGATCTGATTTGATTCAGTCAATGATGACTTCTGCCACGTCAGCCTGCGCAGTTGGGAACATGCGCAAACCAACCTGCGTAAAGTGATGTCTGCGCAATCTGTTGCCTGCGCAACTCATCAAAATAATGAATATCTTGAATTTTTGACTTTATTGATTGATGCAACTTAATTTTTTTAGGACCTACAAGACCCCCTTCAAAGTTTTCGAAAGTTGATTATAATCAAAATTTTGAAATACTTTGAATTTTTGAATGTTGAATCATTTTGCGCAATATGATGAGCTGTCTGCGCAAAGCGAATAGACCACAAGTTTAGGCGCAATCCGAGGCATCCGTTTCGTATTTCAAAAACTATAAATACCCCTCTTTTCGTTTTCAATTCTTTACTTTGCAATCTTTCGAGCTTTTTGAGAAGAAAACCTTCACTGTTCTCCTCCTCCGACGATTGTCATGGCCCCACGACGATCAATGCTGCCGCTGCCGCCGTCGCGAAGGAAAGTCTTCTGACAGGGTTGCACGGCGAGCTTTCCGACACGAATCCGCACACCCTGCTCTGAGAGGTAGTTGAACCGATCGAAAACCCCTTCTTAGGGTGATTCGACTCCCTTGAAACTCATCTCTTTTTAGAGATAAGTTCATATTGTGCCACCCTTTTTAGGGTTTCGGTTGCATCAACTATCAGTTCTTCATTTTTATGACGGCTGCATTCTTGCGCAAATTATTGATTTGTGCTGACAGGAAGTCAGCGCAAACAATTAAGTTGCGCAGATATCTGCGCAAACCATTGCTTTGCGCATCCTTTTATGATGCGCAAACTGATGTTGCGCAAGTCATGTCAGCGCAATCTGAGGTTGCACAAATCATGTCAGCGTAGTCTGAGGTTGCGCACTCTAATGTTTTATGTTTTAAAAAACAGAATCTTTGTCTTGGACTAATTTTCATCTGTTTGTTGATGCAGTTGAAGTCAATGAAGATCCAGATTACTAACATTTTGTGGAACCCTTACAGAGTCTGAATACAAAGAAGATCTGTCTCATATCCATTACCCTCAGTATGATCTACCGGCCTCCCGTCAGGCTATATTGATTTCTCAGGACAATAAAACTTTGATGTGTTTGATGAACGGACAGCCTTTAGAATCAGCTGATGCTGTAATTCACAAGAAACCCTTATTCCTATTCAGTGACGCCTTTGAGAGCCTCTCAGCCTAGGCCAAGGATGGAAGATAGGGTAGTTCACCAGCAAGATAGATCTTTTTTTATACCCGACATCGCTCGCTGCCTTCCTTTGTCACGGTACGCTCATGCAAGCTACCCTAGGAAGATGGAATGGAATATCACTCTATTTTAGGATGCTCGGGCAGGAAAAATCTTCGTAACGAAGGGGCCACAACATAAGGATATGTTTTATAGCTCTTCCGACAGATATAGTGTCCTACTGAGAGGCTTAAGACCTGGCTGCATTCCACCAGAGAACTCCTCCATGCTAATGCCTGTTAGGACACCAATATTCGCAAATGAGTTTGCGAAGGTTGAAGGAAATTATCCTGAGCAAGATATAAGAATGACTGGATTGGTGAATCCAGACTACAAGCGATGGAGTTATATCGCGAATTGGGTTCTGGGAAAATTCCAAGACAGACTCCAACAAATCAACCTATATGAAGCAGTGCATGCCACTGTTTACGGATTTGCTCCCAATCCTCATATGTTCTTAGCCTTAGCTGAGAGATACAACTACAGGACCGGAACTGTCATGACCCCAGGGGGAGAGATGGGCTTTGTACTCCATGAGATGAAGTATATCTCGTACTTGCCCATGGCAGATGCTCCGTATGAGGAGTATGTACCAACAAATGATGAGTTGAACAAGCTCAGAAAAGAGAATCCAGAGATGGTGACAGTGTTCGAAGAACTATTGTGCCATTACAAGATCTGCTTTTTATTTTACAAGAGAGCCACTGCCAATACTTGTTATTCTTCAAAGTGGCTACCATATCTGTTTCTTAATCATATAGAGGAGAAGAAACCAAGGAGAACGATAAATGCTACCCAACCTTTTTCAAACCTTTGAGCCATACAGAGGTCAGAAAGTTAATGGAACAGAGTGGTCACTTTGATAAAGAAGTGAAAGATGACCATGAATATCCTCCTTTGAAGAGAGGAGATAATTTGGAAAGTTACTTGAGAATGCGCTATAGGCCCATGTCAGAAGCAGCACAATTGGCGGGATTCTTGACATACTGGCAGCGAAGGTTCGTAGTTCCCGGATCCAGTGCAGTGGATCGTTTTCACCGTGGCATCTTGTTTGCAGCTGTTAAATTGGTCTTCGGCTATAAAATGGACTTACTATCAGCAATGACCTGCAAGCTAAACGCCAGTCTTCGTTATATGTTGACTTGATGTTGAAAGCGAAAGGAGAAAGAGAATTCCCTCGCTTAGAATTGCCATATACATATTTGTTTGGATGGTTGCTTCTTCACTCTCCAACTCTAATGGATCCTGGCATGGGACCAGTTGACGGCAGTTTTCTTCGAAGGTATTCCGATGGAAAATGGAAATATACTTCCTTAACTGAGTGTAGATTTATGTTGAATCTGAACAGAGGCTGGAACTTCTGCTGCGCTCCTTTCCCTGCTGGGTATGATCAGATGCCCACGAATATGGTGGATTCGAAACTGCAGCCTCTAACTCGTGTCGCTTTTGAATGGTTGAAGACAATTCGACCATCTCATTTGGTCTACCGATTCGAAGAAGAGTGCTACTTAGAACCATACCTCCCAAGCCATTTTGCTCGACAGTTTGGGTATGATCAGTTCCATGTAGGGAACACAATTACCTGCCTCCAAGGCAAAGGTTATCTGATAGACGGTGCTAGGGCTTGGGCTTATTACAATGCCCGTGATACAAAAGCCACTTTCTCCATGCCAGCAAGGACTACTCCTCAGGGTCCTCGAATGCTTTTTACATACTCCGTGTTTTACACATCAGCGAATACTTTTGCCGAAAATTTCAATCTCGCAGATAGTTTCGCCACTGCAACAAGATTGAGAAGAGGGAGAATTGCTCCATCGATCCCTATAAATGAGGAGGCGTAGGAACCGGCAGATGCACCTCTGGAGACTACAAGGGATATTATATTCCCCCAAGAAGTGAATGCACCACTTCGTATTTCTCTGAAGGTGGGTAAATCTCCTGCGAAGAAGAGAAGAAGAGAGGAGCCTCCTGCTCCTGTAGCGAAGAAGAAATTGATTCTTGATGTTTCTTTTGAAAAGGTGACTACCAGATCTCAATCCCGGCAATTGGTCGAGACACATCAAGAAGTTGCCACTACACCAACTTTCGTGCAAAAGCAAGCAGAGCCAGAAAATGTAGAGAGTCCTGTTAGACCTCTACACAGAAAGAAAAGAGGTTACCAGAAGAGTCTTGGAAGAGTCTTCTTCTATACAACTCCTGACTTCAGTAGATGCTGCTGCAGGACTTCTAATGGCATCTCCCACACCTGCTTCTGAATCAGGGAGCAAAACTCTCGAGGAGAATGAACAGAGGAGAGATTTTGCCCCAAGAATTGAAAAGCCTAGAGAACATATCTTAGAGAAAGAACAAAGTGTTGTACGACCTCATTCTCCTATTGCAGATATTACTCAACCTCCTCCTACTCCCAAGACTCTTCGTGAGGACGAAGACCGTGAAATGATTGTAGCTCTGGAGGATTGCAGTTATAGCTAGCAGGAAGATCAGGCTGCCACTAGTAGTGGAAATACAGCAGTAGAAGAAGAAGAAGAAGAAGAAGACGAGGAAGGTTCTTCATCCGAAAATGTTGATGAGTATTTACAAGATCCTGAAAAGCAAACTGAAGAACACAGATCTCTTGATACTGCCGATGATATTTCAAATCCTAAAAAGGATATTGAAGTGGAGGCGTCTGCAGAAAAGGCTGTCGATGTTGAGATAGAAATATCTCCTGAAGAAGTAGCCGACGAAGGTGTGCTAAAAGAAAATCCTGCCACCGACCCTCAAGGTATAAAACGAGATTTAACAATCTTTTCTTTTTTAAAATGAACTGATAACTAATATCTTCATTTGCAGATCTTGGGACTTTGCCAATACCTCCACGGACCTGATTATGGTGCCTATACCAACGGTGGTTATTAGCAGTAGTCATCATTTATCTTGTGGTTCTGAGGCGGGCAGCAGCCAGGCTGTTGCAGCGGAGGCTACTTCTGTTCAACAGGAGTCTATTCCAGTAGGGAATGTTGTTAAACCAAACCAAGGTAAAATTGCTTTTCATTTGATCTTTTTGTGCATCAACAATCAATTAGTAAAATAACAATTTTACTTTTCCAGAAGATCAAGCAGGAGGAGCAACCAGCTCTACTCTGGCTCCCTTATTTAAAGAGCCTATTGTCCAACCTAAAAGAATCGAGCAACCTGTTACTCCGTCTTCATCAGGAGTAACAGCGACTCCTGGAACTCTGGCCATCAATCAGCAAGTGGTCCAGTCTTTTACCCGATGTTTCTTTGAGTCGCTGGGATCTCTCGTCCGTAAAATGATAGAAAAATAAGGGGCTGACTTCATTATGGTTAGGAAGCCCACTTCTTTCTTGATAAGAGCCATAAGAGACCAAGGAGACGAAGCTCAGGCCACTCTCCTTGAACATATACTGGATGAATTAGAAGTCTCCATCAAGAAGTATAAAGAACTCAAGAAGAAAGATGTAGATTCTTTAGTACAAGCTGAATTTGAGCGGCTGGCTCAAGCTGCTGATATGGAAAGGTTAACTCTTCAAAATCTGTTAGAAGCTCATTCAGCAAAATCAGCTGAATATAATTCTAAAATAGAATCAATTACTCTAGTGGCTGGAAGCAAAGGACGGCGACTTGCTGAGCTGAAGGCTGAAATTACTCGCCTCCAATAAGAGTTTG
This sequence comes from Iris pallida, assembly GCA_029216955.1. NCBI lineage: Eukaryota > Viridiplantae > Streptophyta > Magnoliopsida > Asparagales > Iridaceae > Iris > Iris pallida. Next base: position 7,231,995 of record JANAVB010023995.1, on the reverse strand, counting down.
AAGAAGAAACTGTTAATCACCAACTGGTGATTGAACAATTTAATGCATTGATTGAAGAAAGGAATGAGTATGAGACCACTCATGGTGAAGAGATCACTCGCAGGATAGTAGATATGCCCATTTTTGATGAAGAAAGCGGGATGGAGGAGGCAAGAAAGATAGTAGCGTCAACACACGAAGAAGAGCTGCAGACATTGAAGCAGCAATTGACAATCTGATTGTCCCTCCTTCTTGATTTTGTATTTGGGTTTTGTTGCTGTAGCTGCATTTTGTAATGTCTTATTGTTTTGATATAAAGGACATTTTGTGTGGCTCCATTATTTATTGTATATCTTATTCAGATATAAATAATAGATAGATATGATATATTTATTGACAACTTAATCGAAAACGACAAGTTTGATGTAGAAGATAAACGTGATGAATCGTCAATGTATATGAAAATGAATGAACGGGAATACCGTCAAGTAATGATGAAAGAACGGGTAAATTGTCAAATGATGTTGAAATGAACGATTAACCGTCAAATGATAATAAATGAACGGGTTTAACCGTCAAAATAGATGACGGCTGACCGTCAGATATTAACGAACGGACGAACCGTCGGATGAGTGTAATATGAACGGATGAACGAGGTGTGTTTAATGAATGGACGAACGTCGGATGAATGTGATAAATAAACGGATGAACCGTCAGGTATTAATGAACGATGAACCGTCGATGAGTAATGCTTCATTAATTGAGGAACTTCTGTCTATAAATATCAGAATCTGACAGGAACGAACACTTCTACTCTTCAACATAAAATGTCTTCCGGAAAGCATCTAAGAAGGTTGAGACTGCTCGAAGGTTCAGAAGGGTATTGAAGAATACCCTTCCGGCGAAGGTTCGTCTGCATCCCAGCCACCGTGGGATTTTTGGACTTCCTGCTCGAACCAGGAAAGACTAAAGAAGAAAGCCATGAGGATGGCCGCCTGCAAGTTTCTTGTGGGATCCAGCAAGGAGGTTCTCGGCTCTTTTGCTGACCGCATTTTTGAGAAGGACGACAGTGACCCTCGTCCCAATGTAGAAAAAGATGATAGTGACCTTTAATATGTACTATCATATAATAAATTTGAATTTTATTTATGAACTTGATTCTGTCTGATAATTTACAAGTATTTACATTTATACATAATACTTCTTTAAGAATTTCCATTGATAGGCATCATAGCAACTCGACCATCAAGTTCTCTGAAAGTTGATAAGCTCCGTTTGAGAAGACTTTGCTTACAACATAGGGACCTTCCCATTTCGCATCGAATTTCCTTTGCTCATATGAGTCATAGTCATAGGACGTCTGACCGTTAGAACAGTTCTCCTTGCTGAAAGGCTCTGACCTTCACTTTACGATTAAATGTCTTTGAGATGCGGGCTTGGTATAACTCAATATGCTGTTGAGCCATTAACTGCTTTTCATCCAATGCCTCTAACTCTTGAAGTCGAGAAGGTCATTGTTTAGTGGTGAGCTCATGGCAATAGCAATCCTTAAAGAAGGAATTGTAACTCCAAAGGAAGGACAGCTTCACAGCCATACACCAAAGAGAAAGGTGTAAAGCCTGTGGATTGCGGACTGTAGTTCGATAGGCCCAAACACTCGCCAAGTTTCTCGCTCCAATTCCGTTTGTTAGTGGATACAAATTCTTAAGGAGCTTAATAATGGTTTTGTTAAAGGCTTCAGCTAAACCATTAGCAGCAGGATTGTAGGCCGTCGAAGCAACATTGTTAATCCGATGATCATCGCAAATCAGTGAACTTCTGACTAATGAATTGAGGTCCATTGTCATGAATGATTCTTCGAGGTACACCAATCTATAGATGACATGGTGTTTAACGAAGTTGATGACATGCTAGTCTTGACTTCAGCCAGAGGTATAGCTTCAGCCACTTGGAGAAGTAATCGGTTATCGCCAATATGAACCGATGTCCTTTAGAAGAAAGGATTAATAGGACCTATGATGTCCATACCCCAAGCTTCAAAGGCCAGGAAGCAGCAGTCGGGTATAAGAATTCCGAGGGTTGATGAAAGTCTGTATGGATTTGACAAGCCACGACATTTCCTTGCATATTCAATGGCATCTGATACCATAGAGGGCCAATAATAACCCATGCTCGGATGCGATCCGTAGCTTAGGACCAGGTTGATGTGCTCCATAGACGCCATCAGAATCTCACGCAACACTTTTTGGCTTCATCACCAGCTAAACAGCGTATAAGAAGACCATCATAAGTTCGCCGATAGAGTGTTTTGGTGGTTTGATTGTAATAGAATCGTAGAGTCGACGTCGAACGCTTTAGCCTCCTTAGGATCTCAGGAGTATGTCATGTACTACGAAATCATAAAAGGAGTTCTCCAATCGTCATCAATAACATTGACTTCAGCAAGATTGCTAAATTCAATATTACGATTATTTCTCAATACAGAACAGTTCTCGGTTAGAAATAACCACCACCTGATGTCTTTTGATAGGGATGGCTAAGACAGCTGCAAATTGGCCAAGCATCGACTTCAGTATTGCAAGCTCGTCGAACATAATCGATGAAGAAAGCTTTGAATGATGTAGCTATATTGATTGCCGCTTCATGA